>CM029391.1:11673664-11936164 GCA_017165825.1 Hepsetus odoe | reverse complement strand
ACACACACACACACACACACACACACATACGCACACAATCCAATCTCCACACATTACATACATATAAGCATCTCTTCACCCAGTGTTACATCAATAAAACAGACAGCCTCTTCGAACACACACACATAGCTCATTCTGTATGCAGGACAGCACTGGATTAAGAGCTTGTGCTCTAATCAGTGTGTTAAAACCACAGATACACAATCCGACCGCACACTGACAGGAGAACTGACACAGCCTACTTTAGCCTAGACCCACTACTCTACATTATAATTGGCAAGATAAACACACACTTACAAACACTTACAAACTTGCAGATATTAAGGAATTACTTATGTGTTATATATGTATTAAAGGAAGTTTGAACTTTGTCATATATATATATATATATATATATATACATGCATATACATATACAGAGCTGTCCAAACTGAAAAGTGAACTAATTCTGCACAATACAGTAGCCCAAGCAGCTGTTAGCTGTTCCTATAGAGACACATGGACTGCAACTGTACCAGCAGCCCCACCTGTGCTTACTCCTCTATTGCACTCTATTACAAACCCAGATTATCTCAACAGCAGACCCAGCAGCATCTCCCCACTGCAGTGGAGCCTGAAGGCGTTCTCCCCGCCCCTCTGCAGCAATCTTACCTTTGTGACAGTCATGCAGAGAGGGACAAGAGTAACTGGCTTTCATCCTGAAATGTAGAGAGAGAGAGAGAGAGAGAGAGAGAGAGAGAGAGAGAGAGAGAGAGAGAGAGAGAGAGAGAAAGAGATGTGTGTGTGTGTGTGAGGGAATGGGTATGTGTGTAAAACAGTCTGTATGTGGTGTCTACAGCCTCTTCAGCTGCAGAGTGAGCAGTAGATGTGTGCTGAGAGTGAGGGAGATAGAGGTGTGTGTGGGAGTGAGTGAGAGAAGAGGGAGGGCTTGCTGCTGTCTGGCTGAAAGTAGGTGAGTTCATCAGCAGAGTGCTGCTGTTTCATCAGCCACTGCAGTCCCATACACCCAGTCTGCATGTGGCTACTACTCTCTCTCTCTCTCTCTCTCTCTCTCTCTCTCTCTCTCTCTCTCTCACTCACACACACACACACACACACACAATTTTCTTTCATTTTTCTATCTGCTTAGTCTGTTCCCTGACTTCTCTCCATTTCTCGCTCCTTCATATTCTCTCTTCCTTGTTCTCTCACACTGTTCTCGCTTTTTTTTTTTTTATTTCCCCCTTGATTTTATCCCCTTCCACCCCTTCGATTGATGTGCATTGGCCAAAGGATGTCACTGCTCTGGTGCTGGCCTGAATGATCATCTCTCCTCTCTCTCTCTCTCTCTCTCTCTCTCTCTCTCTCTCTCTCTTGTTTAGTACATCACTTTCATGTATACAATATGAATTTATTTCCTTGTATTTTTTTCTCTACTGCAACATAATATGTTCTCAAGAACACTAGTGAAAAGTTCACAGATAAACATAACAGTGTGAGCATGTCCACTTTCTTGCCCTAAAGATGGCATGGAGGTCTTGAAGGTGATCTGGAAGAACATGGTGATAAGCCACTATTTATTACAAATGAATAAATATTGTGTATGTTTTGTCTGCCTTTTGAAAAATAACACATATTTAGCACATATCTATATATGACACATAATATGATATGAATACAAATGATTGAATATAAGAGGTTCTTATATAACATTTCCTTTTAAATGGTAATTTTGTTGGTTTATGTAAAGATGAAAACACGTGGTGCAAGCCTGCCGTGGTCAATATCTGTAAGGATGCACCACCATCTAGTGCTCTTCTTTAGCATTACACTTACAGTGAAGTGAAAGTGACTATTTGTCCCTTCGTGAGCTCACAGTACAGCACACAGTGAACCACAACGAAATGCATCCTCTGCCTTTAACGCACACACACACACACACACACACACACACACACCACACACACACACACACAGTTCAATGGCACCTCTGGCCAACATACTGGTCCAGGATGTCCACCTTTAAATTATAGTATAGAGAGCTATCTCAAAAACACATGCACATTTCCACCAGGTTGTCACTCACTCTTCATACACAACAGATTACCTTTTAAGCTCATTAAAGAACTAGGATTATTAGAGCTTATTAGAGCTTTTATTTAACTGTACATAGCTCAACACAGGCCACAAGAGAAAAACACCAGCTTTACTAGCAAGATTGTAGGCTTTTTTCAGACATACCTGTGGGGTCCTAGCTCTCTGACCACTAGACTCTATTTTTTGTTTATTTTTATATTTACAGCATTTAGCAGACGCTCTTATCCAGAGCGACTTCCACATCCTGATTACAGACAGTCTCTCTGTAGCAACTTGGGGTTAAGGGTCTAGCTCAGGAACCCAATGGTGGCAATGCTGGAGGTGGGATTCAAACCTGCAACCTATTGGGACATAGGTGAGTGTCCTACCACTAGACCACCCACATTTGTCTTTTAAAAAAAAAAATGAAAAACACTGTTTTCACCAAAGTTTGTATTATCAGTAAAACAATTTGAGAATCTTTAAAATGTTTGCATGAATTTCAGAATTGCTTAGTTTGAGGAACTGTCCAGTTATGTTTTGGAAATTGGTTCGAATGTGTCATTCCACTCTCTTCTTATTTTTTGACAGTTACTCTAACATGTTAGGCCTTCAACAGACCCACTAGACACATTTTACCTATTGTGTGTGTGTGTGTGTGTGTGTGTGTGTGTGTGTGTGTGTGTGTGTGTGTGTGTGTGCATGCATGTATGTGTGTATTTTTGAACTCCCAGAAATAACTAAGCATTCCAAGGCCACAAAGGTTACCTTTGACATGAGTCAGTTTCATCAGAAGCTTCTGTGAACAGTTTTGTTTGTTTTTGTACAGAAATGTATTGCAGCTTTTAGTATGGAAGCCCTGTGGTATGGTGGCCTTGTGGGTATCTGGGTGTCTGGTTCTGGGTTCGACTCCCAGACCAGTAGGTTGGCCTGAGGTCCACTTGAGTAAGGTACCGGCCCCATCACTGCTCCAAGGCACTGAATATGGCTGCCTGCTGCTGCATGTTTAAAGTGCAACGCAGATGCATTTTTTTGTGTTTCACTGAATGCTGTGCTGGGCAGCGGTGGCCTAGTGGTTAGGGTGTTAGCCACATGATCGGAGGATCAGGGTTCAAACCTTCCCAATAGGTTGCCCTGAGTTCCTTTTGAGCAAGGTGCCGCCCCGCCACGCCCTCCCTGGCGCTGGGCTGGCGACCTGTCCAGGGTGCATCTCCGCCCTCGCCTCTGTGTGCGCTTGGTTGGACTCTAGCACTCCGCATGACCCCGTTTGGGACAAGCGGCTGAAAATGGATGAATGCTGTGCTGTGTTCACAATAGCAACTAATAATTTTAACTAAAGTTTCTTAACCAAATAGCAGATCGTGATATCTGTGTATATGCTTTGGGCCTTATCTGCCCAGTTCAACACAGAAAGTTACTCAAATAGTTTTACCTCCAGATTAGATGTTCTGACCATGTAGAATCTAAAAATGATCAAGCATCTGCAGAAAATGAAAGTCTTTGTAATGATACTCCATACACCAGGAGGGGTCAGTGTCATTCTCTTGGTGTTTTTTGAAAAACACAAGGCTGTAAACTTGGCACTTCCAGAACTTCCATCAGCATCTGCAACCACTGCAGACCCCCAGTTCTTTCACTACCACATCCCTTCTCATGGAAAGTGTTGCTCTGGTGGAACTTTAAAATGCTCAGCTCTCCGATTACATGCAAGACACACTGTCCCAGCCAAGCACCGTCTGCATCAAACCACTTCCTCAAGCAGTTTGAATTGGGGGATGGGGGGGTCTAGGGGCTTGGGACCAGGAGAGAGGGATAGTTAAGGTGAGAAACAGAGACAGAGGAATATTATGGAACAGTAAATAAATGTCTTACTTAGCATTACTTTTAGGTCTTTTTTCTCTTTTTTGCCATTTCAAAATACAGCACCTTTAATATGATGTTAACCATTAAGAGTTAAATAAGCACAAATAAAGAAGGTTTTCTCAGGAGATCTGGAGAGCAAGAGAGCGTGTAAGAGAGAGAGAGAGAGAGAGAGAGAGAGAGAGAGAGAGAGAGAGTGTTGGGGGGGGTAACCAGCTTTTTTCCAGTAACGCTGCACTAATGAGCTGCAATCGTGGTTCCCATCATCTCTCCATCTCAACACATGCACGCACTGTTCCACTCTCTCCTTTGCTGAAAGTTTTTTTTTTTTCCTTTCCATTTTTTCCCCAGTGTGTTTCCAGTTTTCCCACTACTCTTCTTTGGGAACTCTCTTTTACTGCTTTATTATTTCACCTGCTTCCCATAGACGTGTTGATTTATACTAGTGTGGGTAAGTAGGCCCATCTCTCTCTCTCTCTCTCTCTCTCTCTCTCTCTCTCTCTCTCTCTCAATTTGTCTCCTTGTATCCCTTCTCAGATATCTAGCACTGAATGAGCATTCCAAAAGCAGCATTTTTCACCACTGAACCAAGACATCAGCATTATAGCCATTATTGGCCTTAAAGCCCTGATCCCCTTTTGTCCCCTGATGTCTGCCATGTGTCTATTTATCTACCAAAAAACAATCATAATTCAAGCGGGCTGGGGTCTATAGAGGGGAATGTGCTATTATTTTTGTGCATATCAACTGAAATAATTTACTGAAGGATGTAAAATCATTCCGGTCACGATCAAGAGATCAAGATATCCCACTGGGTAAGTGACATAACCAATTGAAATAGTCTGTGCACTGACTAAGTTCAGTGTCCACAACTGTTGGACAAAAGTGTTGAAGCAGCGGAAATGCTATATTATTGTCAAAACTCCTGACAGCGCTGGAACACAAGAAAGCATGTGTTATCAAGAATAACATCACAGTCAGGCACGCTGTCATTGGCTGTAACACATGATTAGAGTACCGTGATTTCACGCAACAATTTTGTAAAACTAAAAATAAAAATTTAAATTATTCTGTTATGGAAAAGCAATTAGTTAACAGCTATGCGACTATTGAATGCATATATGTCATAATATTAATTTAGTAAATGAATGATTATTTATAGAATAGTAACAATGCAAAATCACCCTGAATCTCAAAGTTAGTGTTGTGTCATGGTGGCAGGGAAGGACGTCTGCAAGAGCCAGTGATCCAAGATATAACTTTATTTCATATAGTCACCAAACCAGACACAAACTGAAACTGAACCACCCGTAACATAAGGCTTTGCCTATTGAATGAACCGCACTCTGTTTGATTCCTATTGGGGCTGAGTAGCTCAGGCCCCAGTGAAGCACACTCTGTGCTCTTCACAGCTCAGTGTGCTCAACACAGAGATTACCATTGAGCACAGAGGAATATAATCAAACTCAGAGGGCAACTTCATTATATTTAATGAAAGATTGAGTTTTTTTCCATATAATACTCATGAGAGAACGGGACAGTGAGAGAGCAAGCAGTGAGAGCAGCAGAAAGATATGGTCAGGAAGTTTTCACACACAAACAGTGCACATCAAAAAGCCCTTTAATCCTGATTAATCTTCCAGGCCCAGTAACAGAAACATCCGACATCCAACTATAACTTAACTGTAGTGCTGGTATCAATGAAGACATGTTCACTGCACGATTTCCTTCATGCATACTTTTGGCAATTGAAGCCAAATAGTTTAACCTTATTTCATCAGTTGGGAAAACACTGCTTCTCATGAAGTAAGTTGTTCAGCTGCTCTTTGACAAACTCTCAGAGGAGGCGTCGTTATGTATCTAGTAATGAGGAATGGCTTCTTTTGCCACTTCGCCATTTAGCCCCAATTGGTGGCGCTCTACACTGATGGTTGACCTTCTGGAGGTTTGTTCCATCTCACAAAGAAACTCTGGACCTCTTTCAAAATGACCATTAGGTTCTTGGTTAACTGTCTGTCTAAGGCCCTTCATTAAAGATGTTTACGTGAGCACTAAATGCAGAAAGATTTTGTTTTTTCTATTTGAGTACGAAGGAGGCTTCCGTTTTATTGTTGCTTACTTCCCCTGCTCAATCCCTTGGCACTATAGAGTACAATACAGTTTGGGACAATACTCAAGAATTGATTTTCACTCCGACATACACCACCTATATTGAGACCATATTTAGACAGGTGTCCTTTGCTACTTATGTCCAAAAAATGTAATTAGGCACCGGGAGACTCAATAAAGCTGTAAAAGTATTGTAACTCATTTGCAAGTTTCAGAACTAAAAATGTTACAGTTTTCATGCCATGAAATGGATTAGGTATAAATACATACTTAAATGGATTATTTCAGTCTTTGTTTGAAATAAATACTCAAAATGGCAGCCTGTCCAGGTATTTCTTTGTCTGAAATTTAAGGCTCTAAACTGAACTTAAAAGGTTCTAAGTCATGACTACATCAGGGATTTATCACACTGGAAAGATTAGTATTTGTGAACAGTTTCACTAAAAACAAAGTCAAGAGGAAAATAGATTTGAGACAAGAGTAGTTCCTGATAGGTACAATTTACAGTCATGCAGTCTTATAGCTTCCTTAAACAAGAGATATACGTTTGTAATGCACATTTTTGATATTTCACTATCTTTGATTGAGCGAAAGATTATTTTAGCCTAGATCTGGATCTTAGTATAACGTGTGTTCAATTCTTTTAACAGAAAAGAGTCTTCACTTTCTGACTCATTTCATGAGTCTTCACTCATGAATGTTAACAATGAATGTTGCTTCTGTGCACTGTGTAAGGGTGGAAGTGCACTGCTTTAAGTTAGTGTTTATATATTTTTTGGAGCAACTTACATAGTTTTGTAAATGACAATGTTAGTATCAGTTATGTACAAAATAAAATTGTGTAATAGCTGAGTGGTGTAAAAGGCATCTGCTCACTCTTTATTTTCATGGTCCCCTTTAAATACATTTCTTGTTAACAAACTGTCTGATGAAATTAGGTGGATTATCAATAGCATTATGGTTAGGCTTAAAATCAGATTAAGTTTTAAGATTAAGGCTAAGGTTATGGTTAGGTTTATTAGAATCTTGAATTTTCAACCTAAAGTTCAGTTGCATTTAGCAGCTAACTAGTTGAATGTTAATGACAAGGGAAGCATCTACTAAGCATCTATGGTGGACCATCCAAATAAGCTAATACCAACTATCTAATTGGTGCATAAATAATTTTCTTTAGAATCTCGCCTCACCTATCCCCATCCTCTGTGCCAAAAAATATTTGAATTCTGAGGGAAACACAGATGACCTGTCAGTGACCTTGATAAAAACTCTCACAGTAAGCCTGCTCAAACCTGGAGTGGCTCATATGGAATAATGCCCAGATGGTCATTCCTGCTTACTCAGGAGTTGAAGCACTGCCAGCACAGAGGGTGATCTCATGTCACTGCTTTCATGGTTTTTCCCAGCAACAAAGCGACACGTGTGAGCAACAATAGTGTTCTGTGTGCGAGTGTGTGTGGCCTGGCTGTGTGGTCACCTCAGATGCTTATTGGGGTTCACACACAGTCCACCAAGCGCCAGTTCTGTTGAAGCAGTCAGTGCTGAGCTTACACCCGCCTGTTTTGAGAGCCAACTACAAAGCTTTTTAAACAGCTACAGATTATAAATAAAGAGGTGGATTTTCAGTCTACCAAATGGCAGACAGCCCCGCTAAGCGTCAAAACATGCGTGTGTTTGCAAAATCACGTGCATCTGTGTGCACTATTTCCTCCAAGAATGAAACATCTTAGCAGCATTCATCCAGCTGGGCCCGTGTCATTCCCAGCTTTACAATGCCTTGCAATGTGGATCTCCATAGTTTCCGGTCCTTGTGAACCATCTGTATGAACTAATCTTTAATGTGGCTGCAATGTTTAATTACGTTTGATTGAGCTGTTAATTAGATGCAGAACTGAATGAGGGTTCATGATTGCAGCCAGCTGGCTGAATAAATACACAGCCCAGCAAACAAGTGAAAATATCAGAAAAAGGCAGCTTTAAAGCTAGAACAGAGTACACAGAGAAAATAGAACAACAGGGACCTAAGAGCTGCAGCCAGTGTTGTTGCACATTCCAAATGTGGCATACTTGTAATATACACTATATTGACAAAAGTAATTGGACATACCTTTGAAAACCGAGTGCCTAGCACTGCAGTCAGGTTTGCAAACATTTGTGAATGAATTGATTTTTCTGAAAGACTAAAATTACTGCTGTAAGGTTCATGAAATTACCTGTCAAGTTAGATACATCCAGGCAACTGGCAAAATTCTGACTCCTGAAAACACAGCTGGAAGTAGACAGGAATGTAGATTTTTTTTCCAAGACTTGCCCTAAAATAGAATTTCACCTTTGTCTGCATTCACGGCTTGCATAATAATCACACTCTACCATCTGTGCTGTTAAATATAAGTCACACATCATTTGCCAAGAATGAACGAAGCGCTACCACCAGGGATCAAGCATGCATAGATATCCCTTTCCTGAATTGGAGACATGGACACCACAGCCATGGTAAAAATGCCTGGGACAGAAGCAAAAATAAACACATAATCGACATCACACAAGCCGAAAAAAGGAATGAGTCGTTTCCTGAGTGTGGAAAAAAACTTCTGCAAGCACCTTTAAAGAGGTTGTCTGTCCCACGTTTTTGTCTAGCCAAACAGCTGGGGTCCTGGAATGAGTCAGTTTGACTGGAAAGTCAGACTCTGATTACTCGGACTGCTTGGCCTTTTAAAAGACTGGAGTATTCCAGAAGAAAGTCATTAGGGATGCAGCCTGAGCCACACTGTACACTAAAAAAAGAGAAATGCACAATGTTGTGGAATAGAAGGAGAATCGGGACAAACAGATGCCGCACATGAAGGAATAAGTACGTGGCAAGATGATGTGGACAAACAACATGGAAAAAATAGACTGAATGGTAAAAATAGATGAAGATATATGACAATGACATAACACCACCTAAAACCTCCTATCTGGAGGGCTGAACAAAAGTAGGAGAGTAAATGTCATTCTGTTTATTCTAACCTATCAACTTCCTTTGAATATTTCCCAAAATATTTTGTGACAAACTGTGAATGTCAGTTGTTTGTATATTTATTTGTTTTGTGTAGTTTTACACTTCAGCTAAAGTCAATCAGGGACAGGCAGGACATCCCTTCTAAAAAATCCAACACTTTAAATTAAATCTTTACAGAGGCAATCAGACTCACATGGCTTGTGTCATCTTAAGAGTTTTGTATTGCCAGTAGAAGGAGATTCTCTGCACTTAATCAACAGACCAAAGGTCAAGCAACAATGTCAAGGTATTTCAATATATCAGCTGTTAGAATTGCAATAAGCAGGTAAAGGTTAATAATTTCAGATAATACTCTGATGACACATTCATTTAGTAAAAAAATGAATAAAATACATTTTACATTGCATATATGAGATATATATATATATATATATATATATATATATATATATATATATATATATCTCATATATGCAATGTAAAATGTATTTTATTCATTTTTTTACTAAATGAATGTGTCATCAGAGTATTATCTGAAATTATTAACCTTTACCTGCTTATTGCAATTCTAACAGCTGATATATTGAAATACCTTGACATTGTTGCTTGACCTTTGGTCTGTTGATTAAGTGCAGAGAATCTCCTTCTACTGGCAATACAAAACTCTTAAGATGACACAAGCCATGTGAGTCTGATTGCCTCTGTAAAGATTTAATTTAAAGTGTTGGATTTTTTAGAAGGGATGTCCTGCCTGTCCCTGATTGACTTTAGCTGAAGTGTAAAACTACACAAAACAAATAAATATACAAACAACTGACATTCACAGTTTGTCACAAAATATTTTGGGAAATATTCAAAGGAAGTTGATAGGTTAGAATAAACAGAATGACATTTACTCTCCTACTTTTGTTCAGCCCTCCAGATAGGAGGTTTTAGGTGGTGTTATGTCATTGTCATATATCTTCATCTATTTTTACCATTCAGTCTATTTTTTCCATGTTGTTTGTCCACATCATCTTGCCACGTACTTATTCCTTCATGTGCGGCATCTGTTTGTCCCGATTCTCCTTCTATTCCACAACATTGTGCATTTCTCTTTTTTTAGTGTACAGTGTGGCTCAGGCTGCATCCCTAATGACTTTCTTCTGGAATACTCCAGTCTTTTAAAAGGCCAAGCAGTCCGAGTAATCAGAGTCTGACTTTCCAGTCAAACTGACTCATTCCAGGACCCCAGCTGTTTGGCTAGACAAAAACGTGGGACAGACAACCTCTTTAAAGGTGCTTGCAGAAGTTTTTTTCCACACTCAGGAAACGACTCATTCCTTTTTTCGGCTTGTGTGATGTCGATTATGTGTTTATTTTTGCTTCTGTCCCAGGCATTTTTACCATGGCTGTGGTGTCCATGTCTCCAATTCAGGAAAGGGATATCTATGCATGCTTGATCCCTGGTGGTAGCGCTTCGTTCATTCTTGGCAAATGATGTGTGACTTATATTTAACAGCACAGATGGTAGAGTGTGATTATTATGCAAGCCGTGAATGCAGACAAAGGTGAAATTCTATTTTAGGGCAAGTCTTGGAAAAAAAATCTACATTCCTGTCTACTTCCAGCTGTGTTTTCAGGAGTCAGAATTTTGCCAGTGTAAAAACCACTGTAAAATGTACCTTTGTGAGTAAGTAGATATTGTTGCAGTTGTGGATCGGGGGTTCGAACCCCTTCCCAATAGGTTGCCCTGAGGTACCCTTGAGCAAGGTGCCGTCCCCGTCTCACTCCTCCCTGCGATGGGCTGGCGACCTGTCCAGGGTGTGTCCCCCGTCCTTTGCCCTGTGTGAGCTGGGATGGACTCCAGCACCCCCCGCGACCCCGCTTGGGACGAGCGGCAGACAATGACTGACAGACTGACTGACTGTTGCAGTTGTAAAGAAAACCTCATATTTGTAACCTCTTGTTTTTTCACTATTTTTTTATTTAAAAACATATTGCAACAAATTCTGTTTTATGTCTATTGGTCTGTCATGAAATATTCATGCAGTATAATGGAGTACGTAGTCACTGACAATATATTTCTGTATATATTCAAGACTTCAGCTAGTATCAGAGAAGCAAGTTTGCGTTGGTTTGGACGTGAGGAGAGAAGAGGTGAGGAGAATATTGGGAGAAGGATATCGAGGATGGAGCTGCCTGATAAGCGGGGGAAGAGGAAGGTCAAAGAGGAGGTTTATGGATGATGTAAGAGAGGACATGCAGGCTGCTGTGGGTACCCCTGATTGGAAAAGCCAATAAAAGATGAACAAGAAACAGATATTAAGAATTTTAAAATGAAAATGCAATGAAATATGTGCTCTTTGCCATTTTATAATGCACACATTATCACAGATCAACAGAGAAATACACTTCTAACCTACATAGACTGTATACAGTGGGTAGTAACATATGTAATAATATATAAATGTACAACAACTGGCACACAAATAATAAACTGTAATGCAGGGGGTGACACAATGGCACTGTTGCCTCACTGTTGCAGGCCTGTTTCCATTCTGTGAGGAGTTTCTGTAGGTTTCCTCCAACAGTCCGAAGTCATGCACATCAGCAACATTGGTTGCTGGTGGCCTGTTGAGGATTGTTCTCTGCTCTTCAGCTTATGAGCACTGGGATATTTTCCAGCACAGCCACAAACCCAGTTAGGATAACCAGTAACGTTTCTTAGACAGGCCATAAGAAAACATGATCAAGATGAAATAAGGATGATTTTTCTCTAACATCTACTTAATGCTTTTATAATGATGGCAAATTTTTTAAATGTGCTTTCATTTGAATGTTCATTGGAAGACATGAAAAGATTCCCTGCTTTGTCTTAACTAAGTCCAACTAACCTTAGACCTGGCGAATGATCAGAGGCGCTTTTTCATAAACAGGGAAATCTGCTTCATTTATACATCCGTTGACTCTTGCAATAAATGGTCCTTTCTTTCTCTTTTTTTCTTGAGAAAATAACTACTTGGGATGACTTTGTTGCTGCTTCAAACTGCTATAGATAGAGGTCCATGGGAATAAAGGGGACGTTTAAGGACAGGAGTGTTGAGTTCTGGTAAAAAAAAAAAAATGTGTCAGAGGTAATATGTATGTCATGAACCAACTGTTATAAGTAAACATTTTCCTAAAGCTCATAACACAAAACAGACAACAACATTTCAGTACTGAGACACCGCATAAACACTAACCCTAAAACTGCGGCATTTATCCAAACTGTATATAAAACTGTATAGTCTGCTCACAGAAATTATACACACAGTCATAAAATGCACAGCTCATCATGAGCTCTGCTTCATCGCTTCATATTATTGGCTAACTAGGTTTTCCAGGATCTGTTTTAGAAAGTAACTTTCATGCTTTTGTGTCAACTGTGAACATAGAGTTGGTTTAAAGGAGGAAAACCCCAGAAGCTTTATTAATGTATAGGGCCCTATAATGTAAAGGTTTCTGTTGCAAAAGTAGGCAAACAATGCCAGCATTTATGATGGATTTAAATCGTAAAAGTCTGCTCTTAAAAATAGCCTTGTTCATAAGTAATCATTTAGTCAGCAGTCAAATCATTTAAAAATAAATTTATAACAAAGGTTTATCACTGACTCCATGTGCCACCCTGCCCCGTGTTCTGAGTTCTGATTTATTCCAGTGTGGCTCACTCAGGATGTTAATTAAGCATTTTGCTGGTAAGATCCATCACAGAACAGTGCTACTTTGTAATTACTCTCACTGTCCCATTTTACCACATCTACTAACCTTATTGATGTACTTTTAGAAAGTTTACAGTTACAGGCTATTGTACATCTATTTATCTAAAACATTTGCAGGGCTACTTTACCAAGTCCATCAAAGGCCAGGGTCTCACAGGTCCACAGGTGAAAAATGTTCTATTATATGATTATTCTCAGCACTGCAGTAATGTGGTTAATTAGTTTGTGAATAGCACTAAGAACTAAGGAACTATGTAGGAAAGAGGAAGATGCAGAGGGTAGGAAGAAACGGAAACAGAAGGTCCACTGTAGTTACCTCTAAATGGTAGCAGTCAAAAAAAGAAGAAAATTTAATTTTCTTATGTCAGGACACAAACACACACACACACACACACACACACACATCCATGCTGAAAATCATCCATTGTTCAAAGAGGTAAGAGGTAAGAGATTCATAAATTATGCATTAATACAGTGAAGATTTATATGAGCTAGGCGTACCTATTGAAGAAGCTCATTGGGGTTTATTTCACATATAGTGTGCAAAAAACATAAGTCCTATTGTTTTCATTTATTTCCTATAAAAAAAAAAAAAGTGAAAACCCTTGTCATTGCGAGGTCACGGCACAGCACACATGAACCACAACGAAATTGGACCTCTGCATTTAACCCATGCACACTCAAACCCGTGCAGCAGTGGGCAGCTATTGAAAGCACCCGGGGAGCAGTGATGGGGATGGTACGTTGCTCAAGGGTACCTCAGGGCAACCTATTGGGAAGGGGTTTGAAGCCCCGATCCTCCGGCTAATGCCCTAACCGCTAGGCCACCGCGCCGCTATAACTTTATTTTCACCAAATATATCAGTAGTCATAACAGCATGTAATAGAAATGCAATTTTTTTTTTTTCTATGCTAGAAACATTGATTGGTAAATGAACTCAAATATTTGCCCTGATTTGCATTTGCTCTAGTAGTAGACCACTAACTGAAACATTGTTATTGGTCCCAGTCAGTTAGAGTATTAAACAGAACAAACACTCAACCGCTCCACATCAATTCATTAACAGCCACATCTTTCACAGCAGTAATTAGATCATTTGGGGCTTTGCAGTGGCAGTAAAATGTAAAACACCTGAAAACACTCAGAATTCCTCTATGCAGCCACAAAAAGAGCTGCTATAACTCTTGGATAGGCCTTCATATGGAGGGCATTTACAGAGCCTGCTCGCGAGGGCTCAGCATGGCGTTTAGGCGGACAACCACGAAATAAATAATTACGCGCAAGAATCCCTGAACCTAATAATTACATGCTGGAAATGACAGAGCTCTAGCTTTTCCATGGGACCGAGGAGCAAAAAAGACACACTTTGCAGATCCAAAAACAATTTTCCTCCTTCTTACATTTTTCCATTTCGTTCCATATGATCTGATCCGGAAGCTCTATGAAACAAGAGCATGCGTTCCCCTTCAGTAGAAGGCTGAGTTAACTCTGGACCACATTATGAGCTAACAGAATGACGCAGGGGCAACTTAACTTATCCCAAAGGCTTCTGAAGGGGTTGAGCCATGACAATCTGGCCAAGTCTGCAGTTCTGCTCCCATTGCCTTGTGCACTCAGGTTGGGAAGAGCAGTTTCCGACCACAAACATATTGTTTTGCTGTAGACAGCAATGGGGAGTCTTGTAATTCTATACTCTCAGGGGCTTTGGTTGAGCATAAATTCAGAAAGAGAACTTACCTGTGGAAATAATCTGCAGTGAAACTTAATATTAAAGTGTCAAGGGAAACATGCAAATCCAGATTGTGTGTGCGTATAGAAGCAGTGTATGTGTGGCCGTGTATCATTCAACCAGTAATTTTAAAGTATTTTTTATGCTTGTTTTCGAACCTTTCGGAAAATATAGGACTAAATTTAAATGATTTTAAGGTGCTAAAATAACTGTAAACATCAGCATTATCACACTTTTGCAACATCATATTTGTTTCATTTAATTCTTTCAACCAGGGGTGGCATGGTGGTGCAGTTCTTAACAATGTGAGAAGGTTCTGGGTTTGATTCCCAGCTGGGGCAGCCTGTACTGTGTTGTGTGGAATTTGCAAGTTCGTGCGTGCATAGGTTTCCTCTGAGTGCGGCAGTTATCTACAACCGTCCGAAAACATACAATGGACTGATGAACTGCCTTATGCCCTAAGAACACTGGAATAGACTCCTGCACCCCTGCGTATCTGGCTAGGATAAATGAATTGGTTACTTTCCTGTTCTTTAGTCATTAAAGCTATTGTCCCAGAACACTGTGAAAGCAAAGGAATATTTATGGAAAAGTACATTGTACATGTATGACTCCATGTTCTGATATTACCCAAAAACAAGTGTAGGAGTGCGTGCATACACTGTGTTTGTATGTGTGTGTTTCATGGTGTGAACTGTGTGGTGCAGTCTCTCTGTGGTGTGTGGTTTCAGTTTCCACATTACCCCATCTCCCAGTGTTGCTACTGGCCTTGTCTGCCAGCGACCTCCTCTGCCAGATATCTGGAAAAGTAAGAATGACTCACTTCTCAGGCTAGACCATTTCTTCTCTTTTTTTGAAATATTTATATTCAGCTACTCTGCCATCTTTCACATTATAATGAACTTTTCCACTGGCACATTGCTGCCATGCATGCAATTAAGCTCGACTCCATTGTGTTTTTCCGACTATAGCCAATGACCTCATGAAACCAAGAAATGAGAGAGTTAAAATGGTTTTGACTAATACCATGGACGCTTTCCATCAGAGCTGTTAATGTGTGCTGCCTATGGTCAGATTTTATAGCTCTTCTGACAATTGGCCCCTGTTGCTGACTCTGAGAGCAGAACAGACCTCCATGGTGGAATCTGAATTCTGATTATCAGCGTTTTCATGTAGATCTGGTGCTGGTGAAATGTTGTAATAGCCTACGGGTATTATGAGGAAGTCTAGTGTTTGCGTCACTTATGCCTTTAAAAATTTGCTATGCAAATTTACAAAAGCAAATTAAATTTTTATTTTTGTTTTATATGGTATATTATGAACAACTGTGGTGGATCTGTTAACACTTAGACATATAGAAATATTTTAATAATAATTATAACTAATAAATCTATTAAAACTGTGCTCCAGTTAGTTAACATGCTATACCACGTGCAGTAACATGAATGATTCCTTTTTTGCTGCAATCACACCTGACACAATTGGTGCAGCAGTTATTAATGTTTTATATGTTTAAATTCTGACAGCTGAACAGACGCCTGGATCTAAAGTAATGGAAAAACGATGTGTCTGAGCAGCTACTGATGTTTGTTTGGGTGTAGGAAGGTATGTCTCAGACTAAAGTAAATTTCCAGAATGAGAGAATTCCTTCAGTACAGAAAAAAGAAAAGTACAAAAGCTAAAACACTGACTATAATATGTAAAGTCCAAGACAGAGATTCAGGAGAATAACATGAGATTATCCATTTCTGACCTCCAAGGCAAAGAAGAATAATTCACAGTGGGTTTACAGACAAACAAGCAAAGACAGAATAGCATGTCTTTGATTAGTAGAACACAAACAAAAAAACTCAACTCAAGGAGTCCCAAGACACCTTGGACATGTGTTCTTAAATGAACTCTAACTCATGGGGCACCTAAAAGAAATTTTTCTGCATTTGTGTGAACAAGAATCTCTGTGGGTCTGTGTATACACGCTGCAGTTAATATAAACCACGTTTCTGCTCCTCTCAAAGTAGATCAGAGAGCAGTCACAGCATCTTCACTCTAGAGAGCAATTTTCTGGCATCAGTGTTGTAAAATACTATCTGTTTTCTGCTCAACAAGACGCAGCATAAGACAACTGGATTTCATCAGCCAAAGGTCTCATTGTTTTTTGATCCATCTATTTGCTCCTTGTCCCTCTAGCAAAGGGCTATCACATTTTAGGATGGATACTTAGGTATGATACAATTCATTTGTCAATAGAAAAACCAATAAAATGTGGGATCATAGATATAATATGATTTTTACCACACTGTTCTTTGGAAAAGCACTGTTACAGTGTTACCATGGGGATTCAGGTATCAGCACATGTTTACCAGTTTGATCCTTTCATTTTTCAGGGTTCATTTCCTTTAAGCCCCTGTTTCTTCAACTGCACAAAGGATGCAGTGACACAAAATTAAAGAATCTTACGTTTGTGGGTTATTTGCTTCTTTGCCTGCGACTCATTTGGATTCTTTTGCTACTTTGAACATCTTATTTTAATCATTAACTTTGCAAGTGAATATGATTTAGGGCACATGTGTCTTTTTGCTCTTAATATTAGATTTTTCACACATTGACCAAATACAGAGCATGTAATTTACTCATTCTCCTGGCATTGCCGAGTGTGAAAGTTGCAACTAATTCCTTAAACGTTAACATTTCTTAGATCATCGTTTATAGCCCATAACCGCTGGATTTCAATGCAGTGAGGGTGCCGATTCCCCTGAGCTTTGCCAGACTACAGAAGTTGAAATGTGGCAGAACTAGAGAAGTGAAGCCTTCATCTCAGCTTATGAGTCTGTCAGAATGCCAATACTGCTGAGCCTAGGCCACAAAATTCCTCTTCTCTGAAATGGCATGTCAAGTCTCTATTCAGTGCCATCCAAATGCATCTACCTTGGCATGCCTGCTCGGATGACCCACGATTTTGTGGCCTGACCATGGATTCTGACTCCCGATTCCTTTCAACTTATGAACACATTTATGCACTGGAGTGAGTGCCTCAGTGAATCTGTTGACCAAACATGGAAAACTGCAGACAAGAATATTAAAAAATTCTGAGAATCACATCATTTGGAAGAGAAAACTGCAGCAAGTTTGGTAAGAGCTACTAAACCCATTTTGCATATGCATTGTGCATGTTCAGTGAGCATACAGTATATTTTCTCAAGCGGTTTTTAAACTGGAGCCCAAAGCCATTTAAGATGGAGCAAATGCATCAATGAATAAGACTTTAAACAGCTTCCATAGTTTTCATTCTTTTGTGGTTTCTGGAGTGTCTTCTCATAGTGTGAAGCTGGAGCATCCCATTCTGAAGTCTTAACATTCTGCATGTGTTTATTCAGCCACAAGGCATCCAATAAACTGACCTTCATGTAGAGTTTCATCATCACACGGTTACTGTGGTAACCAGTCCCCACAAAAACTAGATATTTTCTCCATATTTCATGAGAAACATCTCAAACAGGAAATATAGATGACAAAGTTTCAGCAGATACAAGAAACCACAGTCCACTAAGTTGCTGAGACTCATTGCTGGATAAAAAATACGTATTGGGAAAACCAATCATACAGTGTGCCCAGAGAAGACAAAGCTGTGATAGAGCCTAAACCTAAAGGTTTATCTCAGCCACACAAATTTATAGGTCAGATGTATGTGGGTAATGGTATCCTTTCAAAACGTCTGCATTTATAATTCACAACATCAATCATTTGCTGTGTTACATCTTGGCTAAACTTCACAGACCTTTGAGGAAAATATGGAAAGAAACAACCCAGCTTGGCATGTAGATGTCACTATAAAAAATCACTAAATTGTTCAAATTACTAGTCTTGGTTGCCATGTTTTAAGCTATAAAATGTGGAAATGGCCAGTAGGAAAAAAAAAAAAACTTTGGAGGGACATTGGGTTAGCCTGGCCCTGAATGGTGTGGGTGAGGACACTTGACTGTGTGGTTTCTAATCAGCCCAATGCATTGATGATTTCCATACTGTAACCACAGGAGAGATGTTGAAGGGGGCTGATGTTAAGAGTACTTCAGCTACCGAAGGCCAATAATCTGCACTTTTAGAAGCCGCTATATATCAGGAAAGGCTTGTTTGCATCTGGCTTTCCTACCAAGGAAGGAAAGAATAAAACAAATATCTTTTTGAGTAGATTTCTCAACCACCACTCTTTCATTACAAGCATGAGTTTAATTTTTTTTCTTTGGCAGATATTTTGCTTTTCCATCTATGGGCTGAGACTATTTATTTCTCCTTGCTTATTATCAACTTTGTCTTTTCATCAATCAATCAGCAGGATGCTCATGGATCTAAATTTGAAAACAGACTCCAATGAACCTGCGGGAATTGGGATAAATTCATAATTGCAGTAATGGTCAGTGAACCTGCTCCTAAAGCTCCAGCACAGTGAATTGGTTGGAGTAGAATGGTAAAACACCTCAGCGCAGCAGATTTGCGTTTGAGTCTCTACCTGCTCTCAGACACTTTGATCAAGAGTCTTAACACTACTTAATGTTTCTACATCTATAATGAGTTAATTCCTTCTTAAGCTGGTCATGGAAAATATCTTTCTTGGCTCTCTATAAATCTAACTTTTTCTGCACTCTGAGAAGAGTCTGGGGCAGCAGTGGCCTAGTGTTTAGGGAGTTGGCAGTAGATTAGAAAGATAGTTCAAACACCATACCAAAAGGTTGCCCTGAGGTACCCTTGAACAAGGTACTGTCCCCGTCACTGCACGGTGTGGGTTTGTGCATGGGTTAAATGCAGAGATGCAATTTCATTGTGGTGTGCTGTGTGTACTCACAGTGACAAGAATAGTCACTTTCACTTCTTGTTTACTTTTGTAAAAAAGGCACTAAAAGTAAGTTGGCACTAAAATGGCACTAAAAGTAATTAGTTCGTTTTTTTGTGTAAAAGTAACGTGTCTGCTTTTTCTTTACCATTGCTTCAAAAAACTCTTTTTGGTCTTGTTTGGAACCTTTGCTTTTAAGATTGAAAGTAACCTAGATCTTGTTTATAAAACAGCTGTGCTGAAAGTCTCATATACACGCAGTGGCACATACAAGCTTCTGGTCTTCTGGGGGACTAACTCTGGGAGACTTTGCATTAATGGCCCACTGTCCCAAACCTCAATATGAAAAACAAATTAATCTCCAAAGTGTCAACTTACATTTCTCATTTTTGTCTACTCTCTAAGGCCCTGTGGTCATGGAACTTAAAACTGCTTAGTTGGTTTGTTAAAATGTTTCACTTTACCTAATCAGCATATGGCCTTTTCAGGACAATGTTTAAGTGGCAAGTGCCAAATAATAAATGTAACTGGGTTTTGGATTTATTTTTAAAGGCCATGTTCAGCAGTTACTTTTTGGCTGTTGCAATTCTTTTTTTTCAAACTGAATTTGAATGAAAATGTACAACGTATTCATAAAGCATTTAACCTCAGATGTTTCATGGAGGTGGCCACAGGTCTGCCAGAGCTTTCCAGCTCCTGTTGTCCTCATCAGCCGTGCATCATGCTGCAGGTAATCGTTTGCAGTTGCTGGTGAGCGCACTGGAGTCTCTGTGGATGTGAAGTAAGTGTTGCCCCTGCAGTGGATGGGAATTGATTTCTTGTTTTTCATTATTTCAGGACTTCGACAGTAAGGAAGGTCAGAAAGGGGGTCATATTTCTAAAAGCTAGCACACATTCTGCATCCTGGAGCCCCCCAACCTCCTAAGTATCTGCGGTCCAGCACCATTGAGTGGGAGTATGTCCACTGTTCTGTGGAAACACTGACAGAGGCAGCTTAGCTCCATCTTGAACCTGGCCATTTTCCTCGATCCACTGGGGAAAAAAAAAAGGATCATTTTAATTGTAGGTTCCGTTCCAATTCATCATTTGTTTCTGACTGTTGATGTCTCACAAGTGGACAGCAGCAGATTCTTGAGCCATGAGCTACCTCCCCACAATTCTGTTGTGCTACTGCTTCTTGTTGTGTTGTGATAGTTACCAGACTACCCCCACCACATTCACATTCTCTTCCACTCCATCCAAACAACCACTCTCCATCTCATCTTTACTAGAGGAGAAAGTGATCCTTTTTCTTTTACAGAGGCCCATGATTTAAGTCATATTGTTTTTATCAAGCTTAATCTAAGCTTAGTTCAGTCACTTCATTTATGCAGGGGCAACAGAGCAGGAATTGGTTCACTATGATTGGTCCACTGGTATATCCATGACCTTTAGGGAAATTCAATGAGCAAATTCAATTTTATGTCGGTTTGTATCATTAAGTTAGTCATTTATTGAAACACATGTTATTATACAGTTTAATATCATGATGAATGCATAAAATGAACACATTTTTACTCCATATATTACCATTACAAATGTAAATTAGCGGATACATACTTTAATGAGAAAATATTCAGTGCTATTTCCCAAAATGTCAGTCTAACTGCCTTCCTCAGGACTCTACACAGTTTTATTATCCGTGTATCTGTTGTTCATCTTGGTGATTAACTGATGTTTTTGTGTTCATTTCTGTATGATGTGAATTCTGTGAAACTCAGGATCTGAGTTTGCTCAGCTGGTCGCAGGGAACGACTTTCTTCAATCTTTTGAGTTTCCATAGCTTATCTACTAAATCAAGATGTTTAAAGAAATTAAGCATTTGGAGTAGCCCTTCACGAAAACAATTAAACCTAAAATAAAATGTATAAAGCATAAATCTAATATTTTCCATTGTTTACCGGTGTTTTTGTTTTATTTTATTGCAAATTTGTTATCATTATGATGACCTTGGGTTGATTGAAAAGAAGTCTTTGCCCCAGTGGAAGAATGAACTATTTGATGTTAAGGATACTTCTTCCTTTTTTAATACAACAGTGACCTTTTCTGCAAAAGCTTGATCCTGTGCATTAATTTTGGCCAAATATTTAGGATTATTGTCCTGCTGAAAGATCCAGCCACAACCTGGAGAGAGATATTGATCTTAAATCTCCTGTTATTTATTCAAAATACAATATATGTCATGTAATTAACTTACTTAAAGAGAAAGTGAGCCCATGACAGATCCACTACCATATTTTTCTTACGATACGATTCTTTTCTGTATTATCTTGGCTCTTTTTAACCCCAAATCAGTTTATAGGCTTTGCTGCCACACAGCTCTGTTTTTCACGATAAGAGCCTTCTTTCACCTCAAAGTTTCATTTTTTTAAATCCAGCCAATAAAGGGAACAGAGGCTTTTTCTGGCAAGCATTACAAGTGGTTTGTTGGCACTGAGGTTTAAACTGTAGTTTTGTTGCAGCTGATAAATAACAAAGTTTGTTTCCTTTTTCTGATCTCATCACATCCTTGTAAATCAGATGGGCATCATATGGAAGAGAAGTGTTCAAAAGGGAAACGAATGAATGCCAATTAAATATAGATGCTTTCTTTCACACATTTATGGGTGAATGAATGCATGAGTGAAGAAACCTGTGTAGTGGCCCTTTTTCTCTTTTTTCCCTTTGTGCTCCTAGCTGGCACAGCAGAGACTGATTTTTGGATGAAACAGCTTGATGGGAGAAAATAAAGGACTAAACTTTTTAAGCACACTTAATAAAAGCTTTGTTCATTCAGGGTGTTTAATTCAGAGTCATCATCTTTGGCCCTCGTTTTATGGGTCTTATCTTTTTATCTCAGAGTAATACATAGTTAAACACTCAGTGAGTTTAACAATAGTTGTACAAAGGTTTATAAAAAATGGGCAAATTAGGATGCAAATGTATCATAAATCTACTGAAATAAAGATGAACATTAATGAACCATATTAAAATCCCATTTCTTGATTATGTTTTTGTTGGGAAAAGCTTAATTTATTAAAACCCCCCACAATTTGTCACTTGCTGATCATCTTTTAAATGTTGCACCTCAGAAATATTGCACAGTTAACGAATGCGTGCTGTAATCAAAGTCAAAATAAAAAAAAAATATTAGAGTGTGTTTTGGATTTGCAGTGTATACAATGCTATATAAAATACCTGCGTATTCATTATTTTTTCTATTTCTAATTCACTGCTTGTACTTGTCTGAATTACGGCATCAATCTGGTGATAAAAAGTTTCATATTCAGCAGGACTCAAAATCAACTCCCAAACCTACTGCCAGTTTTTAGAAGACACTTTCTCCATGCAGTGGTTCAGTGCATGCAGTGGTAAAAGTCTGCATCTTTCAAGAAGACCATGATTTTTATCCAGGACAATCCTCCATCACATGCATGGAAGTTTTCCACTGTGTGACTAGTCAAAAAAGAACTTAAAGATGAAAGAATAATTAAATGGCTCCCTTCCTCACATGACCTATACCCTATTAGAGGGGGCAGCGGTGGCCTAGTTGTTAGGGACTAGGCCCCGGGACCGAAAGGTTGTGGGTTTGAATCCCAGACCAATAGTTTGCCCTGAGGTACCCTTGAGCAAGGTAGCGTCC
Source organism: Hepsetus odoe (assembly GCA_017165825.1). Taxonomy (NCBI): domain Eukaryota; kingdom Metazoa; phylum Chordata; class Actinopteri; order Characiformes; family Hepsetidae; genus Hepsetus; species Hepsetus odoe. The sequence continues at coordinate 11,913,186 of CM029391.1, read as the reverse complement.
CTGGGAGCTTTAAATAGCTGCCCCCTTCTGCACAGTGTGCATGGGTAAAAAGCAGAGGTTGAATTCGGTTGTGGCTCAATGTGTGCAAACTTGCGGACCTTCTTAAACGGGAGATTTACAGGGAAGTAAAACAGTCCACCTCTCTAAACAGTGTCTGGGAGGCTGTGATTGCAGCTGCACAAAAAATTGATCATCAACAGATCAAGAAACTGAAAATTTTGAGTTGTTTATTTTTCTCCCTTTAATGAAAATGAACAAGTGAGATGGTACAATGTTCATTTTTCATTTAGTTGCATAAGATTTCTGCACACTAATAGTTGCCTAATAATTGTGCACACATATGTATCCCCTGAGAATGTCCACACTCACATTTCCTTTGTAAAACATTCAGGTTTCAGGGTTTTAACATTTTGGATTGACTGATAGTGCCGAATTTGTTCAAGATTAAAATGTATCCTCAAAATACTCACAAGCCTAGTAATTGTGCACACAGTGTAGTTGCCAGAATCAGCAAGAGAAGCAACTGCATTCTAACACTCAGACTTAATGACTTATACAGACCTTATAAGTGTGTGTGTGGGTGTGTGAGGTATGAAAGCACACTGTGGATGTTTTAAATCTGGGGATTTCAATCCAATCTTAATTACATTACAGTGCGATTGCTCAACATACAGAAAGGAAGGAATGTGGGTTATATATCTGAATGATAGTCAGCCCATTGCCAGTATCAGCTGTTACGTAATGTGTAATTATACGGCTGGTTTGGATGGTGGTGCAGGTTGGTTAAGGTTGAGCTAGGGGTTACGCAGTGTGGTTGAAGAGATGTACAGCTATGTAAACCACAAATCTCTGCATCAGTCATGTTAATACTCATGAATCTGAAAAGTCTGCTTTTGCTGTGTTATTCATACCGAAATATTAAAATAGATTATTATCTGGCTTGGAACTGCAGAACTGGATGTTCTAATGTTTTCATTGTGTGGGCTTTCAGATTCATTTGTCCCGTTTAAGGATTTCTAGCATTTATGTCGTCGGTGGCTTTTGAGGAAAGAAAAGGAAAACTCATAAAACTGTAACTAATGTAACCAGAAGTGATGTAAGTAATGTTACTTTTTTGTGGCGTGAATTCTAAAGCAGGAATGAAGGAAAGGAAGAGAATGACTGAGTGAAAAAGAGGAAAAGAGAGTTAAGGACAATCTCTCTGCTGACTGAGAGTGCACCTCCTTTTGGTTCAGCCACAGTCTCCTCCTCCTTCCCCCAGACATAGTGAGTGTTTTTAGCAGCAGTGGAGTCAATCAGGCCTAGACCTTAAGGAGAACACACTGACGGGACATTCTGCCCCTGCACGTGTGCACACTCACACATACACACACACACACACACACACACACACACACACACACACACATGGAGTACTACTGCATTCTGCTGCTTTGGATCCTCTGCATGCTGTCAGGTGGGTGTTCGTGTGTGCGTGTGGTGTGTTTGTGTGTGTGTGTGTGTGTGTGTGTGTGTGTGTGTGTGTGTGTGTGTGTGTGTGTGTGCGCATGTGTGTGTGTGTGTGCATGTGTCTATGTGTTTGTGGCACACATAGGAAATGCACATGAAGTCTGTGTGTATATATAATGTTTTTTGGTTAGTGGCTTTAAAGATATACCTCTTTCAGACCCAGTGGTTGAAATATTGTTCTTTTGAAAAGCTCTTGCTCTGTTTCTATTACTAGCAATTCCTCACAGATATTACAGATATAACAGAAGTCATCCATATAAACAGAGCTTAAACGTGAAGTCTTTCTCTGGCAGATGGGGGCTGCTGATGTTGATTTGACTTCACCAGCTCCTGTTTGATGCTCTTGCTTTGAAATGCCTGATTCTTTGCAAAGTGTTCATACTTTCCAAAGTCTGGAAAATTGCTGTTCTCCTGCTACAGCCTGGGTCAATTATCAGTGAAATTGCAATCACAGCAGTCTATATATAGAGACAAGAGAGATTCTGGCTGTTAAGTGTCATCCTGAGGCTTTTAAGAAAGGCATTATTTAAAAGGCTGATCTCAGCATGGAACGTTAGAGTTTATGAAGTAAAGACATGGCAACAAAGTATTTGTAATTTAGAGCATGGTTTTAAAAAAAAAACTTAAAGATCTTGAATGTTCCTTTTAAATGTCTCCTCATGGAGGTTATTTAAGTTCATGGTTTCTTTCTTTGCCAGTTTTCTTTCTCAATATGCGCCTACAGGTCAATGAACGGTCTGATAAACTGGAATCTGCAGTGTTTACTAGACAGACAAGGATGATGTTTACTTCCCAAAAAGTAGGATCATCAAGAAATAGCACAACTACATTTATCAGCATGTTTATATATGTGAGCTGATTAAAATTGAGCCAGGTATTATATCACAATACAATTTCCTCTTAGTGATGTATCCAAATCCATTTTCCTCTGAAATAGGAGTTTAGGTGATGTGCACATATTTGTGTCGTCGGAGGAATTGGGATGCTGGCTAGAAGTCCGAGCCTCTTGTCCAGTAGAGACTGATGAATCTGCTGATGAGAGACCAAAAATGCTGGAGAGACAGATGGACACAGACAGAATGAAAGACCGTTCAGATAAGAGAGGACTTCTGAAGAGGATCATCTGTAATGTCTTGGCAAGGGTGTTCTATGTGTGTGGGAGAGACGCAGAAAGAACACTGTGGGAAAGCTTGCCATGTGTGTTAATCAATTTGGGTCTCCAACAGCAGCTTGTCATCAAGCTGTAGGCCTAGATTGCTCTTTCGACAGAGGAAAGTTTACTTAGTACTTGAGTTTCAACACATCCTGCAATCATCTGCTTTACACATCTGTTTTCTAAACACCTGGTAAAACAGCCTTTGCTATCACAACAGCGGCTTATAGAAGGTAGTGTACAAATTCAGGGGTTTTTTTTTTTCTATGTCTGGGCCCAGTATGATACCCTCAGAGGTTTTAGTGGGTGGTCTTTTTGAACTTCCTAAACAGGCCCAATTTCTACCTGGCATTAATGTGATCTGGGTGATCTGACCATATGTGGGTAGTGCACATATGAATGAGATTCAGTTTGTCTCAGAGACTTCTCTTAACACTCAAACTTGGGGCACACAGGTTTAACTTAATTTGATTAGACGTTGAGATTTATTCAACAAAGACTGACAGAACTATATATGCAGTGATAATAAATGTATATAGGAATATAGTTTGCGGTAGTCATTCTATGACATAACCTTCTTGTTGCTCTGAATTCAGTTTTGTTTTTTTACAATTTTTGACCCTTTGAAGGATGAAGGATTTGTGACAGATCATGAATGATTTTCCAATTTCTGGTCAGGTGTTGGTAGGGCCCATACCAACACTCATAGAATTTGTCTTTGATATTCAAAAAGATTGATTTGAGAATGAATCTGTTCCCGTCTTTATGCTGTGGCATGTGTGACTCAGTAAATTTGCTTATTTAATGTGACTGAGAAACTCCAGAGCCTTAAAAATGGTGTTCAACCGAGGATCACATCTCTCTGTATCCCCTGCAAGGCATCTCTCAACAGCACTCTGATAGGTTTTTCAGGCTGCAAGTCTCACAGTAGGAAAGTTGGCATAGATTGATAGCTGTTGAGTCGCCTTTGTCTTGAAAACTCCAAAATGAAATTGCATGTCTATTATTTTACACTGTATACAGTACACATGACTGCTGGTTGGAAGGAACAGCATTTCAAAGCAGTGGTTGAGGAGATGCATTTCCAGCATGTGGACTTTATTAGAAGCAAATCTACTGGCCCAAAATCCTAGCCATTGGGCAGCAGTGGGCCTCATTAACATCCAAGCAGCTCCACTTGTAAATATTTGTGAAGGAAAAGAGGAATGATGGAGGAGTAAGCAGATCTATGTAGTAGATCTCTAAGCTTAAGCTTGACTTGACTTGACTTTGTATCAGATACATAGCTGTGAAGCTTGGTTTAGCTTTTGTTAGTGGTTAGTAGCAGAGATTTGGTGCAAAAGGAAAATGGCCTGGAAGAACATTCTGGTCTCAGTTTGGTTTAAGACAGCTCAGTCACTCAGGTTTGGTTGTGAGAGGAACCAAGACTTCATCTGTTTTGGATTTGAAACTGAGGGCTTCTTGAATTGATTGAGTTTATAAGTCTGGGCTCGCAGGAATATGATGCTAGTGGGGTTGATTCAATTGTTCCAGTTACAGACTGATGTTTTTTTTTGTTTTTTTTACTTTTATGGCAATCTGATGACCTTAAGAGCTGGAGTTATTTGGTGGAATTCAGGATGGCTAACATAGGGGCAGGTTGCTCTCGTTAATGGTCACGTGTTAAAAATTTGACCTTAGATCAGGTTTTACTCTGAGACCATGTGAATATTGAGTTCAGGGTCTAGTCACTGGTTATGGTGTTCCAGGCTTGACTCGGTTTCTGGCTAGGACCCCCACCACTGTCGTCCCTGAATCTCAAGGTGCTTGTGTGTCAGAAGGGTTGTGGTGGAGCTCATGAAGCTTGATTCTGGGCCAAAGGCAGCGCAGGCCCGGTCTGGACATGCAACTCCCAGGGCCAGCAGCCACCGTACTGAGGTTTATTTATCTGGGCAGAGGGATCCGTACACAGGAAGCCTAGGCGAAGACTCGGCCGGCTTCAGGAGCTGCTGATATTACAGGGAGTATTAAATCGCTCTGCCACGTTAGGGTTTAGAAATGGAAAGTGGGGCCTCTGGAAACTCTCTCTTCTTTTCCCTTCTGCTTTCTTTTGTTACAGGACAGAAATAAAAAACTGCAGTCTGAAGATATCTGGAAAAAAGTTTCTCTAACAAGCACACAAGCACAGAACCTTCAAGGCATTACCAGTATGCAAAAATGATAAAACATATGTGGGGTAGAGCAGAGAGGACACAATTAACATGCTATGTAGCTAGCAATAGAATCATCAATAGCAATAGAAGATGTTCTTCTTCTGCTTAAGTGATCTACTACTGGCTGTATAGTATATCTTGCCTAGATGGCACAATGTCCTCATTTCTGTTTCAGTAACATTGTTGAAACATTGCGTATCAGCCGATGCTCTGATGTTTAAACTTTAACAAATGTAACCTATTTGCTTAAATTAAAAATGAATACTTTTAATTGAAGCATCTCACTTAACCGTCTACAGTTTAAGCATAAAAGTGGCTAGCTGGTCATATAAGTCAGATAAGTGTTAGATAAGCTCAAATTTAGCACTTTTTTAGCTTTTCATAATGCAAGATTTAAATAATACACAATTGTATAAGACTCAAAGTGGAATTAAACTGAAAAAATGAACATTGAACAAAAGGATTTGAATGAAGAATACTCAATCACTTAAAATCACTGAATGCCTGTTTTCCTCAGAGCTATCAGTAGGCATTTCGGTTTGTGCTCTTGCTGCTGGTGTTGCGTGCTATTGAGCTGTATAGATTCATGTCACAGTCCCAAGCATTTCCCAAGTGTCTCCAGCCTTGCTATTACTTCCTTTGGAAGGCATTTGTATTATTTCAGCAAACATCATGAAGGGAATTCTTGAAGTTCAGTATCTTGAAGTTTGTAAAAGTATCATCTGAATTCCTTGGTTGGGTTCAAACCCACTAACTGCTATGTCGCCAGTCACAATAAAACCACATTTGTGCAGGAGGGGCTTTTAAACTAAATACTATTTTGGATGGACTCTGTTAGCTGGTTTATTTAATCCTCTGACTGTCAATCTTTTGAAAAATAGCATGAAAAAATTGCTTATAAAAAATATATGTGTTGAACACTTCACTACCCAACATGAATGTACGCATTGGTAACATAATTTGCTAATGTGCATGGTATAGCAGGACAGATATATTATAGGGATGCATCTGATTTTTGTGCACCCCAATATCCAGTCCAGCATATTCAGCTGATAATGTAAAGTAATGAAGAAAACAGAATTCTGCAGGGGAACTTTCTGGATTGGTGTCAGTAAGAGATGTAAAAGCAAGGGCTATCTCAAATTCTAACCTTTTAATTAATGAGTCAGATATGTTCAGTTATATTTGTTGTTGCTCAAACAGCATAAAAGATGTCATAAATATAGATTACCTAGAGAGCTGGTAGCATGTGCATCTCCCTAATTGGAGATGAAATGACAACAAGTGGCACCACTAGAGGAAAGCAAGCCAGCAAAGGCAGTGTGATGCTCTGGGCAAAGCTGCCAAAATCATCAATCATTTGAGCATTACAAAGAGTTTATGTTGCCGATTTGGCCTCTGCTTTTTCCAGATCTCAATCTGATCTATTAGATATGCAAACTAGTCTGATCCACAGTGGCCAAATCTTGCAATATAAAGGGAAACATATTGGTCCCAGATATCGCATATATACATTATTCCATGATTTTACCTGAAATGTATGATATGCTTCGCAATAAAAAGTTGTACCTATTCCTGATTGGGCTTTATGAATTCTTCATATCAAGCATCCCCTGTGCGCATTTTTTATCCAGGCCAGTGAAGAGTGTGATGCAAATTTCAGTAATATAAGAACACAGATTGAAATGTTGGTTCGTTAGAAATGTCTGGCTGTTATCAGCATTGGTTTTGGCAGAACAAGAGCAGGATGGAGGGGGGGAGTGAAATCAGGAGACAAACAGGTCAGAGAGGAGATCTGGTGAGAATAAGTGTGGGTGTGTGAACCAAGGGTCAGATTCATTTTCTCTATGAAATCCTTCATACCACCTCACAGAGGGAGTTCATACTGTGACATGGGAAACACCAGGCTTTCATGCTATTTATTGGCAGAAATAGCGCCCCCCCCCCCCCCCCGCCCCCAACTCCCAAAGAACAAGCTACTGTGGTGGATTAGCTTCAAAAAAACATTTTGTTTCTTTCTCCATTATTTCTCTCTCTATTTATTTTTGTTGTAGTGTTGTGGTGGTTTTTAATATTTTTTTCCATACATGTTACTTTCCCCTAGTTTTGGAGCAGAACCCAAGAGAAACACAGTTCATGCCCATCCTCTTTTGTGGTGGAAAAAGAATTCTTTAATAAAGAGAACCAGTAGAAAACTGAAATCTACTCTCAGTACCATAGTATTGTCATGTGTGCTGCAGCCAAAGAGGTAAAACAACTGAGAGAATGTCAGTTAAAAATATGGATGGAGAAAGATAAATAGAAAGAAAGAGGGAATTAAAGGAGTCAGACTAAAGCAAAGAAGGCTTTATTTTCCTCCTGTCTGACTATGTTCCTCATCTATCTATCCTCTGCATGACTTACTGCTGATACTGGAAAGAACCCTCTCAGCAAGATTCAGGCATTCTGCTTCCTCACTGTTTTCATCAATAAATGGTTTGAAGTCGTCTAGCAACAGGTTTATAACAGATGTTTTTTTCTTTAAAGAAAGCCTTTCCTGATAAGTATTTTAATTGAAACCAGGGATGATGCTTTTACAGTGATCACCCTGAGCTTAAAGAGCAGACAAGAAGACTAAACACCATGAGAAAGACTCAGCGTTTGATCATGTCTCCGTGTTAGTTTTTCATGTCCCGTTATTTTTGTTTTTTTGCACCTCAGATGCTGCAGTCATGCTTTTAATCCAATTATTTCCATGGCTGGATCAAAGTAGCTGATGCTTCCAAGGTCAACATATGAGATTTAGTAAAGTAAATTAGAGTAGGATAGAGTCGAGTAAAGGCCTCAACGCGTCTGGGTAGATTTTGTACCAGAGGGTGGAACATTACTGGTACGATTGCATTTTGCGATCCTGAGATCACTGATACTGAATACTTAGGCTAAGATCACAAACAAAACTCCAAAAATGTTTTTAAGTGAAAGTGACTATTTTTGATTGAGAAACACAATACAGTACATAGTTAACCACAACAAAATGCATCCTCTGCATTTAACCCATACACACATATGTGCTGCAAGGGGCAGCCATATCCAGCCTCCGGGGAGCAGTGATGGGGACGGTATCTTGCTCAAGGGTATCTCAGTTCCTACTGGTCCAGGATTCAAACCCATGACCTTCAGATCCTGTAATAATTGTTTTTAAGGCAGTTTTTATGTGACACAATGGATGTCAAAAACCTCAGCAAAGCTGCTACTTAAAAGATTGATCTGTGGGAAGTTCATTAGTTCTTCTCTGACTCGTCTGTTGATGGATCCTCCTCATTCTTCTCAGCTTTCCTCTCCACTTGATTGACGGTGTCATTCCAGTATCTGTAAGTGACTGACAGATCTTCTGTTTGTTCTTAAACCTGATGGGGTTAAATCAACCCCTAGATTGTAGCATGGTCTGATGAGTGAGTGGCAATGGGTTGGGTGAGGGTGGTAAGATGGAAGCAGAGGAAGGAGGATGAGTTTCATGCTGATTTTCAGGAGGAGACCTCCACGGGAGTGTTTGCTTCTTTAGTGTACCTCAGGGGGCCTGATCCTCCACAAGGGGTGGATGTGTTCCACTAGGAAGAAGAAGAATCTTGCAGAGGGATTCCACTGGGGCGACACAAGAAAATAATCTTGTTTGCTGCTGAGTCTTTGTAAATTAGAGTGTGTTTTTAATTGGCTAGACTTGTGGAGTGTTTCTGTCATTTATATTAATTGTGTATTTATACATGACCCATACACTCCTAAGTCTCAAAGTCATTTGCCTCAGCGATTGGATTTAAGCTTTACATGAGTTACAGTAGCTGAAATCTCAACTCGATCTCAACTTCTAATTCATGTGAGACCATTCCTGCTGAGCAGAGAGCCTACAATACAAGTTAGAGCCCAAATTAGTATTGAGTCATGATTGTAAATGAATTATGCTAGTCCCAGAGATGAGGTTTGTGGTGCCTATCTGCCTTTTGCATTCACATTCTGGACCCCTAGCTGGGGGAGCTGTGTAACTTGGCAGTGACTTGGTATTTTAGCCACCGTGAAATCTTTCCATAGTGCTTTGGGACACTGTTGGAGCTTCTGGCTCTCAGAAATCACTGTTGCCAATGAACATAGATCCCTGCTCAGCCTTGTTATAGATGGCTCATACATGAGTTTTGAATTCTTCTGTGTTTGATTAGTCTCTGTCATTTTTGCAGGGCTCCATAACTGTTTCAACATTGACACGAAGAGCCACAGAATCATAAAGGGCCCGAAGCAGACGCAGTTCGGCTACACAGTGCAACAGCACATAGCTGGGGGACAAAAGTGGTAAGGAGACCTACTTCATCTACCACCCCAGGCACTTCCTTCTGTGTTTTGTTTTCATGTTATATTGATGACTAAGGGTTCCTTTAGTGTCAGTATAATATAATACTGTATGAAATGTACTTAGTTTAGTGAGGTTAAAACTGACTATGATGGTATGATGTAATAGCACCTAACCTATGATGCTATTACGCTGCAGAGCTTGAACTGTCTACAACTAACAGGGGCAAAAATTGGCAAAATGAAAAGAAAAGGCTCAAAAGAAAGCAGCTAACTGTGCAAGGGTTTATCTACTGTAGCAGCCCTCCTCTTCCAGTGTTTTCCTACTTTGAGTGCTTTTGAGGTGAAGAGATTATAAATAAAAATTTTAGCAAACACTGAAAACATTACTCAACCTGTCCACCAGTGTTCTTCACCCAAAGCACACAGAGGAACTCCTTGCTCCATGCTTTATGGGTTTCACCACTAGTAAATTTACATGTCCTATAAAAGGAAAAAAATTGCCCATGATGCATTCAGGGGAGTTAGTAGAATTGGAACGAACTGGACATCTGTCTTCCATCACCATGACATCATCAGTGCTCATTGTCGCTCTTGAGGTGATGAAGGGGATTCATTTCTGGCATCCTTACCGCATCAACTGGCCACAGAAACTTTTCCTCTTTTTCTCATCCTTTTTACCTTTATTTAGTTATTTGCTTTTAAAGTCCCTGTTTTTTTTTGTCTTTGGTCCAGTTTAGGCATCACTCCATCCTGAACTGTCATTTTGTGATTACACTGAGCATATGCACGTTAACTGTGTTCATTTACTTTAAGCAAAAATGGCTTAAGACGTTTCACTAGTACCAAAAAGAGAACCCCATTTGGTACTACCTTTCTATTGAAACATTCTTGAAGAAATGTATGCAAAAGGTTCTACATCATAAGACAGAACCATTTAGTCACACAAAAGAGATTTTTTTGCTCCATCATGAACCCCATTGAGGAGCTTTGAATATTTTGTAAATGATAAACATTTTCTGAAGCTTTTCTGCAGGCCACTGACTATTAGACACTGTATCTAGAGACAGCTTGAGCTGCATCCCAAATCAATGAGCTGGATCTCTTTTTTGCTTTTATAGAAGACCGGCATTGATCTGGAATTACCAAAATTGATGATATGGAACCTAACCAAATCAGATTTTCATGAGTCATTTTGACTGTGATTGGATCTCTGAAAATAAAATGTTGTTGAGGAAAGGTGTTAATAGGGCCATTAACAGATGCATTTGAGAGAGAAAGTGTTAAACTTATTAAATCAAGTGCTCTATCTGTTGTGACAAAAACCCATATCCTGGTAAAAGTAATGCACCCAAAGTCTCAACGGAAGCAGTGAAGATACAGATCCCTTGTCCATTGCTAGATGCTGTACAGCATTTTCTGAAAAAGCCATAATTTAATATCAGAATTAAAATAATTAATATTATTAATAACATATTAATATTAATATTTTGTTAGAGATAGATCAGGTATTGAATATCATATATGTGATCGAAGATGTAAAGGCTATTTGTCCATTTCATCTATATTTTGCATCTGTTTAATCTATTTTGTAGTGTTCTTTTCATTTAAAATAGCATTAGAGATCGCAGTGCTTAATGGAAAAAAAAGGCAGAATGTCCCCTTCTATCAGTAGGCAAAGTATCATATATATTCAGGAGTTGAAGGTACATCAAAAGCAGTCAGAAGATCTCTCCCCAAAAACAGTAGACAAGCCACTTCCATACATCCACACTGACCTGAAATCATTTTTTTTTTAAGGTGGATCATTTTGACTCCCATTTGACATTCCTGATCATGATGAAAATGCCTCTCCCTGTCCTACATTCTTCAGATAGCTCTCCATAATGGCTCGATGGTTAGCCTGTAGTTGAAACTGGAGTGTGTGTTGTCAGTTTAGCTGGGCTGATATTTGGAGATATCAACAAAGACTTTCTCAAGTGAGCGTCTGCCAAACAGGCCCCCCCTCTGTCTAGCCCTCATTCACACCACATCTGGATATCATTTGCAGGCCAGAGGAAATTTTTTTGAGTGCTGTCTGTGCCTGGCCTGGCTCCTGTGTGTGCACGCGTGTGTGAAAGATGAGAGAGAGAGAGAGAGAGAGAGAGAGAGAGAGAGGAAGGTTATATACAAAATTACAGGGGATGATTGAAGTGTGTGCATTATTCTCAACATGTCTTTGTTTTTACAATGTTTTATTTTTAAGTAAACAGGACACCTTAGTCCAAACTTTTCTGATTTCACTATGTCTGACTTTAACAGATGACATGACTGTTCTTATCATTGTGTAACATTGTGCCTGGGGAGCAGAGATGGGGACGGTACCTTGCTCAAGGGTACCTCAGGGCAACCTACTGGTCTGGGATTCAACTTTCTGATCCTGGGGCCAACTCCCTAACCACTAGGCCACCTCTGCTCCTATTATGGTGAAATTAACAATAAAGGGTAACATCCTACTGTTCTCTAGTTGATGCACTTTAGTTTTGTTTGCTTTAAGGGTCTGCCTAACTAAGTTAGATAGCACGCTGATAGATAGCATATAAAATGTGCTTTAAACTGATTTTTGGATAGTTCAGCCAAGTTTTAATATGCCATCAGTCTAAAGACATTTAATTTGACAAGTGTGGAAATTAATTTTAATGCCCAGTGCTTATAGTTCTAGCTAATCTAACCTTCACAATATAATCACTTCACAGTATAAAATACAATTAGGATGAGTTGCGTAATGGTGCTCCCTATTATTTTCATCCCAACAGTTTTTCCCTATTGATATCTATATGGACAAAAATGCCATCCCAGCAGCTTTGTTCTTCCTAGATAGGAGGAAAATATTCACTGCTCTTTCCGAAACACAGAGGAGAGTCCAGGGTCTAAATTCACCAAGCATTTAGATTCTTTTTGCAGAAACTATCACAAAATATCTAATCCTAGTTCACCAGACAGCAAAAACCAGCCAGTTTTCAGGATAGAAGAAGTGCAGTGCTGTAAACAGTTTCATACCAATATTTAATATTCGTTAGTTATTTTCAAAAGTAAGTATCCCCCAGCCCCCCATGCTGGAGCTACGGATGTTACTTCCAATGTTTACCCAGTCATCAGTTATTTACCACATAGAAAACATCTCTGCCCATTATGCCAATTACATTTGTTGAGTTGCTTGAGGATGTCTGACATATGCTGACCAAAAGGTCAGTGAAGACTGGCTCCATGTCTGAGCTATCTCTCCTACGAGAGAAATAAAATAATGATTTAAAGTGGAGTCACAGGTCACTGCACACAGAGGTTTGGTTTTGCTCTCTTCCTCTCTGTCTTTATTCATTACCCTCTATGTTGTTTTAGAGTGGTTTAAGCCCCCAGCATTGCCGTTTGGAGAGCGATATGCGCGTTGGGCTTGCACAATAAGGGGCTAATAAAGGGACTGGCAACTCTTACAAACAATTTGACTATGGTTAGCAAGACCCTTGAGTGAATGAATCTCACTGGAGTCTGTCTTTTCCTCTTTTTCCTATTTCTTTCTCTTATTTTGGCAAGACATTGGAAAATACAGAGCTTCTCAGCTCAGTGTTGGCCTTCATGAAAACCTCTCAAAAATTGTTCCAAGTAACAAAGTAACAGATGCACTATTTGTACAGCGTCAGCAAGCTCAGATCATTTTAATGTCAGAGGCTATTTATATGTAATTACAGGCTAACGGCTTTTTAACTATCATCTTACAACTACTGTACTGCATGTTCCACAAATTAGTGGTAAGTTTCTTTAAGACCTATTAGGACAAGCATAGTGTTTGGAATAGAGACAAACATGTAATCAGTCAGACACGATTGCATAAGCAGTCACAAAGATACGTGTCCTGATCACCATTGGTCTTATTAGCACCTTTTAAGGGCAGAGAAGCAGCCATTAAGGACATCAGCACAATCCCTTTCTATGAGATGCTATTAAAGAGTCTTTAAGCCATGCAGCCTTTAAAACTTAAAGGGCCCCACAGCTGCCTAAAGATAGATAATATATAGCAGTCTTATGGTACCATAGCATCTCTCATTAAGTTTCTGATTAGAGCTTTTAAGCATACATATAGGCTGTATACACAGTGACTTTTTTTCTGTGTATGCAGGTTATTAAAAATATGTTACATTTTGAACAGATTATTTTAATGTTCTACTGTAAGAAGGTCCAAAACAAAACACATTTCTGAACCTTTTTGGAATACCTGGGAAATAACAATATGACAAGATTAAAACAGCGCTGAAATGAAATCTCAGGATAGGGTTGCATGCTTTGGACTGTTACATGGGAGCAGTATCAGGCTTTTTAGGCCTTCAGAGATGGGGTTTAAATTTCTGGGAAGTAAATGAAAACATGCCTGTAATTTTTAATTCAATAGATTTATGTTTGTCCTTAAACGTGGTCAGCTCTTCAGCACTACTCTTATTTCAGTAAGTTCCTTTGAAGCTTAAATAGTTGAAATGGCTACTTGAAAATCATCCAATTCAAGTTACTCCTCCAAGCGGTCTTGATAAAACTATACAAGGTTTCATACATGTTTTGTTGGAAAAAAAACATCACTCTAAGACTTTTGGAAGTCCAAGATATTTCTGTGACTGCAAATACAAATAACAGTCTTACCAGAATTTGTTAGATAATAAACAGCTCTATGCTAGTCTGTTAGGTGACATAAAACTATAATCCCTTAGGGCTGATAGCAGAAAATACTTTATTGAAAAAATTCTGATTCCCATTCCTCTAAAGAAACAATAAAATAAATTAAAAGAAACATGGCAAATTAAATTTCTTATGACATTCTGCTGTAATGTGAACTGTTTTGCGGTGCTTCCAGCCAAAAAGTCATTGCAGATGCTGGAAGGGTTCACAACTAACTCTTCACAGTTAATACCGGGGACACATTTTGTCTGCTGCGTCACTAGTGGTCCAGCCTGAGTCATAGGCCAAGACACGGATCATCAGTAAGCAAGTCACAGTCATAATGTATCGAGTATGTTGAATGGGGAAGCGCCCATTAGTAATTGAGCACACAATACAATATAAACCAAATTTTTAATCCCTGCCTTAAGTAAATCATGCTGCAAGACAAAATCCTTTGAGATTTAAAGTGAATTCCTTGCCACTTTCTCACCTGTCCATACATATCTTTCACTGCGGGGGGTAAAAAGTCTTAAAGAGCATCATGAAAAGAACTTGTAGGTTAGTCTTGAATGACTCATCATGTTACTCTGGTTACTCTGGCTTATTTGTTACAAAACTAAAGTATTTTTTCTGGAAATCATTCACTATGGCGTGCTGTAAGCTAGAATACATGAACAGTGGTGGTGCATGCACACTTAGTTTCAAATCATGCATAGAAACATTTAGAATTGGCTAGAACTGGCATGATTAGTTGGGTCATTACTCTTTTACATGCCCAAACTTACATTCATACTTTAATATAATTAAGAATAAAATTTGTATTTAAAAGTTGCTTTGAGCAAGATATAACTTCCAACACCAGATTTTTTTATTAACATGTTCCGAAGGTACATTATTTCCACATGAATGAAATAAATCAAAGCTCTATTTAATTTAGCTGTTTACTTTCATTTCTCGTATGTCTGATTTCAACTGTGCTGATGTGGAACAGATATTCACAGAATAAAGAAAAAAGTAAATAAAATAAGAAAAAACCTGGGTAGGACATAGAAGCGTAGCCAGGAGTCTGGTTCTTGACTTTATTCACCATACTGAACATAACAAAACACAAAGAACTTAAACACCAGTGTCACCATGAAGGCTAAGCCTCTTGAATGACCGACGCTCTGCTCAGACTCACTGGGGGTTATAAAGGCAGCCCCCCAATGAAGCAAACCTGTGCCTTCATGAGCTCATGCCATCTACCCGGACATTCTTGAATAAATTAAATGTGCCATGGTAAGCTTTGTGAGGTCTTTTGTGAGACCTGAGAATTGGTCAAGGGAGTCATTGGTCAATTTTTAGAAGACTTAAATATAAATTACAAAATTTAAAAAATTAATCTTTTTTATCTTCTTTAGTGTATAATATGGAATATTCACAGCAGAGAGTGCTTGGGATACTAATTGGTGCTCTAGTAAAGCTTAGAAAGGCATTTCTTTTTATCAAATTTCAAACAGCAGTGTACAAGTCCAAGTCAGAGCCCTAGTTGAGGAAATTGGAACTCAAATTTTACATGAGTCTCAGTCCTGGACTCTGGTTTTGCAGCATTGGGTTCTTCATATCCATCTCGAACCACTCAGCTCCACCGGCTTCCTCCAGTGAAACTTAACCCATTTCTCTTTATTCAGTGATGTTGAAAGCAGACCATTCTCCACACAGCTGGCTTTGTGTTGCTCTCAGGGTCCATGCGGGTGTTTTCGGGCACATGATATTTTGCTGGGGTGATGAATATGTTGGTTATTTCAGGAATCCTGTGGTCTCCAGAAGAAGCACGGGAGGGTTCAGGATCTGAATTACTCTTTGAAGTGAGATGTGCTCTTAAGGGCCGTGCAGTACAGCACTGTACTCACCTTTGTACAATGAAGAGTGTATTTGTGTTATACAAAGCCTTCAGCAAATGTTTTTCACATCTGTCTCACATCTGTGATGTATGCAGATTACAGATGTATGCAAACATTTGAGCATACTGGTGAAATTTTGTTGATTGTCTGAGTGAAAATAAGTACATATCATTAGCAGAGAACACTTTTTTGCTCAGTCTAGTGAATGTCACATTTAAGTGCCCAGTTACTATTTATTAGCAGATTTTATGTCATTAATGTGTCATGGTTTTTTTGTTTGTGAAAAAAACTAGTTAACTACCTATCATTCTGTAAGTCTGCAACTTTTAAATTTTTTTCATTTCAGCACAGAAGAGGCTCAAACATCAAGAAGGTATCTTGTAATGTTAACACAGATATGCAGAAGCAGTTTGTAATTTGGGATACAATCGTTCTGCTGTCCCCATCTACAGATGCTATTTGGGTAAGAACAGAATCCGAGTTCAGAGAGAGAGAGAGAGAGAGAGAGAGAGAGAGAGAGAGAGAGAGAGAGAGAGGACTCAATAAAAGGTCTTTGACTAAATGGCAGTTCACGAGTGGAAACACAGCTGATTTTAGTTAAAAGGTAGTAAAACGGAACTTCAGAAATGTATTTTTGCGATCTGTGTTTCTGATATATATTTCATTTTCCTTCCATCAGCACGGGCCATTGAAACTCAAGCTTCTTAATGACTGTATTCATCCCCAGTGGAACGACGTTTCAAAGACCTTTGCACGGACTGTTTCTTCTTGTCTAGAGTCTAAATCTCAATTGAAATCCAACAAATAGTTTCAAAGCAGCTGAACATTAAATCTCACCTATATGATAAGGTTGAGAAAAAGAAAATGCTTTCCACTGCAAACACAGTCTGTGATTTCTTCCACTGGTGAAGAGGAGATGAGTTTCAGAGCCCACACATCCAGACACCCATCCATACACCCATACACATCCGTGTGTTTGCTTTTTTAAAGGTGGCAGTGTAACTTCCATGCTGGGTGTTGACCTTTGCTTGGTCTTTGGTCCTGAATGCCTGAAACAGCAGGACTCTGTTAGAACCCCTCTTTTGGGAAAAAGTAGAGCAATGACTGCTCCAACCATCTTCACACACATGTGACAGAGTCATTTGATAGGCCAGTATAATCTCTTCATACTAACTGTTATAGGTTAAACTAACATCCACAACTTAATCATGAACTTGGCAGGGTGTAAACATAACGTTGGCATTGCTCTTGCTGGAAAAAAGTAACTTTAAAGGAGCAAAGTTTAAAGGATGGATGATAATCACTCACTGTTGAATGAATGCATTTAGTTTACTAACTTGTTGAAGCTGCACAACATTGTTTTGAAACCTTGTCTGTTTCAAATGTGTGGCTGTCAAACAAGAAGAAATTTGACATCGATACAGTTATGGTAATTTTATTACCTTTGCACAAAAATAGATAGGATTAAATTAAGAACTCATAGTTTAAATAAATTAAATAAATTAAATGCATAAAATGATTGACACATTGAAGCTTTTAAGACTTTTGGCTCTTGCTTTTGTTAGTTTGATGCTTCTTGGTTTATCCTTAGGTCTGCAATGAGCAATATCTTGCGTCTTCCAAAACTTTTACTTCATTTAAAGTCTGCATTTGAACAAGATGGCTACATTCACCGTTTCTATTAAGTATCTAAAAGGGGCTTCACTCTCACAATCACATAATTTTTCAAAGACTCACACTCTCTTTCAAGCTTTGTTCTTTAGGAAACCAAAAGGAGTTCTTCTATGACTTCATTCAAAGAACTCTTTGAAGCCCCCTTTTAGGAGTCCATGTGGTTCAAGTAAATGATGTACAGTGTGCAGTGTTGTTTTTGTTCATTAGTAAATAGCATATTTGTTCAGTGCTTAGCAGAAGCAATACATTAATATGGTAGAGACACTGAGTTCATACATACATTATGTTCCATGATCATAGATTTAGTCAGCAATTCATTTAGAATCAGGCCAACATGGGATATTAATGTGTACCTGCTGTGAATAAGAATGTGTGAGTACTTTTCCTTTTCGGATTCTTATAGGTGAAGGTGCTGAAACTGCTTGTCACTCTCTTTTCTTTCTCTCTTCAGACCTGGGATATTTGGTTTCATGTCTAGTGTCCCGCCGTCTCCTAATAGGAATAACATTCATAGCACACCAATCCTTACGCACTCCTGTGCAGCCTTTTTCAACAAATCAAAGATTTCACATGCAGTCATGCTAATGTTCATGGGTTCCATTGGTGTTCCTTAATGATGAAGTGATCTCAGCACTGCTGACTTTAGTGTGGCTGGTATTCTTGGAGAACACATCACCCTAATGAGTCGTACAGTGGATGGTTTAACAGCTTGTGTCAGTGGACTAGAAGCACCTGAACACCTGTAAATCAAGGCAATAAGAATCTCTCTCTCTCGCTCTCTCTTTCTCTTTCTCTCTCTTTTCAACCATCTGTATCCTGAAATGAACTCTGGAGTGTAAAGGAAGGTGCATTAGACATTTATAATGATGGTTATAATTGCAATATTAATGGCTGTGGAAATATCAGCACAATCGCCATCAAATTATTTCCAGCTATTTTGGCAGATGTCGGTGGGGAAGCATGAACTGCAGACTTTTTAGCAGAGCATAAGAAAGTCATTTAAACAGCATCAATGATCTGGCTAAATAAACCAGGGATTAAGTCAGATTTGAGAAACTGCACAACACAAGCCATATTTTTGGAGTAGCAAAAACCATTGTTAAAACAGGTCAGTCCAACTTCTGTAGATCCAGATTTTGTAGAAAGTTATTTCCGCTCTGAAGCAGAGCTGTATTTCAGGGGCCAGGGGCCCAACAGCTTGACCTCTGGCCCTCAGCCGAGCACCGATGGAGGTCTGGATATGCAATAAACGAGTGTCAACTTTCACTCCGAGCTACTGCGGTCATGGAGGGATGAGAGTAGCGTGTTAACCCCTACTGTTTGGCGAGCCAAACCTCTTCACGTCAGCAGAGAGCATGAGATGCAGGCGCCCTGTTTAAATGACATGTTCTGAACCCTCGAAAATGCTGAATCATCTGTCATCAACAAGAATAATGTAGTATTAAGTGGAAAGGGGCTTTGCGGCGGATGAAGAACCATGAGCACTAGACCTCAAGTTTTATTAGGCATTAGCGTCAGATGTACTGAAAGAATGCATATCAGTGAATAAAGAAGCTTATTGTTTGAGATTAGTAAGAACCACTTTAAGTGCACAGAAAGCTCACGTTGCAATCTGAAAATTCCAGAAAGGAATCCATTAGACGAAATATGCGGCTTAATGACAAGAAGTGCTCTTTAAAATATAACTTGGGTAAGAGTCGTAACATTACTTTTCTTTTCCATTCAAATAACTTTTGATCTACATGTTGGCCGAACTGAGCCCGTTTAACCATCTCTGTTGTTTTTATTATTTTTATTATTCTGCTGCAAGGTCATGTTCTGCACATGCTCTCGTGTGTAGTTTTCTGCTACCAATGTCCTTAGCTCTTTATTTAGCCATTTGCTGACATTTACAGGCCCTCTATGGCTTGGTAATGTCTAATCCTCAGTTCCATCAGATTTTCTTTCTCTTTTGAGACTGCTGTCAGGGTGAAAGAATTTGGCAACTACAGCATAAAAAGCACAAACCAAAACTGACTGTCCATGAAGATTCCTCCTGGTGGACCAGCATTCTGTGAATGGTGTAGTGAGTCTCCCTTGGATATTTAACATATGAGAAGGCTTGCTGCTTTAGCTGGGCGGATGCCAAACTCATGCTGACCACTCTCTAGAGTGCCTCTGCCATCACACCCCAATGGCACATGCATGCCTGTGAATGAGAATGTATGTGCGTAGGTTAAAAAAGCTTTTTTTTCAGTAAGAAAGCTTGCCTAAGGGAAATCAGGCTGTGTTCAGCAATAACGTTGAAAATATTGATTTTAAACCTGTGTTTACATGTATGACTACAGTAAATTACTGCGTTTATTGTCTCAGTTTCTTGCAAAACATTAAGAAATATACTTATATGTTATATATGGCCTGTTTAAAACTGTTTCTAAACGGATGCAGCAAACAGTCTTTCTTTTTTGGAATAAGTTTGCTAGTTCTAATATCATTTTTGGGGGTTTTTGCTTTTGGGGTTATTGATTTGTTTGTCTTTTTTCGTTTTTCTGTAATATTTTATGATTTAATGGTCATGGACAATTGTATTTATGTGCTATGCCGGTCCTGGCCAAAGCCACTCACTTTCATGCACACAATCACAGACAGAACACATATGGACCCTAACATACCTCACCTCCCTGTGTGTTTTCACTGATAAAGTACACCAACATACAGCCCAATCTGTTTAAACATCTCCCAGGTCACTGATTCCATGTCTGACATCTTTTTTCCCTTCTTTCAGCCCTGCAGAAAATATTCATGTTTACTGAAAAAACAGCAAATGTGACACTTACATTCCCCTGATGTCTTATGATCCTCTATTTTTACTTCTTTTTCAGGAGTTTAAAGTCTATTTTTTTCCCCTAATCTAATAGAGTAGTTAATCACCCAATATTCTACTGTCCAAGGTTTGCTGCTTCCTTTTTTTTATACTGGAGGAGGCTAATGTTGATAAATTATCGGAAATGCTACATAGAAATCCACCAATCTGCAAACAGCATGCCTTTTTCATACACTGTATGAATCTCAGAAACCAAGCAACAGACAACATGCGACTAAAGCAGCCTGTTACACACTGCACCATAATAACTGTAATCTAAACCATTTTTATACCAAACAAGCACAAATGATTTTAACCAATCAGTGTTACATATACTCTGCTGGAAAGAAACATGACTAATTATACTCCCCCTGGAATGAAAAATGTGGTTCAGTACTGCAGAAAATATCAACCATATGACCAGAACGTTGTCAAACTGCACAGTCATACTTGTATAACATAGTGGTTAACACCTCCACCCTACACCCCGGAGACTGAGGTCTGACTCCCTGCCCAAACAAGTGCTTTACCATTAACTATTACTAAAAAGACTCCTGTATATCCTTACCTCTCTAACTAGAATAAAAAAAATTGACTTATTAAGGATGGCTAGAAAAGAGGCTGAGAACGTAAAAGATGTAAGGCATCCTGCTGCCTTGATGTTTTGAGTTCTTCCAATGAGTATTTATTATGTGAATTCAGACACTATGACTTTCTAAATTCTGTATAAATTCTGAATCATATTAAAGCTAAACATGAATGTCCTTGCTTTTAGGTTGCTGGTGGGAGCTCCATTAGAAACAAATGGGCAGCACCAAACAGGTGATGTGTATAAATGTCCTCTGAGCAGAAGAGCTGCAGGCCCCAGCTGCACCAAGCTCAATTTAGGTACTCTGTCTCCACTTCACATTCCAGGGGATTATCCCTGCACATTTATTTGTGTAAACACACTTTAAAGGCATCATAACTCTTTACTGTAGCTGTATAATTACTTCTCAGCACTTCCCTTGCTCAGAGTCGTGGTTCAGCAAAGCATTACCAGGCAGCTCTCAGTGTGAAGAGCTGCAGGCGAGAGACCATCATAATGATTCATTCTTTCCTCAATCCTCAGTTTACATACATCTCCACATCTGTGCTCCTGCATGTGTCACACATCTGCATGGCACTGCATATGCAGATGCAGCACTCTGTGTATAAACAGAGGGTTTCAGCATATATGCCAGCAAACTAGTTGAATTTGATTTGATTATATAATTGCTGTGGATTAATGGTTAGGATAGGATGCCTCTGTAAACTGGATATCAGCCATATTTAATGTGACAAGAATCAGATTCCAGCTCCAACACAAGCTGTTTCTTTGTTTTTATTTTTATCCCTTTAAGGAAAGATATCGTTGACAAATGTCTCTGAACGTAAAGATAAAATGAGGTTGGGGATGACACTTACCACCAACCCTAAAGACAACAGCTTTGTGGTAAGTTATTTGGAATTGGCTTCTTTCTTCAGTTTATATAAATTCTAATCAAATGCAACTCATAAAATAAGAAAAGAAAAGCTTTTCACTCCCTCATAGTTGATACTGAACTGTCATGTGTTATCGCTGCGTTATTATAGTATTAATGACTTTAACGTCCCATCAGGGTATGTCGTTTGAGACATTATCTGAGTTTAACTCTGGCACTCCTGCTTTCAGGCATGTGGTCCTCTGTGGTCATATGAATGTGGCAGCTCTTACTACAGTACAGGAATCTGCTCCAGAGTCAACGCCAGCTTTAAATTCTCGCGCACCATTGCTCCAGCTTTCCAAAGTAAGCACAGCACACCTGCACATTCTGGCTGTTATGTGATTTAACTAGGAAATTTCTGGGCTGTGACATTTCTGTGGTTTTTCCAGCTGCTCGTTTGCCCATGGTCAGTTTTATATATTCATTTCAATCACAGAATTATCTAGAAATGACCAATTTAATTGAATTCTAAATCATTCTCCTTATTATGCACCTGATATATCTGACACATAAAGTTCCTTCACACCAGTGTTTATGGGAGATTGTCATACTTCAGGTGTCTTTAGAATATCATCTCTGCTCTTTATTGTAAAATTAATTTTATCTGCAATAAATTCCATTTTAGGGTGTGAGACCTATATGGATATTATGATTGTTTTGGATGGCTCTAATTCCATTTATCCATGGTATGAAGTTCAAGACTTTCTCATCAATATCCTCCAGAAATTCTACATTGGGCCAGGGCAGATACAGGTATGGGTTGTGAAAACACATGGAATTGTAATTTTAACAGCAAGAATGTTTACGTAGTTGCTTACTTGAATGACCTCTCTCAAAAATGAATGATGACATTGGGCACTTGTTGAAATTAGGCTTTATAAATTGTCATAAACGGTATGTGTAGATGTTATATGGCCTTATGAATGCTACCCTACAGTAATGTAAGCATAAATATCTTGCAAGTGCATTTAAATGGATACAAGTACTGAGATTATTTGATCATTTCTTTGGTTTCTGGGTATGTATGTTTAGGTTGGTGTGGTGCAGTACGGGGAGAAGGTGGTGACTGAGTTCCAGCTGAATGATTTTAGGTCAGTGGAGGATGTGGTGAAAGCTGCTAGAAAGATTGAGCAGAGGGGTGGTGAAGAGACCAACACTGCACTGGGCATCAGTGTGGCACGGTAATATGCATACAAATACACTTAAAATGCACACAAACTCACACATGCACACACGCACCCACATGCACGCACGCACGCACACACACACACACGCACACACACACACACACACACACACACATACAGTCATTCACACCACATGTACGGTAGTGATGGTGGTCTAGTAGTAGGATAAGAGATTGCAGGTTCAGATCCCACCACCAGCTCAACTGCCTGAGCAAAACCCCTAACCTAAACCAGGGGTGGGCAATGGAAGGCTGGTGTCCTGCAGAGTTTAGTGAATTTCCTGCTTAAACACACTCACCAAACTTGACAATGATCAGGTGAGCTGTACCAGGTGTGTTTAAACAGGGAATTCACTAAACTCTGGAGGACCTCCAGGAGCGGAATTGCCCACCCCTCACCTAAACGCTGAAAAAAGCTGCTCCAGGGGGATTGTCCCTAAAATGGATAAGAGTAAATATAAATGTACTATGCAAAACCGGCTTGTGGCATGATACTGCAATACTTAAAACAGTCAAGGCATTTGGTATGACCTATACACGATGACAGAAACATTCTGCAAGACAAGAAAATATTGAATAAAGAAGATGAGTTAACTTTCTAAAAAATAGAAATAAAAAAAACACTGGAGTCTGGGACTTCAGCCAAAGGGATCTTACTAAGTACTGACTGACATGGCATGTTAATGTATGCAGAAGCTACATTTCATGTTTTATTATTTTACTTGTGTCAAATTTGGCAAAAATGGGTGTGCATTAAATTAGCAGCAATGTCATACTCAGCTTTTGCCCTTAAAGAGATGGTATTATCTTCTTTGGAGTTAAACAATGAACAGTTTAATATGACCAGCTGTAGCTACTTTAAGGATGCTGTTTAACAGATGAGACATTTAAAAACCTTTCTCATAAGTAGCAAAGTCTGAGCATATGCCATGTTTCTCCAGTTCTCAGGCCTTTAAACAGGGTGGGAGGAGAGGAGCAAAGAAAGTCATGATTGTCATAACAGATGGAGAGTCACATGACAGCCAAGACCTGCAGCAGGTTATTGAAGACAGTGAAAAAGATGGTATCATCCGATATGCCATTGCTGTGAGTTTACTCTGTGTTTTCTAGACTTTATGTTTATTCTCTCCTTGTCTTTTTGCTTAAGTGAGTAACTGTATAAACGTCTGTATACTGTTCCAGTCCAAATACAGAAGGAGTGCTAATAACGTCACTGAAATAAAACCTCTACATCCACGGTTCACTGAACCACAAAGAATTGCCTCAGTGAGATACAAATAAGCTTGAGCAGTTTTGTGGTTGTCAGGAATTGCAAGCTCTGCTAATGAATGCTGTTTTAATTCTCATGCTGACCTAGAGAAGCCACTATTCTCTTTCCCTCAGTATCAATATCCTCACATGGATCCTGGACTGTAGGTGTAAATGACCTGCTCCAAAGTGACAAGGCTAGTGTGCCCAGTACTGGTCTGGTACTGATCAAATACTCTTTGACTCTCAAATATCCCAGTCCCACACTGGGATAATGAGGTGGACAATTAGAGCTGAGGCTCAGAAACATGGGCAGGGAACCTTTTGAGGTCACATTTAGTTGCTGACACTAGCGGAATTTGTGACACAGGCCCATTTGCTCAGACCTGGATGGTTAAGCCTCCTTTGGAGAACTTGCAGTAGCATTGGCCCTGAGGAGAGTGAGTCATGGTGGATGGAAGTGTGCTCCAGACGGTCTAATAAAAGGCTGTATCAAGACGCTGTTCAGAAATCTGGACACTGTCTGGTCTTTTTCCAGGTGCTTGGCTACTATAATCGTCGAGGGATCAACCCAGAGGCTTTCCTAAATGAGATCAAGTACATCGCCAGTGATCCAGATGATAAGCATTTCTTCAACGTGACTGACGAAGCTGCCTTGAAAGATATTGTGGATGCTCTGGGAGAGAGGATCTTCAGTTTGGAAGGTAGTGGGTTTTTCACAGACGCCTGCATGCATCACATCACATCTGCATTGCAGGCCGCATGTCCAGAATACAGTGAAAAAACTTCAGCCTATAAATTTGTACAGCTTCTCAGCATTTTACTGTGTTGTAAATCTACTGGGAACAAGTTTTAAGCAATCTCTCCTAACTTTGAAATATGCTCGGTGTCATAACTCTTCCTTAGGCACAGTTGAAATGCAGTGTGTTGAGGTCCAAAGCACTGATGTACCCCTTTACCTCCCTCTGTGTTCACTCTGCACTTATTCTTGCTCTATCTTTAGGAACTAGCAAGAATGGGACAGCATTTGGCCTCCAGATGTCCCAGGCTGGTTTCTCCACACATATAGTTCAGGTAAGCATTACTATTTGTCTGTCCGACTTTGTTGTGTTCCATTTCTATGGTTTTCTTTATTTGTTCCACTTCTGTACCCTAACCAGTCACCCTAAATTCAGCCTTTGTCCTCTCCATGAATCATGAGGTCACTGTGATATACGAGTCCCTCCCGTCTCTGTCCTTGCTAATGCAGACAGCTTTTTCCGATCCCCATTCCAAAACGACGGGAATAAAAGGCCCCGCTTTCACCTCCCAGGGGAGGAATCCTGTGGTGAATTGAGAATAGGATGTGTTCCTCAAGTGATCTAGGAAAAGTATAGCCCTTTTCCCCCATGCATTTTTTCCTGGGCCTGCAGCTGATATCAGAGTAAGAGTTCTTGGCTCACTGTTTGACACAGCTGGCTTGCATTCTGACGCAGTTTCACAACCTTCCACACTCCCAACTGTACCTGTGAGTCTGGATAACTATCAATGGCAATTCATCCAAAACCAGTTCCAGACTGTACCTGAAGTTTCTGTATCTTTCCAAGTCTCCTTCCGGCCTGGAGCTCTACTTATCTTAATAAGCATCCAGGCCACACTCTCTGCTGATGCAACTGCTCCAATTTTCCAGTCCATTGCTACAAACGAGGTCCAACCTGCCATTGGAATTAGATATATATAATCTTTTGTGGAAAAAAAAAATAGGAAAACTGCAGCTGCTTACTGGGATAGCTGGAAATCCTATCCATCAGGCTGCAGAATGCCTGGGATAGCACTTGCTCAACAAGAGTCAACCTGAGTGTCGAGAAGAAGGATAACTTATTGGAAACTACATCTGAGCTTTAAAAGATAATTGTCCACAAAATGCACAGATGGTTTTCCCTCGAGTTTGCCACTGCCAGCTTAAACTGTGGCTAAAGACAGACATATTCAGATGTTCCAGTGTTATGTGGTCTATGAGTCGTCACATTTGCTTTGCTTATTTATTTTCTTCCTCTCTTAGGCAGGAAAGGTGATCTGAGTGAGGTTTGTACAATTTCAGTAAGCTGGGCTGAAAGAAAAGATGGATGCTTCTGTAGATCTTGCAGATTGTGATTTTAACCCTTAGAGGACCACAGATGATGCATTTGACTCTCCATGGTAATGGAAAACAATACCTTATATGGAAGTTTGAGGGGGTTTGTCACATAGGTCTAGGCTCCAGGCAGCACAGTGAGTTTTGGTTTGCTCTCCCACATGGTTCAGAATTAACATTAATATTGTGTTTGTAATGTATCATTTTTTTACCAACAGTGTGATTTTGAAATAGCACCACAAAAAACAACAAAAACAAATGCATTTGAAGCTGTAAGGGTTTAATATATAAAAAAAAGGAATGAATTTGGTCATTTCTTGTTTTTATTTATATCTTAATACATCGGACAAAACATTTTTAAAGTACATTACTTATTCTTTATTACTAAATCTAATGTAAACAGTACAGTACAGCAAACATCGCCAAAACACCTGGAATATTCTTAAGATTAAACTGAAAAAAAAATAGTTCAATAAATCAAACTATTTGGCAGTTCTGCTTGAAAAGTAGCACATATAAATGCCCATAAGACACCTAAAAGCAATGTCTACCCAGCATCTGCAGGAAAGCATTCCAATAAGGGATGCATTATGGGAAAGATGGGGTCCCTCAGCCAAGGCCTGTTTGTAAAATGGTGAGATTAAATTAGATTCACTGAGCATTGTATCATTGAAGGATGATGTAAAATTGAAAAGAAAGTTATGGTAGCATGAATGGGGATGGGGGATCACTGTGCTAGGCCTAACATCAAAGCTGACATCATTAATCACCCCAGAATTAAAGAAAATAAATTCCATATGTGCTGTTTTAGTCCATTTGTTTAGGTCATTTTTGAAGACTAGGTTTTCTTTTACACACATTCATGATATTAGAATGTATTTGTTCTGCTAGAAGCTCTCATCCAAAGATCAGATGAGGTGATAGTTGATAAGATCTAAGTTAAACAACTTTGTTCTCAACAGGGAAGACTCTTTTCATTCTTGTATATAAAATTGTATTTTTTAGTAAGATAGCTTCAACAATGAAAAGCTAAAACAGACAAAATATGAATTGCAGGCTTATAGATTTCCTTGGCATTTGTTCCAGATTAGCATAATCAAATCACTATGACGAGGCAAGGGTCACTGGACAGGGATGATGAGTCATTTTTTAAGGAAAGCGTTCATGGATGATATGTATCCATGAAAACAGTCACCGATGTTTAAAGCGACCTCAACATGAGCAGCACAGTTTTTTCAGGATGCGGCTACTACTACATGCCCGGTCATTATGTAGACGTTCTCCTCGGTGGAACGAAAGAGAATTAAAAGGTTTTTAAAAAGCTGTGTTGCTTTGAGTTTGCACCGTTTCCATGGCAAAAGTCTTCAACACATATACAGCCTTACCAAGAAATATGTACTGCATGAAGTGGTAGACTTAGTGAATCACTGTAATATTGATATAGAAACAGCTCCAAAGGGTTACAAGGTATTTGTGGTGTTTTGCTATCCACAAACCACTGGAAAATGTGCAGTGACCATTTAGCAATTTCACATTTGCTCCGTCGCATAAACCTGATCAAGCTGCATAGCAGCAAGAAATTTGTGAAATATGTTTTTGAATGTCAAGCAAGAATGATTTTTCCCCTCTTCCTAGGTTTTCTCACAGCAAGCACGACCTTAGATCTATTGGTTTAAAGTTCCGTACGTTGAGCTATTGCAGTTGTGCTTGCAGAGTTACTTGCAGATTACTTTACAGAGAGTGAATACGTGAGACTGGGAAAGCAACGTTTTTATCTTGATGAGTCTGTAAATGAGTCACTAATGAAAGATTAATTCGACTAATTTGGTCCTCATCAGCCATGATTTTTAATAAACATTAATCACAGTATTGAGTAAGAGACAGATGATCTCATAACTCATTACAATTAGTTTAATGACATCGGAACTAACAACCCAAATGCAAGATGGATTCATGGACTCTCTCAAAGTATTGCAAAAACACAGTGCATAGCCGTGATTGTTGACAAATGTTGATGCTGTGCTGCATGTGTCTGGCTGTCTTCCCTGCAGGACGGGATTCTGGTTGGAGCTGTGGGGGCATATGATTGGAACGGAGCAGTGTTGAAGGAGACCCGGCATGGGAAGGTGGTTCCCCCCAAGTCCTCCTATGCCCAGGAGTTCCCTGAGGAACTGAAAAACCATGGAGCTTACTTGGGTTAGCACCACTACTGACTGATCAGAAGAGGATGGGAATTGCTGTTTATTTATGAAAATGAAAACAAAGCCATTATGAAGAAATAAACATACAAAAAATACGTCACAGGCCAGCTACCACAATGAACTCTTTGGTTCAATTAAAATTCTGCACAGATGGTTTTGAGTTCACTTTGCTTTCTGCTTTTTTTGAGATTCATTTTTCTCAGTGAAAAATTAATCTCTCTCTCTCTCTCTCTCTCTCTCTCTCTCTCTCTCCCTCTCTCTCTCTCTCTCTCTCTCTCTCTCTCTCTCCTGAATTACACATATCCTTTATTCCATTCTGGCTTCTTCTTGCTGCAGATTCATTTCTGTCTCTCTGTTTAAAAGACTGTGTGGTGGTTGTGTGGAGGCTCTGTGGTTTTGTGGTACCACTGTTGTAGCTCTATCTATAAACACCTTCACTGCCTGTTGAGGACTCATTTTTCTACATTCACTTTCAGTTTCACTTTCTCTTTCACTCCCTCTCTCTCTTTCTCTCTCTCTATTTATATTTATATATATATATATACATATGTGTACAGGCCCCAGGGCACCAACAAATGATTATAGAACTTTAATTGGAGCACAATCTCAGCCACAGTATTGCGAAGCTTTGGGGTACTTTGCAAAGACATTGTGGTTTCAGGCTCAGCTGTTAGCGTTGCATTTTTACTATTATTAAAACTGTTTAACAAATGATAAACTGTACAGTCTGATATTTCACTGATTTAATGTTTTTTTAGGAATGATAGGTTTATAATAATGCGTTTTTCACTCTTAATTATGGCTTCAGGTTACACAGTGACGTCAGTGGTTTCAGCAAGGAGTGGTCAGCTGTTTGTGGCCGGAGCTCCTCGTTTCAACCACACAGGCAAAGTCATCATCTTCACCTTGCAGAACACAGGAGAGCTCAATATACTGTACTCACTGAAGGGACAGCAGGTATTGCGGCATCATAGAACTCCCACATACTGACTTGTGGTGTGAGGGACCATTAAGGCCATTTTTCATCCATCTCACATACAATTTACATCATGTGCCTTTTTTAGGCTTTCAGGAAGCATGTTTGTGAGAGAGTTTTGTGAGTGTAAGAGGCTACTTTATTTGTATTTTGAATGGTAAACTATCCTGTAATACAGAAGATTCAGTGACATTTGATGAGGGCATGTATATAGAATAAATTCCTCTGTATCACAGCATGTAACAATGCAGCTTACGAAAAGCTCCATACAGAAAACCAGTTTAGACCATGAGTTACTATTAATGCTAGACATATAGACTAATATAGGCATCAGGCATCTGTAAGACCTTGGGCAAGATGATACACTTCCCTACATATGTAGTTTAAATTGCTCTGAACAAGAGAGAGTATGACAGACTAGAATAATGTGAGAGTGATATCAGATGTAGAAACTGGCCTAAAGGACTTCTCAAAAGGTCCAAAAGTCTTGTGCCACAACCTCATTTCTCTATATTTTTCAAGGTAATCACCTTGGTGGTGTCAAACGTATCTTTGGCATATTGAGTAAATTAAATTGAATCCAGTAGGTTGCCAGGAGGTACCCTTGTATGGTACTGTCCCCATTACTGTTCCCAGGGCGCATTAAATAACTGCCCCCTGCTGCACGTGTGTGTATGGGTGAAAAGCAAAGGCTTTTTACACAATGACAAATGGTCACTTTCACTTCACTTTGTTGGTGCCAAAGCATAGTATAAAGTACATCATAAGGGGTTCCAACCACCACTCAGCATCACCAGTATACTAATCACTGGCCTGATCATCTGGAATCTTCTGCACCTGGTTCTTCACTGCTTCATGCCTTAAGTTAGATGCCTTTGTTCTTCAGGAAGCCTGAAAAGTATTCATCAGCAATACAAACTGATGTACTTTCACATTCCTTACATTCAAATGCATACAAGTTTACTATCTGCATTAGTTAGTATGACTAAAATGGGTTTATCAGTTTTTCTGAAACTTCAGCTCTAAAAGTTTACTAATCTCGTACTATGCATATAGTTTTTCTCTCATTTTCTTTGATAGACCAGGCTTTTGCAGATCACCCCTAAATGCCCCAGAGAGAGGAAGTGCTTTTTAACTGTGAACAGTGTTTACAGATTTTTAAACGCTCTGGTGATCGTAAGCCTGTGTCACAGCACTCATTGCTATAGCAATGAGCAGCAGAATATCATTTGCTCCCATCCTTTTCCATCTCTGCTTTTGGAAACAATATGATACAGTCTAGACTCCACACACCCACAGAGTGCATGTGCTTCCAATCACAAACCATAATTTAAAACATAAAGTCAAACACACACGAGCATGTCCATGCATACACATTTGCAGAGTCTCTTGTTTTAATTTTGGTAAGTGATTGTGTTTTTACACAATGTAAGGCTCAGCTGGTTATGTGTTTATTTTGTATATGTTACATCCATAAGTCCTTTTTGTTTTTATAGTTATGCATGTCCACATGAATGGGTTAGTATGTACATAAGGCTGGCGGTTTTGTGTCGGGTGCATTCCTGTGGATTGCCACAATTCAGTGTTGACCCTCTGACTCTATACAGATTGGCTCCTACTATGGCAGTGAGATTGCTCCAATAGACATTGATGGAGATGGAGTCACGGATAATTTGCTGGTTGCTGCGCCGATGTTCTTCAGTGGAGGCTGGGAGAGGGGCAAAGTCTACATCTACAGAGTCACTGAACAGGTAAATGCATATCACTGTTTAAAAATATCAGTGGTTATATTGCTGTCAGAGCTAAACCTTTTATCCCCATTTTTTCTGGTGGGCCTACAGAAATGTCTCAAAAATTACTTTTGTGGGTTTTATTCTAGCAGTGACAATATAAACTGGGAAAAATAGAAAAGATACTGAATCTATTTGAAGTTTAACTTGGACAACTGCTTATATTGTGCAGCATTTATGAATTAAATGGATATTAGGAAATAAGGTCAAAAATTCACCTTTATGCCTAACGCTACATTTGTCCACAGCAAAACTCTGTTTTCACAGCTAGAAAGTGACAACCCTTGTCATTGTGAAACACAGCACACCCATACACACACGCACAGCAGGGGGCAACTATTGAAAGTGCCCAGGGAGCAGTGATGGGGACGGTACCTTGCTCAGGGTACCTCAGGGCAACCTACTGGTGAGGGAATTGAACCCACAATCTTCCAGTCCAGGGCAACTCCCTAACCACTAGACCTCCGCTGCCCCACAATTCATATAATTGTAGGGCGCCACAATTATATGAAAATTGGAGTCCATTACTGTAAGATTATATTATACCATATTATGAGGAACAGTTCTTATTACAACAGAAAATGTATGTTGTACAGAACAGTCCATCATTAACAATGCATCTTGTTTCGCTTATCTGCTGCATCACTGCTTACAGTGTTTCTCTATTATAACCTTATGTATTATCCTCTGATTAAGACAGCCTAGTTAGATGTTCGACACCTGCCAAAATATGCTTCAAGCCAGCAACATACCATGTCTTCATTAGACTGCAAGTGCATATTGAACTCAGTGGGAAAACATTTATCCCATCAAGGATAATTACCTGCAGCTTGCAGAGAGACAGGCCTGTGCTAATAGGCAGAAACGGCTGGACTGTAACTGTGAGAGAATCACTGTGGCTATGAAAGGAATCACAGGTTGGCCTGTTTCTTTCATCCAGCTTGGGTTTATTTCCTATGACGTTTCCCATCAGTCGATCACATCAGAGAGGGAGGATAAGTCAGCAGGAGACAAGGGAAGATACAAAGCAGAGCTTGCCATATTTAGTGTCTTTGTCAGAACAACTTTTAATTTTGAAGCATTCTTAGGCTAAGTTGGAAATGAAGGTTACACAGAAAGCATATTTTTTGCTCTAGATTTAAAGGGGTCTATATTGTGGCTTTTTTTTTAGATTCTTATTGAAGTTTACTTGCAATGTTTATAGCAGCCAAACCAGCTGCTCTTGCAGGTTTGTTCCAATACCTGGCCTGTGGACTAAATATTTTCATAAAACTTTTATTTCAAACATCTTAAAAAACTCTTTTTCCATTTAATACCCATAATGTGTCTTCAACAAGTAGTGTGAGTTAAAAACCATGTGCTAATTCCAAATGATAGATTTTTAAGTCACATGACCAGTGTATGGACTATTAACCTTTCAGACATGTATTTTTTATAGTATGAGGTTTAAAGGGTAAGAAAGGAGGGACAATATTGAGAGAAAAGAGAAAGACAATATAGAGAGAAACAAAAAGCTGCCATGTGTGTGCACCATGGCTCTCAGATAAAGCCCAGGGGTTATTTTTCTACCACCATCTCCCCTTCCTCTTTTTCTATATTCCCTCTTCTTCCTCCTTCTGCCTTTCTCTCTTTTCATTCAAAGACGTTAAAATAACAAGTGATCTCATGCGCTTGCAGTCTCAGGGCAGTATATTACGGGGAGAAGGATGGTATTCCTTAGGAGGAGGGGGATGTGTGTGGCTAATTGCACTCCCGAATATTTGGCTGACATGTAGAGTCTTTGCTCTGAGGAATTGCACCTTTCCCTCAAACTTTCCGTCCTTATGAAACTAATTGATTTCAAAGGCATGGCGGATGTCTACGTACTGACTTCACCTTTACTGTAGACGCTCGCTGCAGCCAAAGATGCTTAAGTGGTAACACAGACACATTTTATGTATTTGACCCTGTCAGTCTGGGTATGTTAACAGATTATTTTCTGTATTTAGATATCCTCTGGGAGAAGTATGCATACAATATTAAGCTTTTTTAAAGCATAGTATAATGTTTCAGGCTGTTTTTCATTCGCAACTACAGAAACGCTTCATCTGTAATTTCATTTATTGGATAGATTTTTGTGTTTAGCTTTCAAAAAGGAATTTTAAGTAAAAGAAATAATAATGAGACACGTACTCCTTATGCATGAAGTTTCTATCAGGTTTTGACTACAGTAATTCTTTTTCTTGTATATTCACAGCCTCGTTTTGTCCTGGATGGTGCACTGGAGCTCACTGAGCTTGGGCAAAATGCCAGGTTCGGCTCCGCCCTGGCCCCTGTGCCTGACCTGAATGGAGACTCCTTTAATGACTTGGTGGTTGGAGCTCCACTAGAGGATGACCACCGGGGAGCAATTTACATCTATAACAGCCAACGCAACAGAATACTGAGGAAGTATAAACAGGTATACCATACTGTTCAATTTATTGATTCATCATAATGATTTTATCAACATATGGTCACAATTAAAACATGCAAATCCTGCATGTTATTGTGTGGTTAATTTCTAAATCAAGCATTACTAATTTGCATTGCCTTAAAGGTTCCAAACTCTCCTTTAAAACCTTTATATATCATTTACAGATAGTACAGGACTTGAATACAGATAGTACAGGACCTTGAATATTCTACTTAAGTACAATATCCAAACACTTGTACTCTTCCCCTCTGCATAATATGAGCTGTTGGATTTTGGGATTAGTATTTTACAAAGCATTTTATAAATGCTTAGGGACAGCATTTAGATACTACATGCATAATTATTTTTATAAACAAGGAAAATGTGGTTTTCCATGATAGGAGACTAGGTTGTATAGATTTTGTAAGTTAGACAACACTTTTTTATTCAGTGTCAAGATAAAGTACACATTCCAAGTTTCTCTACTTTCTCCCTCTCAGAGGATTGGTGCAATGCAGCTTGCTCCTGGTTTGCAATACTTCGGAAGGAGCATTCATGGGAAAATGGACATGAATGGAGATGGCCTGGTGGATCTGGCTGTTGGTTCCCTTGGTGCTGCAGTCCTCCTCTGGTGGGTAAAAACTCAACAGCCTTAAAATGGACATGGGTCTGAATGCATAGCTCGGACAAGTCATTATAATCCCAGTTTACTACTTTAGTAGGTTTAGGACCAGGGCTAGGGTGAAGCTGAATGCAAGTTAAATTCATTTTAACCTGATTTAAATAATGCATGAGCTCATGTAAATTTGTCGGTGTTATTTTGTGTTGCTTTTACTCTCAGGTCTCGCAGCGTGGTGCGCATCCATGCCAACATCCGATTTGAACCCAGCAAGATCAATATCTTCAATAAGGACTGCCGCCGGGGAGGGAAAGATGTGACATGTATGTCAGCTATAGTGTGTCTGAACATCACAGCCAGGACTCCCATCAAAGCCTCACAGGAAGTAGGTCAGTCCGCAAACGTATCTCATCCTGTTAGCCATAGCACCAACGTTTATTAAATCCTCAGAAAAGTGCATATATTAATATTTATAATGCTTATATATTTATATTTATAATGCTTACATATATAGAAATTGCTTATATTTATATTCCTGTATACCATTAGATCATTTATTTAAAATGAATCTGAGTTTCATGAGTTGGGACCCGGTGTAGACAACATAATGTACATTTTGCAGCAGAAGTTGGAATTGTTTGCATATCTCTTTCCCTTTATTACCCTTTTTATTATAGTACAAGTGCAGACCATAACTAAACTATTACCTCCTCTCAGTGCCATCCTTACAACTCAGTTCATTTAAGGTTATTAGAAATGTCTCCTAATGTTTTATGGCTTATAGAATAACATTGCGAGATGGACGTTTCAACACAAAGCGGGCTTTTGATCATCATTCAATGACTTTGTTGACTCAAGCTCTGCCTTGGAAGGGAAAGTCTCCTACTGAAGAGACCTATAAAATGTGGATGAAGCTCGGAATATCTGACAGTATGAAAGGGGTTTGCTTAAAAAAAAATACACTGAATATAAGTATAAAATAACATAATACTTTTAGTAAGTTTATTTTCAAATCTGGACAGCTTGTGGGATCACAAGGTTTCTTGCAGATTAAATATCTAGCCTGGATACAAATGGGTGCTGAAGCTTCTAATTCTAATCTGAAATGCCTTGATCCAGGCTAGACATCAGAGTTCCAGTATAGGCTGGATGTTCAATATGCTGCGGTTTTCATGATAACATGATCCCATGGGGGATCTCTTTCTTACTGCTTTAGTTTATGTGCTTGATCATACATAAGGTGTAGTATACTAAACTTATACTTTACTTTTTAAGTTTGAAGGT
The DNA here is from genome assembly GCA_017165825.1 of Hepsetus odoe. Classification (NCBI taxonomy): domain Eukaryota; kingdom Metazoa; phylum Chordata; class Actinopteri; order Characiformes; family Hepsetidae; genus Hepsetus; species Hepsetus odoe. The sequence continues at coordinate 11,877,580 of CM029391.1, read as the reverse complement.
ACATATGGTTGAAGGTTTAGGAAAATAGAACCACATCCTCTACAGTGTACATTTTCATTTATTGTATTTAACATATATACAACAATATGCCAACTTTTGCACAAGCCACATTGTTATTCTTTTTCAAATATATATAAGATTTTCAATAATTTCAATTTCAATAATATGCTTTCTGTAAAGGATATATTTACACTATATATCATTTGGCCAAGGTGGGATGGTACTTTATTTTTGCTTTGTGTTGTCAGCATATTGTGCGGAATTCCTTTTTCTTATGGGTTGGTTTCTGTTCACTGTGACAAAACCAGGAAGTCATTGCCATATCTGAATGCTGTTTTGTTGCTAAACTGGAGAAATTCTATGAGACAAGGAGACACGTTGCTGCTTATGCATGCCTTCTGAATTGGTCTGGTTACTATGGTGCAGAGAATATCATGGCTTTTCCAGCCCACTCGCAGTCAGACAGAAGACCAGTAATCACAGATTTGTTTTAAATGACATGCAGCACAGATTGAGCTTCCTCTTTTGCCCTTATGGATCACACATGTTTCAGGTTAACCGTCATGACCCCAGAGCATCTCCATCACACATGTTGTAGGTATGGGACCGGAAAATATTTGCCAAGAGTTGACACATTCGTTTTGCATTGGGAAAACAGGTGATAGACATGGTGGAGAAGAAAATATAAAGCCACTTTTTCATGCTCTTCTGCCACTGCCGTCTCTTCTGTTAATACTGTTCAGATGTTCAGGAGGCCTTTGAGGACTTTATGGTGATCTGTCATCTCATTAAGGAAGTCTCCCTTTAAAATGCATTAACATTTTTTTATTAGTTTGCTGTAGAAATAAATCTTGAAAGTTTATCATTTAGGTCACTGTAGATTTTGATCTTGTAGTACATCTTTTGTCTGCCTATAATTTAAGAAAGCGGATTCTTATCTTTGTGACTTCATGCAGGAAGAGATTTTTTGTTATTGGCCTTTGGAATGGACTTTTTTAAGTCATCTTTCTTCGGCTTTGTAGATTTTGAGACTTAAGTGTTTTTGGGCTTGGGTTCAATTCCCAGCCAGGTCAGCTGAGGGCCTTTACTGTGTGAAGTTTGTTCTGCTCGTGTCTGTGTGGGTTTCTTTTGGAGGCTATGGTTCCTCCCAAAGACCAATGACGTGTATGTTAGGTGAGTTAATGAAGCTAAATTACCCCTGGTGTGACTGTGAGCATCAGTGTTTTAGGCAGTATGTCTGGCAGCCTTTTCAGGGCAGTTATCTGCTTTCGCCCAATAAGCACTGGCATAGTCACCTCCACAACCTTGATTAGAATAAGCTGCTGAGCTAATCATGTAAACAAAAATTAAAAGGGCATCAGCCTCAATTATTAATCTTTAAGGAGAGGCTTTAGATTCAAATCTTTACTGAAATTCAATACCACGTATGTAGACACCATAAACTAAGCCCCAGGGATTTGAATCAGCTTTGAAACAAAATTCAAAAGTGGTATTTCACATGGCATTTGCCGAAGACCTGTCCAGCTCAAATTAGATGTCCATGATGTGATGAATTTAAATTAAACTGAAGTCGGTTGTTATGTACAACTTGAATTGGCAAGTATAGGCTTACACTTTTCATATCCTTTTATTTTCTACATACAAGTTATACATCATCACGTCAGTGGGATCAAGGAAGTGGAAAAGTTTTTTTTTTTGTTTTGTTTTTTTTTCCAATGGGATAGAGCAGGTTGTCAAGATGTAAATCCCCCCGGTTTCAGCTCCTCAAAGTTATACTGACCCTATCTCTAGTGGCCCATAATTCAAAACCCACAATTTATTACAACCATAAATTACACTGGTGGTTTCTAATAGTTTATAAGAAGCATGTTGATAAAACCATGGATGTCTATCATATCGCATTAAATAGTGTGGAAGATAATGATTAATAACTGAATTTCTTTATTTATCGCACAAATAAATTGCACAGAAAAGATCACTAAGCCTTAATGTCATAATGAGTGACTGAAGTAAGAGAATTCAAAACTTGGATTGGAGTTCATGATGCTGATGCTGAGCAGCATCTTGTGAGGTGGCAATTGAAGGTGTTAAATCTTTTTCAAAGAGAGCAGGACTAAGAAGCTGTAAACTTTGGCTATTGTGTTTGACTTCATGTGCTGGTTAAAAAAAGTGCAAAAAGTTTTGTTTCATTCATCAAGAAATGTTCGCATAATGTAAAGGGCAAGAGGTTTAAAAAGAATTGAACAAGTTTTATGTCTGTTATATTTAGCAATGGCATTTTAGGACATTGGTCTACTGACCTGAGCACAAATAAGCTGTTTTTTCTCTCATTTTTCTCTCCAGGTGTTTGGTACAGTGCTTTTACTGAGGAGAAACGTTTCAATCCACGTGCTGTCATGGATGATCCAGAGCGGCAGCAACTTCAGAATGCTACCTTGCTCCCAGGGGAGGAAACCTGTGAACACATCTACTTCCACGTCATGGTGAGCTCTAACATAACAGGCAATCTAAACACCACAGATTCAGACCAAAGCATGAGCAGCTTTGGAATGTCTTTGGTCACTCATTTTTGTTTTACATACGTACTTCATACATTTTGTTTCTCTTTTTCTTTTGTAGCTTACTGAAGATGAAGAAAAACCTTTAATCAATGTTTGTTGTGTTCCTTATGTGTTCCTTATCTTCTAGAATGTATTTTTTCCCAATTTCTCAAAGCATCATAACTATGAGAGCTGGCCAAGATTCCGTGTAACAAACAGAGGAATACAGTGAATGTAAAAGCCTTTTCTGGAAATCACTGCTAAAAAATGAGTGTATTTCACGTACATATCTTCTTGCTTCTGAAGGACACTACAGACTATGCAAGGCCCATCATATTCACTGTGGAAACAGGTCTACTAGATGCAGACCAGGGTCCCACGCTAGATGACAGCTGGCCCACCACCTTCAAAACACAGGTTTGTCAAAGTTGTCTGACATGATCCAACATTGCTGAATGAAGGTTAGTAGGGACTATAAAGCTGGTCAGTTTTTGGGTAAACAGCTGGAACTTGCTTTTAAAACCGTAAAAATTAATTTTCTGTTTGTTTTTTTAGTTTAGGCCTGTAGATTCACTTGCATTGCCTGCCTCTGAATTTCATGTTTAACAATTTTTCCAGCTTCCTTTCTGGAATGGCTGTGATGAGGATGATCACTGTGTTCCAGACCTGGTGATACAAGCACAGGCTGACCTGATCAGTCGCAAGTATGACCACACACACACACACACACACACACACACACACACATACACACACACACACACACACACACACAAACACATTCCCTCATACCTTTTCTCTGGTCTGTGTTAGGCAGTACTGTGCACAGGCATTCCGTTCTGGTAGTGTTTTGTGTCAAAGTTCGACTCCGGCTGAAGTGGTTGAGAGAGTGGTAGAAGGGTCAAGGCGGAAGATGATAGTGGACGTTCGTCTCGAGAACCAGGGAGAAAATGCTTACGGAGCCCAACTTAACATCTCATTCTCCAGAAACCTGCGCTTCTCCAGTCTTGTGGTGAAGGTACTACATAATGAAATGCTTGCATAGCCATTTTATTTTAAAACTGAAGTGCTGAATAGCAAAGATTTCCATATTATTATTGCATTTGAAAAAGTATGTCGCAAGGCTGGAAAAACTGTCAGTGTAGCATGAATTGTTGAAATGTCTCTTCATGTTCTGTAGGACAACTCAGACATACAGATTGACTGCCATGGTGGAGAAAAACGAAAAAATGAGAGACACTGCAATGTTAGCGCTCCTTTCATGAGAGCTAAGACTCAGGTGAGTGTTTTTCACATCATTTTGAAGGCTAGGGATGAATATACTTTCACTTCAGAAAACATAAAACTTCGGAACTGTATTGGCACTGTTTAGAAGATCCAGAACAAATTCCTGAGGCAGGTGATTCAAGAACATTTGTTCATATCGGTTTCCCTCCAGTGAATATATCTTAAGTGGCTTTATATTCTATTTTCTGGTCTTTCATTTTGCACACTCATATAAACTTGCCTTGGATACTACATTGTGGATGTTATTGTATTCAGTTCGATCAAGAAAGATATATGGCATTCATTAGTTAGTGGTTCATGCTTGACCAGAAAGATTTATAAATTAGAGCCTACCATGAGCTCTATACCACCGTGACTGCAGGGCTTTTAACAGTTTATTGTATATGTGAACTGAGGCCCTGGTTGCCATGTGGTAATGCAGCTCAAAATTTTCTGTGGTTTATTTTGTAGCCCATTAATGCTTTTATAGATCCTTACAGCAGCTTTGCTCAACATTGAATTCTAAATGCACAAACACAAAAAAGAAATTATCACACATTGCCAAAAGATGCTGAACAACATTCTAGCATGCTATACTGACAGGGAGACAGCAGAATGGGCATGTTAGGAGTTAAATTTATTTACATGCATATAACTGATGCAAGGGTGTGCACCTCAATGTTTTTTAGTGCTTTTTTTTTTTTACGGAAATCAGCTTCTCTAATGAGTAATGGCAGGCTTGTAAATGCCTAAATGCAAAGTACAATGCTGTGTTCTCATGCTTTGCTTTAAGCTGGAACATTTAAGATACAACACATTTATTTTGTTACAAAGCCATTTCAACCCAAGAACAGAGCAGAGGAATGTCCTTGACCAGTTTTGGGAACTAGCGTGTTAAAATAAGTACACACAAGCTGCTATGGTCGTCCTTCTCTTTCTTAGCTTATGGAAATATCAGAACACAGGTCATTTAAATAACAACACAAAATGGGTCCTGTATCAGCACTTTTACTTCAGGCTCCATTCAAGTTCCATTCAGCAGAATCAATATTTTCAGCAATAGAGTTACATCAAAAGTGGACTAAGTGAGAAAGCTTGGTGCATCGTTATCTTACTGGGCCCAGTCTCTTTTATGTGAATGCACAGGGTTTCAGCCCAGCAAGCAACTGCTTGGTTGTAAATCTGCAGGCAGTAAATGCAATGTGCACACGCCACTAATGGAGAAGTTTTATTGCCGTGTGTGCTAATGCTAAACTGCATAAAGAGGGTCTGCACACACTCACTTCACAACAAGACATCAAAGTACATCACCAGACACTTCACTTTCATCCTCACTTCTAGCTTAAACAAAACCTAGAAGGTCTCTCTCTCTCTCTCTCTCTCTCTCTCTCTCTCTCTCTCTCTACCTCACTTTTCTTCTCTCTATTTCTTTGTTATTCCTTTATCTCTGTTTGACTTGTACTTTCTTTTGACTCAAAAATGACTCAAAAATGATTTAATCTGCTAAATGAGTACATGTAAATGAGCCTGAGCATTCCTTCCAGTATTACCACAAACATCATCCAAAATCCCATGTGTCATTTATATTGTACTTTCAAAAATATCCAGATCTTTGCTTATCCACAATTTCTTCCAAAATCAAGAGTATCCAAAAGGAATTTCTCTTGCTTTATTGCAATTACAACCTCCGCACTTTTGGACTTTGGGAATCCTTTTCACTAGCTGTTGGAACATTGCTGCAGGGACTTTCAGCTGCAGGGGCATTAGTGACCAGAGGCACTGATGAGCAATAACATATGGTTCACAAATAGCATTCATCCATCATCATTCCAAAGAATGTCATTCCCTTGTCCCACAAACCAGTGCTGTTGAGCTTCATACTTCAACTTGCATACGACTGCTGGGTGAGCTTTAAATAAACTGGAGAGGGAAAGGGAGAAAGAAAGGGTATCTGATTCAGGCTAGACTGGACATTACCCACACCATAGCAATAATACAACATCAAAAATAATAAAATACTGAAAACAGAAGAAACCCATACATTCAGGGGAGATATTGAGTACTTTTGGACTTACTGAATACTGCTATTATCAGCTGAGTCTGCACCCTGTCTGTGCTGAATGATGTATATACAGGATATGGAAGTTAAGACCTCATTAGGGTGAATTTCTGTGCCTATAAGCCAGCCTTCATGCTGGGGTGAAAGACAGTAAACACTCGCCTGGTGAACTACAGGACTCTTCCCACATGTGAGTGGTTTGTCCTGAAGGGTTATAGCATGGTGCTCTTTAGTACTGGAACAAACAGAGTTCTGTGTGTGTGTGTGTGTGTGTGTGTGTGTGTGTGTGTGTGTGTGTGTTTGTGTGTGTGTGTGTGTGTGTGTGTTTGTGTGTGTTTGTGTGTGTGTGTGTGCGTGTGTGTGTGTGTTTGTTCATTAATGGGCGAATATTCTGTAAATTAGAAAAGAAAATGATGTATGTGTGTATTTTTGTTGATTGTCAGTGAGAAACTCTTCAGTCTTCAGTGGTGCCTGTGGCTGCCATTACTTTGAGGCCACAGACTTAAAGCAGGTTATTGCAGGCTTTACTGTAAAGCCCTCCACTAAAGCTTGTGCTGTAGTTGTTGGCAGCTTTCATATAGTGAGGGGAAAGTTCTGCCCTCCTGGAGAGTTACACACAGCAGGCACTACACATTTCAACACTACAAGTCGTCTTTCTCCTTGTGTGCATAGCAAAATCATATTTCTAATCAGGTCTAAGCTACAAGGTATCTGTTTTACCCACTAGCCACTTAGAACCTTTCCTTCATCTACCTGACTTCTTCTTTGTTCCTCTAATAGGTCACTTTTCGTTTGGAGTTTGAGTTCAGCAGTTCTGTGTTGCTGGACCATGTTCGTGTCATTCTTGTGGCTAGCAGGTAATTCCGCTTACATTAGTCAACTGCCTTTCAATGCATTGGTAATGCTGTTTATTGTATTATATCTAGTGTGCAATGCATTTATGTGTATAGTGTAATGTTAAAAATGTGCAATAATGGTCTTTATTTACTAATCAGTACTTCCTCAGTCACTTCTGGAGGTCCATGCAGTACCCGTTTTACTGATATGCTGACATTGTCTAATCTCTTCTATAAAGCAAGATTATTGTGTAATGGCCAATTGTCAGTCAGTTGCTTTAGCAACACTTAGATCACTATCACACTTCTTGCAATATTATGCCCAAAAACTTTAGGAATGTAGATAAAACACACCCATAAAAACTGCAAATTTGTAGAAAGGAGCAAAGAAATCATAGTTATTGTTGTATAGCTTTTTTACCATTCAAGCCAAATGCTACAGAAAGACTTTATTGATGAAGGTTATTTGAAAATGACAATGATTATGATATCCATTTCTACAAATTACAGAAATTTAAGGAAATAGGTGGTTTGGCATGATCTGTTTTGAGTTCTCACTAGCTCTTGAAACAGCATTAATCAAAATATGGTTATAGGGTGTCCTCTTACTATCCAGTGAAATAAAACCCCCTTCTTGCCTATTAAATAGTGCATAACCTTTTGCCAAAGACATTTAAAAACATGCAAAAATATTTGCAATCTGTTCATCTCAGATGAGATCTTCCAAACAATAGCATGAACCAAACAGCTGTGGTGGTGTTTGACACATGCTATGAATAAAACAAAATCATATAATAATAATTCATCTCTTTTTAAAAATATAATTTATTTTCATATTTCATCTAAATGTATAAATAATGCAGATAAATAATTTCAAAGGCAATGTGTGTGTGTGTGTGTGTGTGTGAGAGAGAGAGAGAGAGAGAGAGAGAGAGAGAGAGAGAGAGAGAGAGAGAGTGAGAGAGCCAAAAAGTCGGTTTCTTTGAAATTTCTGCCAAAGCTGGAATGAAGCTTAAATATTTACACATGTGATCATCCTACACTTGACCATTCCCAGAACTGGCATTTCTAACATTTTGTCCTAAGGGGCAAAACTAAAAACTAAAAGCTGAAACATCCAAAATGATGTAAAAACAGTTTTTCTGCCTTTTGGAACATTTGAGAAAATAAATTTAAATTAGTAGCAATAAATTAGTTATGAAATTAGTAGTGAAATCTAAGACTTAGTTTTTGTGTGTCTCTGCAGTGATGGTGAGGAGGTCGCTTTACGGGACAACATATATGACATTTTCTACACCCTGAGATACGAGGCTGACCTGCTCTTCACAAGGTAAGTGTTAGCATGTATGCGGGAATCACTCTTCAATAATGAACAGCTAGTATGAGAAATTAAATCCCTGCTTTTCCACATCTTTTTGTTTCAGAGACTCCAGCCCACCGCGCTGGGAGCTCAAAGGTGACCTCTCTCTGGAGAAGCCTAGGAACATCCACCCGCCTTTCAACTTTACCTTCCAAGTGAGCCAAACTGCCATGTTCCCATACTGTATGGTAAAGCGATAAAAATAGGAGTAAATAAGAGTAAGTCACCTCAAGTTATAAGTTACTTTCCAATGTTGTTTAGATCCAAAACCTGGGCTACTTCCCTGTGAGAAACCTACAGCTAAACATTATGATCCCTGAAGTGACGAAAAATGGGAATCAGCTCCTGGAGATCCAAGATTTCCATGCAGACAAGGTGAGAAGAAATAGCAAGCTAATGATCCTTTGCGCATCATCTCAACCCAGTAATGGGGTTATGTTTACACAAAGAGGTGTGTGATTATTATTGGTGATTCTAATGACTTTGACTTGCAACAAAAAACAGACCAATGTTAATCAACCAATATGCCATTCCAATAATATTTAAACTTCGTCATGCTAGAGACACGTGATGAACCATTTATGTGTTGTTGGCTGTAAATTCCCAAACTAATAACAGTGCTAAGGATACAGTTTTTTTGAACCGGTTGGTAAGTGGTTAAGCCAAATTAAGTAAAGGAAAACTCCAGACAGCCAAATTAAGGGATTGACAAGTTTTCTACTCTTTTTGGAGTGATAGCAGCACATAATTCGAGTATCCACTCCCATCTGCATAACTTATACCAAGATTTCTTAGACTGTGTTCCAGTTATCTGTTAACTGTACAGACTCCACTTAATCTGAACTGGAGAATCAAGACTCAAAGTGTAATATAACTGCAGGTCAAATGATAACAGATAATTTATCATTTTGGAAACACAATAAAAAAAACTGAGCATTAGAAATGTTATTTAAACAATAAATTACTATTATTATTTTGGCAATAAAGCCAAGCATTGCTTGAGCTGCTTAAAAATAGTAAAATTGGAGAGAATATTTTACTGTTCTGTGTTAACTTTAAACTCTATTCTGCTATCAGGAAAATGGGATTCATTGCATTCCTCCTCAACATGTAGCTCACAGTAGAGCATCACCAGAGGACTTGACCCGCATTTCACGTCTGGTAATACCGCTTACTCTCAACTCTGGCTGTATTTCTGTATCTACAGGCAGACAATGCTTCTAAAGCCCACAGCAGTCTCTTTCATGCTGGTGTTTTTTTTTTTTTATCTTTGTACTATTTTAAAGGCCTATCCTGTGATGTCACTGCTTGTAAAAGCCATTTATTCCCCATATGTGGCAAAGAGTTCCTACTTGCAAAACTAGTCATCTATCATGCAAAATGTCTTGCTTTATGTAATGGAAAGCAGAAACTGCTCAGAAGTGGTTTATCCTTTAAAATGTGGTCTTTGGAGTTCTATGAATGAAACTGTAAATAAGGTTTATTCTTAGTAGCTTTGGTTCTTATCTTCAACCGACCTTTATTAACCCAAACCATTAAGTTGTGCAATATCTTCATATCACTGAAAGGGGGTTTTGTAATGTAAAATCTCACTTTTAGAGGAGCAAGTTTTTGTGTTCCAATGTCGCACCACAAGCAGCTGTATCTGATCTGCAACTGAATGTTTGTGAACAGAGCAAAATAGCTAAATTACTGTGGCGTGTGTGTGTCTGTCTCTGTGTATGCAGAATTATACCAATACCCTGACCGTGCCAGTGCAGTGCAGTGTTAACTTGACTTCATACAGGGATGTCAGTGTGAGAATCAGCGGGTCTCTACGTGTTGACTCTCTACATGCAGTGAGTAAATGCACTGATCCTACAGACTACATTTACGGCATTTAGCAGACGCTCTTATCCAGAGCGACTTACATTTCCTAAGTACAGGGACAGTCCCCCCTGGAGCTACTTGGAGTTAAGGGTTTTGCTCAGGAACCTAATGACGACCTCTTGCTCCATAGGCAAGTGTTCTACCTCTAGACCATCATCTATCTATCTATCTATCTATCTATCTGTCTATCTATCTATCTATCTATCTATCTATCTATCTATCTATCTATCTATCTGTCTATCTGTCTATCTATCTATCTATCTATCTATCTATCTATCTATCTATCTATCCATTAAAGCCTTAGAAAACAAATAGCACAAAAATATTTTTTACTGGTAATCTTTTACTGATTTATACTTAAATGTCTCTGTTTGCCAAAAAATGTGACCCATTGAACACAGAGTTTGGTCTGAAGGATACTTTTGGAGGTTCAGTTACTGATGATCAGTTTTGTGTGTGGGTGTGCATGGCTTCTATAAGAAAAAAAAATCTTGATCTTCTAGATCAAGGTCTAAGCTTCACGTCACAGGTTTGTGAGTGTAGTTCGGAATATTATTTGAGATAATAAAGTAACATCTAAGCATCTGCATGTTCCCTCCAAACTGGTGATTGTGCTCAGTGTTCATGAGCTTGACATTTGGCAGGCACTGAAGGATAGAAGGGAGGACTCCACTTCTCTAAACACTGCTGTGTTTAAAGTTTCCAAAAATATAAAAAGACATGTGAATGAGCCAGAAAGCTACTGAAATATTGGACTAATAAGGCAGAAATAGATCTCATCACTGTAAGGGTGTGTCCTACCCCAAACACAGTGAGGCACACTGGGTGACCCACCAGTGAGACCTGGAGTGGCCAGAAGCTGCCAAACCAAAATTACTGAGCAGTAAACAGGTGGAAACCAAAAGGGTGGAAAACAAAGCTGCGGGAATCTCAAACGGGTGGAGAGCTTTTTGAGCCTCAAAATGGGTGGAAAACAAAAGAAAAAAAAACAGCAAAATCTCTAAATGGGCAGGCAACTAAAGCTGGCAGCAGAAACACTGCCGGACCATAAGAAGGGCAGAGGGAAACTCAGCATGAAAGGATAGGCAACATCTAACCACTAGAGTGTGCATGTGGGATTTTTTCCGGCCTTTTGTTCTGAAAGCTGAAACTTGAGGGGAGAATTCAAGAGGGGGTGTAGTGCCAGCAAAGCACAACGAAAAGTTCTGGAGGGATAAATTCTGACACCAACCCAAGGAGAGAGAGCAGGGAGACCAGAGAGTAAACTCAGGGGCCTTCACCAAATCACAGGCCCAGTCATGAAATGACCAGCACCGACTAGCAGGGTTGTTGGCCTTATATATTCTTCCTCATTACTGCGCCTCACTTCCTACTCTCACTAAAAGTGACTCCCCCTAGCGGCCGGGCGGGAACTAGTTCTTTTGAAATATCTTCTTTTGCAACACGAAACACCCTGTGGAGGCAGTACCATGTTAAATGGCGAAACCCACCATCACTGCTGAGCTGAAGCTCCAAGGCAGTAGAAGTTCATCTTCCAAACTGATCAACAGTTACATCACATTTGCTTGAAAGTCATTACAACTCAAAGGGGACACAACAGTTAAAGTTCACTCTTTCCTTTTGGCAAGAAAGAAATGAATTTTCTTCTTATACCCCCCTCCATCTATCTTTAAATATATATCTATGTGTGTGTGTGTGTGTGTGTGTGTGTGTGTGTGTGTGTGTGTGTGTGTGTGTGTGTGTGTGTGCTGTCTCTTGCATGCTTTTAAATTACTTTTGCATCTAATCAGTCGTCACTCTCTCATTTTGGGCGCTGTCAAGTTTGTGGCAGACTCTGACTCTCTGTTTTTCCTATCATACCAGCTGAAGTTTAAAACGTTGGAGTTGGTGACGACAGCCTCAGTGGAGCTGAGCCCAGACAGCCCCATGTTCCTTCAAGAAGAGAGGCCCGTCAGACACGTGAGTCATCTCTCGCAACATGTCCACGCGGACAGGAAGCCACGCATTACCTCACACTAGCTAAAGTCATGACACAGCATAAACAGGCTGATGTTGGACAGATCTGAATAAATCAGTGAATGTACCGAAGCACTGCTAAGACTAGACTTTAAAGTATATGTTGTCCGTAATTCAAAGTATATCATGGTATGTGCAAAAAGTTGCAGCATTTAAAGTCTACTTCCAATATTTAATGTTTTACTTTTAAAAGACTTACTTTCAGATGAATTGTCAGGTTTTGTTCTGCTGGAAAAGTGGGAATCCTAATTCTGACATAGATGCACAACAAAATATTTGCAAGAGAGCCTGAGCTTTAGTTTCTACAAATCTTCTGACACTGATCTAGTCTTTTTAATTTGATTTAGATATAGGTGGAATTAGATCTGTGCAAATAAGCTTTAATGTATCTATTTGATTTATCAGTTTAATTATTTCATGTAAATAATATTAATGCAGTGGCCCAATAAACACTACACTGGAACTAAACACAGATTGTTTCTCCATATCCACTAAAGTAAACTTATGCAACTCACATAGTAGCACTTACCAGACAGTGAATTTCTATTTGTAAATAAGTGGGTGTTCTGTGTAGCTGCAGTTCATTTCGCAGCTGAGACTGGAAGTTTTTCAGTGCAGTCTGGAACCAAAGGACCGAAAGGACCAGCAGACCACCATGCAGCCCTTCACTCTTCCAATGATCTCTGCTGCCATCTATAGACATATCAGCAATAAACAACATATACTATTGCTATATTACGTTACAAGAAACATATACAAACATATAGAAAGGCTTGATCTGAATGTTTTGTTAAATTTAAATTTATAAAAACAGAATGTATAAATTATATGTTCTTTTTCTGTGTTTTCCTCGCAGATCATTCTTGAGATTAGGAAAGAGGAAGATTACCGCATACCAATCTGGATTATTATTGGGAGCACACTTGGTGGGCTGTTGCTGCTTTCTCTTCTTATTCTTGCTCTGTGGAAGGTAACAACTGCTTTGTAGCAGCACATACAATATGATTGTTATGACTATTAGAACAAGAAAAATCTAATGTTTTTTTTTTTTTTTTAATCATTAAAAGCTTTGTAAATGTTAACGTAATGTAAATGTAAAGCATTAACTTTGTAAATGTTGTAATCGTAGATCATTTTGAAACAATTTGACTGAATTTTAGTTGTGCTGAGTTTCACCAAAGATTTTTTAGAAGCTCAAGAGTAGATTTGGTACTAAATGAATCTGATTATTGTAATTGAAAACTATTTAGAATACCACATGGATGTAAGTGTATTATCTGTTATATAATGTTATATAATGTGTTAGGTGATAAGCATATTTTTTTATATTTTAGCACATTTAACTAGTTCTCTTTAGTTCCCCTCTCTTATAACTATACAGCTGTAACCCTAGATGGCGCTCTGCACGGCTCTTATGAGAGCATACCTGTTTGGCACTGGGCTAACAGGTGTGCTTCATTTGGGCTTGGCTTTTTAAGCCCCATTGAGCGAGAGCAGAGCGTCAGTCTTTGTTAATCTATATATGTCGAAGTTTATCTCTGTTTTGAGTTTCTGTGCACAGTATGGTAAATAAAGCTTTAACGTTCTGTAATGACCTCTCGGCTCAGCACTGATGTCCAGCAACACGTCACCGCCACCATCGCTACAATAACTTACATACTATAATAATTACTATCTGATTAGTAGTACTGTAGTTGTAGGATCATTCTGCATAGATCACATACATCACATACATGCCTGTACGTTTAAAGTATTCAGGTTTGCACTAGTATGGCAGACAATATGCTCAGTGTGTTCCATTAATGGTGCTCAGAGTTATGGTGTGTGAGTGAAGTGTACACATAAGTGTGCATTTATGTTTATGAAGTATTTTGTTGGGCTCATGAGATGGATTGAATTCTGACTCCTGGCTGTTTCTGCATTTCCCCCAGCTGGGTTTTTTCCAGAGACAGAAGCACAGAGAGGAGGCGGAAAACGAGGCCAATGGGAAGGTGGCAGAAGAGCGATAATGCATGCTGCCCATGGGGTTCAACATGGCCCAACTCTCAGGGAGTGTCCCACAGTAACACTACATGTGTCTGGAGCAGAGAGAGATGGGGGAAGTGAGTGAGAGAGAAAGAGAGACAAAGGAAGAGAAAGAGATGGATAGATTGATAGTCAGAAAGAGAGAAGGAAAAAGAAATATTATTGACTAAATTAAGAGAAAAGGAGGACTATGCAAGGAGACATACATGAAGAAGAAACGAGAAGGTTAGAAGGAGATAAAATGGATTGGAGAATTTGCTCTGTGCACTGGATGATCTGTTGCTCAATTATGAAAAAAAAAACAAAAAAAAAACACTGCATCGCCCTTCACCTGGCCTGCACTGCTTACTGAGCCGAACCCATGGATCACAGACAGGTTTCCACCTACCATCCTTGATCATGCTTTCCAGAGGCCCTAGTGCTTCACGTAAAAACCAAAGGATAAAAGAGAGAAAGAACTATGGGACATTGCTCAAAACAAAGGCTTTTGGGATATCTTTTTAAGAAAGACTTCTGGGAACATGACTTTTCACATGGTATCTGACTCATCATATCTGATTGTCTGCCATATTGAATGTTGCTTTCTGCAAATATACAAGAGAAACCTCAAAGGGCTGTGACTGTCCACAACAGCCATGTAGCCTGGTGCTTTTTCTCCAAAAGTAGGACATCATGGAAAAAGACAGAGAGAGGGATGGGAGCGCAAGGGTCTGCACAAGAGCTGGCTTGCTTTTTTTTTTTAATGATGTCAATAAGTTGTAATATTAGGCACTGGTGTAACATGCTCATTTTGCAGTGTTTATAATTTATTGTTATGAAAAAGAATAGTGTATTTTTTTATCCCACAGTCTTTAGGTATAATGTCCTACTGTGGTTTTCTGAAAACAAAATACATCCACATTTCCCAGGAAGGGTGTTTTGGTCCTTCATAAGCATTATTCTCTACATTCTAAGAGAATGATTGATTTCCAGTCTACTTTTTTTTATATATTTTGATGCACTTTTTGGTATGGTAGGAATGCAAACTTGAATTCTGTAAATATACAAGCATTTGTTTTTATAATCCAAGTTGAAAATGGCATAATATTGCTCCTAAAGGACTATGGCATTACCATGTAACTCTAGTGACATCATCCCTAGTTCTGCTTCTAGGACAAACCATAATGTTCATCATCACGCATGCTCAGCACCTCAACAAATAGCCTTTGAAAAAGGGTATGCTAATTGTACAGTACTGCTTCACCCAGGCTCAGTGTCTCCATCTGTGCTGCGTAGGGATGGCACATCTAGAATAGTGCCGAATGTTGAGAACTTAAGTTAAGATGGTCATTGTTTATAGTGTCTAAAGGGAAACCTATAATATAGACAGAGGAACTTAATTGTATTATGCTTTTTTTCATCTCTTAAAGTGTATGTAAAAAGTAAATAAATAAACAGGACAGCAAGTGAATATTTGTAAAGAAAAAAGAAAAAAACAAAAAAAATAAATAAATGGCCATTTTATTGGTGAGCCAAGACGTGTATTGTTTCTGTCTGACCATGTGACCATATGAAATAATAAGTACACATGCGTGCACACACACACAAACACACACACATACACAAATGCAAAATGGTGGACTAAGTTAAAGTTAAAAAACCAACATAAAAGCCCACTTTATGCATTTCCTCTTTTAAAAACTCTCCAGTGTCCTATACTCTGCACAACTTGAACATTTCTTGAACACAACTTGGACACCCAAGCTGCCAGCAACTAGAAATGGTTGGATTGATCCCACTTTCAGTCCTCACATGAACATACAGTGAATTCTGAAATGGACATTTAGGACATTTATAGTCCAGCAGTCAAAGTAACAATTAAATATCCAGTCCTTTTATTTGAGAAAATAAAAAGGAAGGACAGTTCTAATGTCATGTAGTTTGACCGCAGTAAATGTTCTATAATAAATCATGCTGAAGGTTGTTTGATAAAACCAGGTACTTCGTCTACGATTGTAAATCACAGTGTCACAGTGTCAGCCCAGATTAACCCATGAAGTCTGCTAAACAAAGACGATGATGAATTTTGATGATGATGAAAAGTTATGAAAAATGATATTAAAGATGGCATGGTATCCACATCTTCTTCTTCCACATCAGCTCCCTGTCACCTGGAAGTAAGTTCCCTTAACTAAACCCTGATTCTAAACCTGGATTTTACTCCAGGCTAAAACCACAGCCATGGTCTAAGGGAGTGAACAACCAGTGTACACTTCCTAACAGCAATGTTTCATAATCCTATGGTGGTTTTCTTCTGAAGTCAACAGAAAGATGGTAATTCATACAAATCAACCCGACAGGTAGATCTTAATAATGTGATTAATACATAAAATTGCATTATCTAGTATGTGTTTTTGTGTTTTGTGGTGGTAACGGTAGCCTGTGCTGCATGTTTAGTTATTAAAGGTCTGGATAATTAGTGTCTACAGTAAGTAATTTTGTTTGTTGTCTCCCTCGCTGATGCTTCATGAAGTGTCAAAGTAGAACAGTCTACACAGAGGTGAGTTGAGGGACAACTTCAGACTCAGCTCAGGTGAGTAATAAAGAAAGAGTGAAGCTGAGAGCAGACAGCGCCCTCTGTTGGCCAAAACAAACACCATCCGCTTTGCTGTTTTTTGGGTCTCTGAGGGACAGACTACCAAAAATATATGAAAAAAAGAAAGAGACAACCCTTGTCATATTGTTTTATATATTTAATATTTTTATATTTTATATTTATGTGTGTTTTTTGTTTGTCGTATAACTCCAAGGGACTGAGGGAAAGCTCTATAATAGCAGACCATGTTACACCAAAGAGTTTGTTTATGTAATGCACAAGCTTTTCAATATATTAGAAGTGCACGTTTTTAGTTGTTTTTTATTAAGAAGTTGTAATGAAATTGCAATGAAAAATATCGTGAAAAATGTTTTTATAGGTGCGGATTAATTCATTTATTTGTTTGTTTATTTATATTTACTGGCATTAGTTTAGTGTGGGCATAAATCTGTCAAATCTGCCCGTGAGTTAAACATTGGCGCCCTTTCAATGAGCCAATCAGTATCAAAGAGAGATGTTTGTCTTGGCCAATGAGAGTTTGCTTTTTAGCCAAGTTGGAAAGCTTCGTTTCCACGGCGACGTATTATAAACAGGAGAAAGGGTTGTGTGCGTTGGTGCTGGTGTGGCTGTTCTACCGTCGGTTCTGACAGTACAGACCCACAGAGGGAGTTCTTAGCGGTCTGTGGAGGATGGTAAATGATGTTTGAGTAGTGCTTTTATTGTTTAAGTCTTCAGCTGACAGTGTTTAACAGGCACGCGTTCACAGCTAGCGCGGTTAGCCTGCACGCTAACTTCTCTAACGAAGCTTTGATGTTTGACCAATATAATGGAAGCCGCTTGTAAACTCTTAAATGACGCTTCTCTCAATGCTTGAAACGTTCTTAATGCTTTTGGTTTTAAGGAAGTCATTTGTTAATCGCAGGGTACAAATCTTAAACTTTTCAGCTTTCTAGCGTTCCCTTGGTTTGGTATGTGAACTGCTTCTGATTTGCAGGCTTCCATGAGCCAGAGGCGCAACATGACACACAGCCATCACCAGAGGATGGTCATCGAAAGCCGCCGGCTGGAGGAGCAGCGTGAAGATCAGGCCAGAAAGGTTGCCAGAGACATGCAAATGCAAGCCAACATGAAGAGCGAAGAGAGGTTTGAGAAAAAAAGATATCTGCGCAAGATGCAAGATGAAGAGTACGAGAGGCAAACCGAAGAAGCTTATGTGAAAGTTGGTCATCGTTCCATTACACACCTCTGACATCCACATAGTCTCTACATGTGGTTTGGCTTTTTTTATTCCAAAATAAGCATTAATGACTCATGTTTCTTCAGGCAGAGCAAGAGAGAATATTTAAGGAGACGCAGCTGGAGCAGGAGGAGAGGATGGCTAAAGAACTGGCCCGCCTCACTTATGAGAAAATGCGAGATGAGAAAATGAGACAGTACATCAAAGAAAACAGGTGCTGGTTTAGAGATGACTGAACATTGTGACATGTCCATATTTAGTTAAATTGCTATGCAATAACAGTGATTATTTAATTTTAGTATTGAACTTCGTGAGCTGGAAACAAAGCTGAAGTTGGCTTACTTAAACAGAGAAAGGGCAGCACAGATAGCTGAAAAGGAGGCTATGAGGTGTGAGGTCATGGTGAGTTTGTACTTTTGTAATACATCAGACCTACTCAAAGTTTGTCAAAAAAGCATTTTTACCCTTCTTAAACATTTTGATTTTTTTTTGGTGAATTTCAGAAGGAAGAAGCTGATATTGCTCGTAAACTGAAGAGTGAGCAGGAGCTAGCAGAAATGGAGAAGGAGAAGCAGGAGCAGAGGCGTTATGAGGAGCTGGTACGCTACCACCAAGAGTTAGAACAGCAGTTGGAAGAGAAGGAACGGAAAAGACAGGAAGCCTATGAGGAATTCCTCAAAGAAAAACTCATGGTGGATGAAGTTGTACGGAAGATCTATGAAGAGGATCAAATGTGAGACATAATGTTTGTTTTAATCTTTTTTTCTATCTACTGTAAAAATGAATCATCTTAAATATGGTTTAGTATCTTTATTTAACTATTGGTAACACATCCTTGCTGCAGTTGTGAAGTTTATAACGAAAACTGATTTTAAGTTTTGCGAAGTTCTTTCCCTACTGTTTAATTACTTGTTTTGTTTTAGAAAAATCAAAAATGTTGAAGTTGTATCTCGATTATAGCTGTCTGGCTAATCTGAGTTTAAAACAGTTACCCTTGTTTTTAGGGAGCGTCAGCTCCGGCTTGAGAAAATCACAGCCACACAGAGATACATTGAGGAGTTCAAGAGGCAGCAAGCTGAGTGGAGGCTCAAAGAGCGGGAGAAAATGGAGGAGGAGAACAGAAGAATTCTGGAATTTGCCAAGTACCAGCAGAGGAAGGAGGAGGACAGAATGGCCAGTGCTAGAATGAGAGAAAAATCTAAAGATAGCCTCCACAAGATGGTAGGTGGTGGGGGAAAAAGCAGCTACTTCAAGCTACAACCTGTCTGTCTTCCATATACTCTAAGGTGTAACAAAGCCATACAGACCTAAATGGTGGATATTACTATGAATAAGTTATGTCTTTCTTCCCTCTTTGTTGGTTAGCTTAGCGAGAAGATTGAAATGGAACGTCAGCAGCGTGAGGAGATGGAACGTGTCCGGGAGGAGCTGTACTTGGAGGAGCAGGCAGAGGCTGCCAGACAGAAAGAAATTGCAAGTGTTCATCCTTCTTAACATTGCTTTCACAAAGAACAAACCCCCACCACCCCCCACAAAAAGGGCAATGCATGTCTTTTGTGGTGCTGTAGTCAAAACTATAAAGTTACCTATTGCTGTTTCAAAAAAATAACATGCATTGATTTTCTTCTCTTTCACAACTCCAGGAGGAAATGGAGCGGAGAATCCGGCAGAGGCTGGAGCTGCAGCAGACGTGCCGGGAGCAGCTGGCCTTTAAGCAGATGCGCCAGCAGGCTGAGAAGGAGGAAGAAGAGGCATTTAGGCAGATGATGCTGGCTAAGTTTGCTGAAGATGACCGCATTGAGCAGATGAATGCACAAAAGCGGCGCATGAAACAGCAGGAGCACAGACGTGCTGTGGAGAAGCTCATTGAGGAGAGGAGACAGCAGTACTTGGTTGACAAGGTGAGGCTCAGGTTAAGATGTAGGCTGCCTACATCTTCCTAATTTACAGTCATTGCTGACTGCGTGAGTTCCAAAATGATTAGTCCAAAGACAGTATTTTATGTGGAATGAAAGTGTTGAAGTTCTGTCTTAAGGGTGAGTGATATGGCAAAATATACCATACCAATACTTTAACAGTTAGTCGAAGTGAAAGTGACGGCGGTCATTGTGAATACATGACATGAACAAACAGTGAACCACAATGCTTTCTCTGCATTTAATCCATCACACACAGAGAGAGGGAAAATATCATTTTATGAATGATATATTACTAAGATAAATGCACATATAAGAGTTTAAAATCATTGTGTAACTGAAATTGAGCATGTTCTTTTGTGCTGTTGCTGAGCCACTGTTATTTCCCAATCCTGACTTGGTAGTACAGTACTGTGCAAAGGTTTTAGGCAGGTGTGAAAAAATGCTGTAAACAAAGAATGCTTTCAGAAATATAAATAATGATTGTTTATTTTTATCAAATTACAAAATGCAAAGTGAGCTAACAAAAGAAAAATCAAAATCAGATCAATATTTGGTGTTACTACCTTTTGCCTTCAAACCAGCATCAGTTCTTCTAGGTACACTTGCACAAAGTCAGGGATTTTGTAGGATTATAGTCGGTGTCTGATCAACCAGTTTTACCAAACAGGTGCTGATGATCATCAATGTCACACGGAGGTTGAAACAGTCATGTCTGGAACAACCTCCCAGCAGAGTTCCTTCAAAAACTGTGTGCAAGTGTACCTAGAAGAACTGATGCTGTTTTGAAGGCTGGGTCACACCAAATATTGATTTGATTTAGATTTCTCTTTTGTTCATTCACTGCATTTTGTTGATTGATGAAAATAAATGATTAACACTTCCATTTTTGAAAGCATTCTTTGTTTACAGCATTTTTTCACACCTGCCTAAAACTTTTGCACAGTACTGTATGTCAGATGGAGAGAAAGTTACAGTCATGGACATCACTGAATGGCCTTGGGAACCAATTTCATAAAAAAAATCTTTAATTGTTTTTTTTTTTTTTTCTTTCTTTTTTTTTTTTATTATGGATAGATTTATCCATGATATTCAGAAAGGCATGTACTGACATTTATCAAAATAATGTTACTTGATAAATGTGATAATTAGTGCATTTTGGTGCTTAATTCATTTAAAAAATGTGCATGTAGGAACGTGAAGCAGAAGAGAGAATGATGGAGCAGGAGAAAGAAGCCCTGCGGCGACAGATCATTGAGGAGGAGAGACAGAAACTCCTCAAACAACACGCTACAAAACTCTTGGGGTACCTACCTAAGGTAAACAGACTTGGCTTAAATAAAAACATGAGTTTGAGCCAAATAGAACATTATTTTAATACAGTGCGTTTCCCCCTCGAATGACTATACTGTTGGGTTTTCTTTTTTTTTTTTTTTTTTTTTTTTCTTTTTCTTCTCCATTTTAGGGTATTTTCAGAGATGCTGACTTGGAACATTTTGATGAAGATTTCAAAAGCAGTTTCAAGAAACGCCAGGTCGATGTATTCTCAGAAGAGGGCTGGGGAGAGGATGAACAATAACAATAACACACCTTCACTAAGAAACACTAGATGGCAGATGTTTTCAGTAAATTTGGTTTAATGTCTTGACTATCCTTTGCATTGCATTATCAAAAGAAGAAATAAGACAAAAAACTTTCCATGGTTCTCAAAACCCCATTATAACTATTGAATTTGTTTTAAGAAATTTCATTTTAGTTCATCTTTTTAATGACATTTGAACATGGTTGTATCATGCAGATTCAAAACACTGCAGAACAATTATTTATTTTTCTTTTCTTCAAACATTATATAACAATTTCTTGTGTATTTGCATTTAGCCCAGGTGACAATGCAATTGTTGAATTATTGTTGAGTCGGTCTTTAATAAAACTAATTAAATTGTACATCATGCTTCAGTCGGTGACTACATTTGACTACATCAGAATTCAACCTTAGAATAGATTTTTTTTTTTTTTTTTTTTTTTAATAGGTTTCACATTGTGTGGTGTGTGTGTGTGTGTTTTTTTTGTTTTTTTTTTTTCTTCCCCCCCCCCCTCTTGACTTCCTGAACATTTGTTGTTTTTGCTTTGAAAAAATAATCAAGTATATAATCCTCCAAAAGTCGACCTGGCTCGTGTGCTTAGGGAGTGGGAGGCCGTTTATGGTCTTCAGAAGGGTCTAATCAAATGTGACTGCTTGTGCTCATCTGAGCCTTTAAGCATTCTGTCAACTGTCAGTCATGTACACCTTTACACACCCTCTTACTAAGATTTCTTTCTCCCTGAACATTTCTTTGGCTCTGCTGGTGTTTTTGAACAGCCCATTCTGACACTCTGCTCTATTTTCTCAAACTTCCTTCAAAAGCTTCAAAGAAAGCCTCTATAGTTAGAAGTAAAATCTACTATTCTAGAGCCTCACTCATTGTAGAGCGGAAGAGTGACCTTTTAGCAAGTGCCCACACCACAGAGCTGCTCAACAACAAAATTTGATTACCTGAAATGGTTCCAGATATGCTAGTTTGGAAAAAGGTTTTAAAATGAGACCATTTCATGCAGAGTACAGTATATCAAGATACTACCCAAACGGTTTCTTGTTTTTCTTTTTTTTAAAAAATAAGATTTGATCCATTTTTACTAGTATCAACACTTCATATGAAAGCACTGAAGACAGGAAATACAAAAACTACATTTGTGTTGTTGGCTTGACCCCTAGTTCACCTAATTATCAGGAATTTTTCATAAAGGCACAATATTGCATCAAACATCTCGGAATTATTTAGCTTTCCTCAACATGAATTATGCAGTAATTTTTTGGGGAAAAAAAGTAGAATACATATAAATGAGTGCATCAATTACATTAAATTTTGATGTGTACTTCTCTTTTCCCAGACTTTCAAACCACAGATTTTCCTGTTTTTCTGGGATTAGGTTTTCATTACTGTAAGTGTCACAGTGGGTCATTGTATATACAGTAACTCTCATAAACTATGATGAGAAAAGTTCCCGGTTCTCCATTACATGCCCCACAAGGAAATTCTGGAACATGATGTCACCATGTCGTCTATTAATCTTTAATCAATAAAAGCATCGGGTTAATTAGCAGTTTCTGACAACTCATACCTAAAGTCAATGACAGGAAAACAAGTCATTGTTTTGGCAACAATTCAGTGAGGCTTATTGTGAATGAGTACATGTGAAAGGTATTCTTCTTGCCACAAAAAGAAACATGGCCTGTAGGCTATAAAACCAAATGTCTGTATTTCTAAACACATTAAAAATTGAAACTATAAATTCAATATGCATGGAATCTGAAACTGTTCATGTGATTGAAACATAAACAGTGAGGTGGAAATCAAGAAGTGAGGAAAAATCTTTGCCAGGGTGAGGAAGTGCTCTGGAGTGCTTCTTGGGCTGTGAAAAGGTCATGATTGGAAGTCACATGATAATAAGCCCTCCGGTGTTTTGGTCAGTCCGGTGCAGAACACACAGAGACGACAGTGGAGTTTGTGCGCATGCCAGACGCATGCATGTGGAATGCTGACGCACAAGTTCATGGCTCGGCAAACATGGACAAGCGCTTGGAGCCACTATGAGCACGTTCGGCCTGGCATGAGTTTAAGGTCTAACAATATGATCTACTGTATGATGAACCTGTGCTGAGGTTTAGCTTGAATACTGTATTTTTCAAAAGGTCAGCAAGAAAAAGTGAGGGTGTGAAATCTCGTTAAGAGCTTGAATCATGCCAAAAGTTGACTCAGATGCTATTCAGCTTTTCTCAGTGAAACTAATAATTAGTGTTGACTCTCCATTTCCAAAACAAGCTGTCATCGCTTCAATTTTTTTTTCCAGTATTTTTACTCCTCTGCTCAATGGCTGTTGGCCTGTCGGGTGGAAGAGGTACCGTACCTCAAATGAAACTCACTGAACTTGCAGAGACATAATTCAAACTGACATTGCTCTCCATGATGGACCTTTTTTGGTTCAACTGATAGGACATATAACACTGATGCTGGTAGGAATAGCCATGGGGTTGGTACCTTGTGTAACCGATGCAGTAGGTATTTCTAAATAGGTACAAACTATATAAGAATCCACACATGATCTGCTGTGGTGAGAACTGTCTACCACCCACATGATATCTGTTAACAAAAGTCTTGTGACGGTCCATTTCATTTCTGGATGTGTAGAGCAGAGTTACTGGGCTTCACGTGATCTGAACATGTTTGAATTTACTCCACTCTATCACATTTCACCAAAAAAACACATTTTTTTAACCTAATGAGCTGAACCAGGTTAGATGGATGAGGTAAAGCCTGCAAATGTTGGTGTGTGGTTCACAGTTATGCAAAGTGGTACAGAGCGCACCTATAAGGGTGTATGTGGTGTATGTGTGGTCTAGTGGTTGGGTACTTGCCTATGGACCAATGGCT
Source organism: Hepsetus odoe (assembly GCA_017165825.1). Classification (NCBI taxonomy): domain Eukaryota; kingdom Metazoa; phylum Chordata; class Actinopteri; order Characiformes; family Hepsetidae; genus Hepsetus; species Hepsetus odoe. The sequence goes on along the minus strand of CM029391.1, from coordinate 11,853,412 downwards.
CAAGAGGTCCCAGGGTCAAATCCCACCTCAGGCACTACCACCACTGGGTCCCTGAGCAAGGCCCTTAACCCTGAGTGTCTCCAGGGGGACTGTCCAAGTAATTAGCACATGGAAGTTGCTCTGGATAAGAGCATCTGCTATATGCTGTAAATGTAATATAATCTGTAGGTAAAAGGTTGAAGTACCTAATACAACGTTTATTGTTTGGTTCAGCTGCCCTGTATATCCCACTATGCCTAATATTTAGAGAACACCATGTTGTTAAGGAAGATTGTAGATGGAATTATATAAATTAATATTAACGTTAATAATATGAATTAGGTCTGGGCTCTAAAGAACCGCTATAGTAAGGTACCAAATAGCCAGGGAAATAGACCAGTGCAGAATTAGATAACAGAATAACAGGCCGTGGTTAAAAGTCCAGCCTTGATGTGCAAATTAATTTATTATCAGAATGTTGTGCTTTATCTGATCAAATTGGATTAAATTAAACAAATGAATGAAACAATTTCTCAACACATAATGCAAATTGCTGAAATAGCTGTGGTGCATTGTTTTGAGGCTCAAAGGAATTGCTCAGGTACTTTGCTTATGAAACTACTTTGCATGCTATAAATGCTAGAGCAGATGCCGGAGAGCCAGAACATAGAATAGAGCTATAAACAGAACGTACAACTGAAATCATATTTAAAGTGAAAGTGACAACCCTTGTCATTGCGAGGTCACAGCACAGCACACAGTGAACCACAACGAAATCGGACCTCTGCATTTAACCCATGCACTTCAAACACCATGCAGCAGTGGGCAGCTATTGAAAGCGCCCGGGGAGCAGTGACAGGGACGGTACCTTGCTCAAGGGTACCTCAGGGCAACCTACTGGAGAGGGGAATCGAACCCACAATCTTCTGATGCAAGGGCAACTCCCTACCACTAGAGCCACCGCTGCCCAAGAGCTCATGTCAGAAGTGAATTTACATTCACATTCTAACTACAGTGAAGTACGTGTAGGGTAAAGCAGGCTCCACAGTCATAAACTAGAACTGACCAAGCTCAAGTGCAGGATATGAAGCATCTGGAAGTGATCTGTGGTTTTGTCCACTTCCTATGTGTCTGGCCCCAAGGAGTGCTGTAATAATCACATCACATTCTTTCAAAGGCAAAAAATGACCTGTGAACTAAGCTGCTTTCAGAGTGACTTTACTTTCCAAAAGTAAAAGTCCAAAGTGGTCTTCAGAGTGATGCAAAAGCACTCACTATTGAACCATTCCAAAGATATTTATAAAGAATCATTTTTGTACAGATAGTAAGAAATGTGTAAAGTGCTGTGTTAGTGACAGTGACACTTTGCTTTATGCCGTAATGTCACAGGTGGGTGACATTTTTATTTTTTATTTTTTGGTTCAATTCGTTGGACCCATAAAAGTCTAAAAGGCTGTATATACACTGGTACACTGTGACTGTGAAACCGTGCCCTATTTTTGGGGCCATAAATATCAAAATATGGTTAAATAATTAAGAAGAAATGCACCTTTTCCCAAAGGGATTTTGTTGCCACCAAACTAAAGCAACTTCATATCTGTAACATCTGAATTATTAAAACCTGTAAAACATAGACTTGACCTTGTTGTATGTAGAAGGACTGGACTTAATCCTTCAGAAAGCTCTGAAACAGAGATGCCACTGTCTACAACTGATTGGATCATTTTCATTCAAGAATTTAAAAATATTGTTTCCAACCAAAATGTAAAAATGAAGTTAGAGTGGTACTGCAATGTTTGCCAAGTCTAAATGCAAACATGATTATATTAAGTAAACATGTTTCTTTGCCTTTGTCTGATCATCCCTGCATTCCCAGCATCTCAGAGAATATCGAAATATATAAAAAGCCTAAGAGTAGATAAAAAGAACCACACAGACTATTGAAAAAAATGTTTTATTTATTTATTTTTTATTGAGGAGAATCCACAAGGGATCCAGCAGGTCAGTAAGATTCCCCTCTGATATACACTTACAAAAACATAAGGTGCTAAAAAGAATTATCTGAGTAATGCCAAAAAAGAACCACTTTTAACCTTAATGCTGTTGCAAAGGCAAATTATAACCATGATACATTTAAAGGACCTTAACATAAAAGGGTTTTGTATTACAATGAAGTCTTTTTATTTTATCTGTAAGGCAAATTCAATTTAAAAACCCTTCATTTAAAAAATGTGTAATTCAAAAACATTAAGTATTAGAAAAATTAATCAGAAAACATTCAGATTTCAGTGTCCATGTGCTTGTGAAACTGCCTGTGCTTCAGTAGGTGCTGGGCCCTTCTCCTTCTCGGGTCTAATGAGATGTGTGGTTATGGATCTCCCTACAAAAGGCTCTATTTACAGCCATGGACGGACACGTAGATCTTTTAGATCAATGACCAGGCAGTAGGAGGCAGAGACAATAGACCAATAAAGAGGAGAGGTAGCGTGAGAATGCCCGAATAAAGGATGAGTCATGTGCTTTAGTTGGATTTACATCAGCAACCCATTATATCGCACTTTTAGGTTAATTAATTGCTCGGGGGAGCTCGTAAAAAAAACACTATTGCTCATAACTACCAAATCATCATTAATCCAGTCAGTGTTCATTAATTTGACCCTGTGTCCATACACCAGTATTTTATTACTTTCCAGCTTCCACACTTTGGAACAACTTGCCTGATCCATGGAGCAGGACGCAGTGTGATTTTAGTCTTTGCCAGGGCTTGATTATGGGTTTCCTGTATATGAGTGATGAGCAAATAAGCAGCCTTCAGCACTACCTAATCAAAGCTCCTGGTTTATTTGGTCATGAGAGGCTTTGACCCCCAACCTTTCAACAAGCATTTGTCCTTTGAGGACATACAGCTCCTGCCATGGAAAAACAAGGTCTAAAATTACTGTCTGCAAAAAAGCTGAGGTGGAAAGGATGTGTGCCCAACAAATGCCAAGGTCTGCGTAGGTTTGTGTAAGATATTAAAGAGCCCCGGCCCATTACAGGAACTGTTCCTTTGGCAATGGTGCTGAACAAGTACCCCACAGAATGAAGTGGAAATATACCAAAGCCAAGGTACCTCTAATATATACACCTACTAGAAAAGGCCAGTTAGTCATCTCAGAGTTTCATACATTAAAATATATTAGGTGTTTTTTCCAGCAGTGCCATTTCCATATTTAATTTATTTTGTATAACATAAACTGCAGTTTTGGAATAATATATGTTCTTCATATTTGCTTTCTTTTTTCCCCACTGAAGCCATATATAACACTTTGGAGTTTTTTCTAATGTTCCAAAAACTTCTTTCCACATAAGTGTGAATGAGCCAGCAATCTACTATAGTAAATGGTACTTTATGAATTGTTAAAATGCTCATACATCACTTATACATCACACAAATTTATTTCAAGAAGCAAGGACACCTTCATCATTTGTCCTCTTTAACCTTTTTGTAATATGGGCCTTTAACTAATGGAACAGCAATATAGATTTGATGCCATCAGCAACAAAAACAGACAAGGAACAAAACCATTTTCATCAGAGTTAAAAAATACATGCCCTTTAAAAGAGTTAACCATTTTCCTGTAGAAAACATAAATCCAGTGATTTTGATCTTTCGCTTTGTTCTTTCATTCAATATTAACGGCAAACTTACCTTAATCCTAATCAGAAAGTACCAGAATGCACATCGAATGTATATTAGAAGCACTAATATAGAGCTATATAAGGTATATACATTATTATAAATAAGAACATATTCATATTTTGTGTATTAAATGAATGCTATGATGAATGCTAAATACAGAATCTACCTGGAAAGGGTCACATGTCTGTACTGACCCCACACACAGAACATCTGTCCAACTACAATCAGACACCATTGTTTGTGGGTTGCTATGAAAAACCCTTTACTGCCAAAGACCTGTGAATTCAAACCAGAGGTGACTTAAACACAGAGAGAGCTATGCATCCCCACATGGCAGGATAGTGGTGGATCTGTGAAGTGAAGTGTCAGTGAAGGTGACTTGGTCTTGGAGTCTAACCTGTGATCGTATAATAATGGGGTTAAATGCCAACTTCCAGGCCACCACTGCCACTGTGCCACTGTCTCCCAAAGAATTAGAATTTTTGCCATGACCAGAGAAAATGGTAGCAGCACAACAGTCTAGCAGGGGCTAAGAACATGTGTTTTTAATACCAAAATGTGGTCAAGCCCACATTTGCTATTATAAGCTATTTCTTTCTATCTTTTCTTTTTTAAATGAAAGAAAGCTTTCATTGCCATCAGTGCAAAACTATAATAATAACGTCTAGGAATAATTAGACTGCTCTCTGAAGTCCCTTGTTCGTTGTTTTCCACAATCCCTTTACTGATCTCTGACCAGTGCAGGTGGGTGGAGTCATAGCATAACCCCCCATAACCCCATCAAAAAACCTGCCTGATAAATAGCACAGCCCAGTGAGATCCAGGAGAGCTCAGGCAGGAGGAGCAGTGTGGCAGTTCAGGCAGGAGGAGCAAACTGAGATTTCAGGCAGGAGGAGTACTGTGAGTTTTCTGGCAGGAGGAGTAGTGCGAGATTTCAGCAGGAGAAGTGGGAGATTTCAACAGGAGGAGTAGTGGGAGAGTTCAGCAGGAGTAGTGGGAGAGTTCTGGCAGGAGGAGCACTGTGAGTTTTCAGCAGGAGGAGTAGTGGGAGATTTCAGCAGGAGTAGTGGGAGAGTTCTGGCAGAAGGAGCAGTGGGAGATTTCAGTAGGAGGAGTAGTGGGAGATTTCAGCAGGAGTAGTGGGAGATTTCAGTAGGAGGAGTAGTGGGAGATTTCAGCAGGAGAAGTAGTGGGAGATTTCAGCAGGAGGAGTAGTGGGAGATTTCAGCAGTAGTGAGAGATTTCAGCAGGAGAAGTAGTGGGAGATTTCAGCAGGAGGAGCAGTTCACACCTTCTGAAACAGCTCTACATAAAGAGGAGCTCACTCTGCTGGGCATGTTTTCCAATAAGGCGGACAGACCTCGCAGAGGACGGTCTTTTGACTCCATCAACAAATATTATGAGGAGAAACAGCTCAACAATGAAGTTAGTAAATTTTATTTTCATTAATATATTACTTTGAGTTTAAGGGGATTTGTGCAAATATCTGTTTATGTATTCTTGTTGATGTTGTTGTTGTTCTTCCTATTGATATAATGTTATGGTTTCAGTCTGAATTAGTTTAGTTTTCTATTGTGTCCTTCACAACAACAACAACAACAACAACAACAACAACAACAATAAATAACTATATTCATCCTGTATCATTATACCCCATCAACATCGACTTTAATTAATACTTAATAATTTATTAGTCCATACTCTACAAAACAGACGAGACAATAGACGCACTACTATTGAACAAAGAGGCTGTTCTGTATGTGTGAAATTAGTGTTTAAAATGAAGCCCTAACAGCATTGATATTGGAGGGGACCGTTTATAGACGTCTAAAGCAAAAAAACTCTTTTATGAGTCCAAGAAACTGACAAATGCACAAATGAAAAAATAAAATGCACAGTAAAAAGAAAACATTTCTTACTCAGAACGGAAAGCACATTTTTATCAAAGTTGTCAAAAATGTAATGTAAACGGCCGCTGGGAAAAAAAGCAACAAAAAAAAAAAGTTTTGTCCTGCCTGTGAAAATATTCCTTATTTTTACTGAATAACTGATCTGTTGATGTTGATTTTATCTGTCTTACTTTAAGACTCATCTATACTCCCTGCATATACTTAGCCATCCAGACACACTATTGTTTATTACGCTGTTACATGTAAAGTATGATATTTTATGGCCATCTGACCGATTCTCTTCCTTCTTGTTTGAGAATGACTTTGTTTCTTTGACTTGTAGTTGAACAAGTCCACGTGTAACAACACTGATGAGAACCAATGCAAGACTTCTAAGAGAGAACATGCAGCAATTATTTTCTCTCTGAAGAATGAAGTCGGTAACCTTGTGAAAGCTTTAAAACTTTTTCAGGTGTGTATAAATTCAATGTCCGGTCATGCTTTGGCTTTTTTTTTTTACATTTGTCCAAGCATGCTGGGACACTGGGGTACATTTTTCTGAATTCTCTCTGATATATCTCCCTTTTGCCTTCTATTCTTCCTATTCCCCTTCCTGTCCATCTTACATTGCCCAACAGGACAGCCAAGTAAACCTTTTGCACATTGAGTCACGGAAGTCCAGGAGGAGTAACTCTGAGCTAGAAGTGCTGGTGAACTGTGACAGTGAGCGAGAGACTCTGAAGGAAATCATCCAGCTGCTGAAAAAGCAAACCAACACTGTAACCATGGACCCCTCTGACAGGATCTGCCCTGCTGAAGATGGTACGGCTCTTTCCCCTAGAACATTCCTGGCATCTGGCCAGGAGTAGGAGAAAATGTGAAAGCTATTGTTACAAACAATATATAAACAATATGACAGGCTCACATCTGATCAGCTACCTGTTACTATGTGGTTATTTAAGCAATACATTAATTGATTGTTGTTGTTTATTAGTTTGGATCTTTTTATGTTTTAAGTATTGATGATACCAGTGATGTCTTCAGAACATTGTCCTGGGATGTTTACCACAATGACGATAACATCCTATAATTTCTGGGGTTTTCTTTTTTGAAAATCAATCAATCAATCGCTCAATCAATCAATCAATCATTAAATCCATCTATCTATCTATCTATCTATCTATCTATCTGAAATATGAAGAAGCCAGACTGATGCAGTTTCTTTCTGTTTGATGCTTCTGTTTGTAGTTTTTCCTGAAGAACCCTGGTTCCCCAGGACAATCTCAGACCTAGATAAATGTGCTAACCGTGTCCTGATGTACGGCTCTGCCCTGGATGCTGATCATCCTGTGAGTTCTTCATTCACGTCCTGTCCCAGCAGAAGTGTTTTAAAGGAAATGTAATGTGTTCCGCATTCATAATGAGATAACCTTTATCTCTAACCTTTAAAGGCTTGGAAACAATGTTTTTAATAACACAAAATCATTTGTATGAATGATTAAAAAATAATCGCATTCAGGTAGTTGAAAAAAAACTCAAACATTTCAGATATGTCCAAATAAACTGTGGATGATTCTAAAATGGCAAGGAAAACTTTGTAACATCATAAATTAAGTTATAATACCAAAATGTATATTCAGAAACTGCTGATCAATTTCAGGTTTTAAAATTAATATTTTAGTTAAATTCACATTTGAAAATAAAAATAAAAATTGAATTAGGTAGAATCAAACTGATAATATGATGAAAACTGAAATATATATATATATATATATATATATGGTGTTAAGTGTGCAACTAAAATCTTCTTTGTAAATAATGCATATACAGAATAACTTTCTTAATATGAAAAGCTGTGTAACATACTCTACTGTTTGCATTCGATGTTTTTCAGGGATTCAAAGATAATGTGTACCGGAAGAGACGAAAATACTTTGCAGACCTTGCAATGAACTACAAGCAGTGCGTCTTTCGTTTCTTTTCCTGTTCTTTTTTTCCATTATGCTTCAAGAGCCTTCAGTTTCAAGTAAGGTCCTTTCTCTCACATATTTCTTTCTCTCATCTGTCTCTCAGTGGGGACCCAATTCCACATGTGGAGTTCACAGAGGAGGAGGTGAAGACGTGGGGCATGGTGTTTAGGGAGCTGAACAAGCTGTACCCCACACATGCCTGCAGGGAGTACCTTCGCAACCTGCCTCTGCTATCCCAGCATTGCGGCTACAGAGAGGACAACATCCCTCAGCTGGAGGACGTGTCCCGCTTCCTCAGGGGTGAGACTGCCTTTACTGCACCAACAGTGCCCCTGAATCCTGGCTTTCTGTTACCAGTTTTCTCCTCCCCTGAGGCTTGTTTTTAGGTTATTCTTTTTAGAATGAGTTGTGCATTGATAACATCACATGGTAATGGCATGATGCCAAAGTGAAAGTGACTACTTGTCATTGTGAATAAACAGCACAGCACATAGTGAACCAAAATAAAATCCTTTTCTACATTTAACTCATACACATCATGCAACCTTATTCGGCGCACAGGGAGCGATGTTGGGGACGGTACCTTGCTCAAAGGTAACCTGCTTGCCTGGAACTCACAACCTTCCAATTATGGGGCCTAGTTGTTCTGTCCACTGTCCAAACTGCTTTGCACTTTAACAAAAAATAATTAGAGAGCAGAGTTGCTGTCATTTTATGCGTCCACACTTTTAAACACACTTAGATTCTGATCCACCTTGTAGATGTAAATGTCCATCTGTTTTTAGTCATTCTCTGAACCTTCCTCAGTGGTTTAATGGCTGCAGGACAGTGATATCTTGACAGTTTTATTGGTGGACAATTCTCAGCCCAGCTTATTAACATAAAAAAAAAAACTCCAGCGACAATACTGTGTGTGATTCTCACTGTATGTGTGTGTTGGTGGTGTTCAGTATATCTATATTGTGTGTTTTAGAGAGAACAGGTTTCACAATCCGTCCAGTGGCTGGGTACTTGTCCCCTCGGGATTTCTTGGCTGGACTAGCCTTTAGAGTGTTCCACTGTACTCAGTATGTTCGCCACAGTTCAGCCCCACTCTACACACCAGAGCCGTGAGTATCACAATATCTTTCTACTCTGTAGGTAGCAGTTTGTCCTTCTTGTCAGCTACAGTTACACTGCCAACTGTTGCTGGGCACTGGGCCTGTTGTTTGCTGCACTGATGCCAATTTATTAACTATGGCTATATGTTTTATATCTTTTTCTATGTTTTTGTGTGTTCCTCTCATTTAACATGCATAGTAGTATTCATATCCACACAGGCATATTTTAGCATGAAATGGCAAGGGATTAGGACAAAGGAAAAAGGAAAAAGCAGGAAAAACGAGTGCAAGTGGAGATTAGTGAACAACTCTTTCCCATCTCCACTTCCATGGCTGAAGTGCCCTTAGGCAGGATTTAACCCCACAACTGCCCCAACTAGTTTAACCCAGAGGATAAATTTCCTGCTCACTTTTCATAGTTTGTGTGTGCAATTCCACCCCTCACCCAGTTCCTTAATACCAGCATTTATCCTGTATATAGCTTATTAGATTATTTTCATTTAAGATTGTAAATCTGCTTACTTTATACAAATACAGAAATATTTCACTTTGACCCTTCCTAACCCTACCTGCATCCCTGCTTTATATTATATGTATGGGTGTGTTTCCCCCAAATATTGAATGCCCAATAGGTTTTAGTCAATGCTGACCCTCAGCTGATTTCCTGCTATTCCAGAGACACATGTCATGAACTGCTGGGTCATGTGCCACTGCTGGCAGAGCCCAGCTTTGCTCAGTTCTCACAAGAGTTAGGCCTGGCTTCCCTGGGCGCTTCAGACGACGCTGTGGAGAAATTGGCAACGGTAGGTGCACTACCATTTTGATTGGTAACACCTAATGCAACACATAATATTCAACAACATTAATGAATTTCAAGATTACTAAGAAACCGATTGGGAAGTTATGTAAGTGTGGTCCATAGGGTGCTGATGAACTACCGTGTCATCAGATAAAAAAGTGTCTAAAAATGTGTTTCCTTGTTTATTGAGTAGTTTTTCATGGTATGTGTGTTTGCAGTGCTATTTCTTCACAGTGGAGTTTGGCATTTGCAAGCAGGACGGTAAGCTCAGAGCATATGGAGCTGGTCTTCTCTCCTCCATCAGCGAACTTCAGGTAAAATAATGAATAAATGCAGGTTTACTAAAAATAGACTGCAGTAATATAATTGTAGCACAACTAAATGAGATGAGCCTGCAGCAAGTTTGCTGGCATATCAGCATTAATTAGTCTGTATGTTTTCTTCTCTTATAAAGTTACCACTTCCACAATACAAGCTTTTGCTACTACAGTGATGATATCTGTTATTTCTAAGCATCATAGTAAAATTAAAGTGCATGAACTTAACCCAGCAATAGTTCAGAAAAAGGTCTTAAGAACTTACTTTACCATCTCCAGCATGCACTCTCTGGCAGTGCTAAAATCCTGCCGTTTGAGCCCAAAGTCACATGCAGACAGGAGTGCCTGATCACCACCTTTCAGGAGGTCTACTTTGTCTCTGAGAGCTTTGAGGAGGCCAAGGTTAGAATGAGGTAAACTGATTATATTTTGATTTCACCCATAAAGTGCACCTCAAACCATTTTAGAGGATATGAAAAATACCCTCAATATCTTCCAGAATTTCATTTAGCCTTGAGATGGAGAGAATAAATGTAAAGTCTGAATGCTCAGTAGAATAAATGTAAAGTCTGAATGCCACTTTAAGGATGATAATCCTGTCTTTTTTTTAATGGGACAAAAAAAAAACTGCATAGGAGTTATTATCATGAGATTTCTGCACTGCATTACCACTGATTCAAAAAATAAAGGAGCTAGCCCTTTTATTTCTCTGTTTAGTTACACACACACACACACACACACACACACACACACACACAAATAAGGTCTGGCAAATAAACAAGAATTGTGCACAGAAATAAACAGACTTTTGTGCATGTTCTATGTAAAAAAAAAAAAAAAAACATCATATCATATTACTGGTTAAGGAACTTTTGAAACATTTCCCTTTACTACCACAGGGAGTTTGCAAAGACAATCCGACGCCCGTTTACCGTGCGCTACAACCCTTACACACAGAGTGTAAGTGTGCTTAAGGACATGCCGAGCATCAACAGCGTGGTGGAGGAGCTGCAACATGAGCTGGACATTGTGGGAGATGCACTTCAGCGACTGAACAAACGCCTGGGCATCTGACACCACCACAAAATACTAAACCCCATTCATTCTCTAGCACTGCTGTATGTAAATACCAAGACCTTTTACTGCTATTTAAAGAAGAATATCCTTCTCACAGTGGCTACAAATCATTTAATCGTTGTCATGATAAGATTAAAATCAGATACTGCTTTCTGCACAGGAAAATCAATGCTGATTTAATACTGCTATCCCTAGCGCTACATACTTCAGTGATAAACACATCCCATCCATCTGTGTAGCTAACAATAATCTCCACTATTCATTCTGTCTGACAATCAATTGTATTCATCAAAGTTAAACTTTTGTATGAATTATTTATTGTATCTTGGTGAAAAGCCATGACTGCACTTTTTCCAGCAGCTTACTGTCCAGTGAAGATGCCATAGTGGGGATACTATTTGAGCTGTGAGTTAATTCTGATGTGTTTTTGAAAATGAATGACTCAAGGTTCTGTATGATGCCCTTGTGCAAAGTGGGAGGAAAAGATGGAGACTTTTGCAGAGCAGAACGCTCTGTGAAAAAGTGATTACTCTGATATATTATGGAGGGCAATGATTCAGTTTACATGATCTGGAACAACAATATTAAACTGAAATAAACTCATTTAAATGCTTTATGGTTTATTTTATTGATTCACCCATCCATTGACTTAGCTGCTCATTCTATCCAGGGTTGAGGGGGCCCTGGAAGCCCCTTAGAAACACCCTGACCTGAACACCAGTCCACAGACACAAAGAAAAATATTAAATTAGCATCTCCAGTCCATCCGACTAAAGACATGTCTTGGGACGGTGAGATGATACCAGAGCACCCAGAGAAAACCCATACAGACACAGGGAGAACATGCAAACTGAAAATTGAACTTTCTTGTTGTTACAAGACAACAGCACTAAGCTCTGATCCACCCCTGACTTCACTTTACTTTTTTAGATTAATTGCTTTATTTAATATTTTACTTCATTATTAAATTATTAATGCTTTTATTAAATGTTTTTAATTGAATCTGAATTGCCCTATGTGCACTGGGGTAGGCTCCAGCACCACTCACAGGAACACTCAGGATGAAAAATTAAGATAATCAGTAATTGAACTGAATTGAATTGATTAGATTTTATTTATCTATCCTATTGTCGCCCAGTGATTGGCACTTTAGAATTATGTAGAAGTGACTCATACGTACCGCACACCAGTATCATGTCCTATGACACGTTCTCTCTCAGGTTGTAGTTTACTTCTTTGACCAGCAGAGAGAAGTGTGGTACAGCAGAAAGGTAAAATAACAGTGAGAATGAAAACCATTTGAGATGCTGCAATACCAAAATGTAGAGGGCTTAAATCATGACTCAGCATCTTTATAAGTGAACATGAATTATCCATTTACACGTGAGTCATATTTCAGAAAGAACAGTTACAGAATTGATACAGAATTTCTATACAGTTTTCTAGTGAGAATACTGATGCACTGATAATGAAAATGAAGGCTTGTCAAGCATAAATATATCTAGATTGAATGGCATTTCTCAAGTACACAGACACATGCACATACACACACACACACACACACTCACACTCACCTTCCAGTATTCAGTATTTATGTGGCTTGTGCATTTATGAGTTCCCAGCAGAGGACAGATGAGCCAAATGGTGGTGGAGGGGTGCATGGAGAGTCAATAAGAGTGATTTATGTGACAGCAGTGCTTTGATTCTGCATGTGTGCTCATGTGTGCATTACATGAACATCACAGGACTCATAAAAGCCCTTAAAGGAAGCACATAAAGTATCCCTCTCCAGGTCAGGCCTGATGTATGGTGTAACGTCACATTGGTCTTCTACTAACAGGCTGGGTGTTTGAAGGTGACCTTTAATTTCAAATACAGATGACTAAGGCATATATCAGAGGCAAACTTAGGAAATGCATAATATGTAAATTCTTGCTAAGGCACAAGGATCTGTTGAAAGTGATCATGACTACTGTGTTTTTTAAAAGGCCTCAGGACCACAATTTTTTTCAGTGTTAGACAGGCTAGGTACATATTATCATGCTTTAGAAAACTGAATTATGACTTAGAAACCAGTTCTTTTCAACCTGGGGAGGGGATATATATATATATATATATATAAATAAGTTCAATAATAAATTAGATCAATCCATTAGAGAGAGATGTATAGGCTCATAATAATATAGAGTATGTAACTCTGTAACCCCCCTAAAACCCCTTCCTTCCTTCTGTTACCTTTTATGAGAATTTATTACTACTGACATTATTGTTATCAGTGTGCACATACACCAATCAGCCATAACATTAAAATCACCAGCTTAATATTACTAAAACTACCCTGAAAATCATGCCCCCAAAATAGTTCTGACTCTTCACAGCATGGATGCAACAACCTGTAAGGTATACTGTGGTATCTGTCATCCAGACATTAGCAGTCACAACGCAGGGCCTCCACAAATCGAACTAGATGTCCAGCACGTACAACAGAGGCTTCATCGGACTGAGATCTGAGGAATTTGCAATTCAAATCAACACCTTGAACTCTTTTTAATGTTCCTGAAAGCATTCTAAAGTTTCTGCTGGCCCGAAGGTCATATTATCCTTATAATGGCCATTGCCATTATAAAAAAATCTTCTATGTAGCTGGCACATGCCAAAGTAAAATTCACTGCAACAGGACTGAAGATTTTGAAGCAGAACGTTGCTCAGAGCATCACACTACATAGGTTGGCTTAACTTCTCTTCCCCAGGTAAGCAACACACATGCACCTGCCCATCCACATGATGTAAAAGAAAATGTAATTACACACAGATTAAGACTCTGTTCTATCTGCACCTCTCTGTTCTGGTGCTCGCATGGCTATTGCAGGTGATTTTTGTTTAAAACAAGGGTCATTGTTCCGCCTGAATGTTCTGCAGCTATGTAGCCCCAGTGCAACAAGCTGTAATGCACTGTGTGTTGTGACTCTACTAACAGAGTCATTATTAACTTAATTTGTGCTACATTAGCTAATCTGTGGGCTAAGTAACACTCCCCATGCACATAAACGTGCCTTGGGATTGCATAACTGTGTTTCTTTCCCACATTCAACTCTGTGTTTTTGTGTGCATTTAATTTATATGTAAATGCGGAGTTCTGTTTTCATAGCCAGAGGATGAAAATGATGGTAGACAGATGATCGTGTTTGCTTTGAGATAAAAAATATGAACATGAATATGAATTTGGATATGAACTGTATTTACCAGTATAACATTATGGTACCTCAGCAGGTACAGGTTTCAGTGTAGCTCTGTAGCTTTTCTATACATGCTGCTGCTGAGGGGAGTGCTGCCCTGCAGCTAATGTTAAGTGGCTGGCACTTACATGCCCCAAAGGAGAACCCACTGATCTGACTAAAAAGCTGGCTAAAAAAAAGTGACCCAGAGGTCATTCTCACCCATATCTTTTCAAGTTTTTGACATTAATCAATTTTCCTTATTGTCGTGTTTCGCAGTGTTCTGCATGGGTATATATGTGTGTGTATATATATATATATCCATTGGTTATTGGTCGTCTTATGTGTAGTAATGGCTTGTGTTCCTGTCTTGTGAGTACTGTGTTTGGTTTATGCTTGTGTTCCAGGTTTGTGTTCAATTAAACCCCTTTCCGTTATCCTTACTCTGCATTCGTCTTGTGCAATCCACCACTGCAAGACACTTAGAAGGCATTTCTATTCATTTTCATTTATCATTTATATAATTATGCTTATTGTATTGTTGGGATACTCTACAAAAAATTGTCCAACTTTGGAAGTGAAAGTAGAATAAACCATTTTGATTCAAGTAAGCAGGACCAACTTTGTGAGGACAACATCACTGAATGTGAAACTGAAAATGAAATGGAGGCATATCAGAAGCAGAAAACAATGGCAGCAGCTCTCTAGGGCTCTTTACTGAAGGATGCTATGAAACTGTAAAAATGAGACACACATATATGTTCATATTTAATCTGGTTTAAAAACTGCCATTAAGTGCTGGTGGAAATTGCTGTCAGATTCAGTGGCATTACATTGGTAGAGGTTCCATAGGAGCACCGAAAGAAATGGGTCTTTCTTTTAAAGTGGTTTTCCTCATTACAGGAGTAATCTTGGCTCACCAAAAAATATTCTTTAAACTTAAAAAATATTTGATACAATAAAATATGAATAATATGAACATTTAATCATTGTGTCATCTCCAAAGTAAAATAAAATAGACTTCTTTTAAATAGACTTTTATTGTATGCCATTCACCATTTAATGTGTTATTATTATTAAATTCGTTAAAGAGCTATTATACATTATATTATAAACTTTTGTTATCCAATTGGCTACTATATGAATTACAGAGGTTGCCATTGAATTTGGTATCCTTTAACTGATAACATTTTTAAAGTAATCTGAACCAGCCCTGGTGATTAAAATGCCACCTTGCAAAGGGATAAGTGTTTAATCAAATATGCAAGGCTGATCGACAGCATTGGACTGCATGTGGCTATTTATGTTGGCTTACTGAAAATGACCAGATGCTTGCAGCAGCGGAAACACTACAAACCCCCTGGGATGCTGCAGGTCAAGCAGAGGAATTGGCTCAATTTACCGCCCCTCACTTCTGGCCTAATGAGGAGAGACCTGGGAAAGGCTGGGAACAATAAAGGAGATGGATTGGATTTGATTAGAACAGCATTAGTCAACACATTAAAGTATAATATAAAATAATGTTATCTGGATGATCAAATATAGAGAAGGAAATAAATAAACACAATTCAAAATATGTTTTGAATATGACTTTTCTGCTTGGTGGCTGGCTTTGACTGAAAAGCAGCTGATAGGAAATCAGTATTTGGTGCACATGCTAGTATATCATAGTTATTGTAACAAAATCTTCTATCTGTTGCTACTTTTTAAAAGAACATATATTTCTGGGAAGTTAAAATAATGAATAATGACAATTTCCTTTATTCTACTGAGTGGTAGTTATTTATGCATAATACGTAATGTGACTGATACATTCAGCATCAATGTCCTAATTGGCTCATTGATTAAAGAAACACACACGTAACGTTGTACATTTTTTAGTATATTTCTTAAAATTGATTTAATAAGTTAACTTCTAATAAGTTTCTTATTACTAATTGCTCATTGCTTCTCTTGAGCAAGTTTTTTTTTTTGTTCAACTTGGGCTCGCTAGAGCCATCACAATCAAAGTCATTCTTAGTTGCCTTTAAGAGAAAATGCTTTAGAATAACATAAATCACTGGGACTGACTGCTATGAATAAAGGCTTGTAACAGACCTATTAAAATGATTAATGTGCTGTTACAGCTGAATATCATGAATAAAACATTTGCACAAACCATTTGAAGTATTAACGTAATGAACTAAATGAACATTCCATCCTTAAAATGCACCCATTCAATACCAGCAAAAGACCAGCAAAACCCTCCCACTTCTAAGTGGTTTCAAAATAAACTCCTTTCTAAACTTTAATTCACTTTGATCTTTGCTTCACCCACTTTGTTTTAGATATCTTATTCAAAAATATGGTTCTTTTAATACATACACTGCAGCCTTTTTTACAGAAAAGGTGTTTTTTTCTATGGCCTAAACCAAATATTATTTTTCCACCTATATTTGTGAAGAATGGTGCAGAAAGTTTCCTTATATGAAAGTTTTCCAAACCTGGTCTTGGAAGCTTTGTTTGCTCCAGCTGATTAATTCATTAACAACCCTCATTACTGGGGCGAAGTGGGAGTTTTAAAGAGAGAAAGCAGTAAAACGTGCAGGGCAAGGTTCTACAAGGACCAAGGTTGTAAAAAACAAAGCCTTGTTCAACATCAGATATAACATTTTGGAAAATTCATACACAATTAAATACAGTACTGTTGTTGATGACTGTTCACTGTTCATGACCTACTATTTGGAATTCTCATCAGAACCAAGTGTACAGTTACATATTTTAATGAATTTTCCTCATCCCTCCAAATGCTGCTTAACTCCTCAATATCTCCTTTATCTGTTCTTTACTTGCACTTTCATTCCCTTACTTCCTCAACTCCTCTCCCCCATCCTCATCCCACAGCTCCTCCATCTCCATTGCCAATGCACCAACCCACTTAAGTGATTGTGAAGGCTTAATTGCCGTGCATTAAAATTTCAGGGCCAGCTCTTCCATCCTGGGTTGCTGCTATGACAGCAGGAGAAGATGAAGAGACTGCAGGTGATCCCCAAGGCCCCTGCTCAATGGCCTTTAGAACAACCTTCATGAGAAAGTATAACAGTCCTTTAACATCTGCTGTTGGCTTGGATGAGAGGAGCTAGGCAAATGTGAAAAAAGAATGAAGTGTTTGGATGTACTCAACTTATTCGCAAAAACTGCTGGAATAGTACATTTAGAAGCTGTTCTGGGCTATTTTCTAGCAATACTTAGTCTAAAAGTTACTAGGCTGAACTATGATACATAACTTTATTAACCTACCATTATTACATTCAGTAACTGTCTTTGTAAGTGACATGTGATATGTCAGGCTTGACCAAAGATGACAAATGGCCCTGGAGCATTTCTGAAGGTCCCAAAGATATTTTCCCAAAGATATCTTTTCCAAAGATATTTTCACCTTGGACCATACTGTTAGCTACCAATACACACGTTTGCAAATGTACACAGACATGCACGCATGGCCAATCACAATGTTGTCTTATGTTCAAGTAAAAAACATAAAATGTGCTTTGAATAACTAATGGATTTTCCCTTGTAAGAGGCTATAAAAAAAGCTTTCGATATACATCCAGGTCACCACCAACTGAGAAAAAGTATTAATATTGGAAGTGATGATTTATCATTTGAAACACACTATAGAACAGCACTCAAATGGGCCAGCAGGCAGCCATACATCCAGCAGCCAGGGAGCAGTGATGGACCTTGCTTGAGGGTAACCTACTGGTGTGGAATTCAAATTCACAAACCTAACCACCAACAGATTTCAACATCTGTTAGAACTGATTATGGTCTTTCTACCATTAAAACAAATCACTTGAAGTAACTGATAAATCACTGAATCCATATTAGGTGAAGATAACTCGGATGTAGGTCTCCCAACGAGCTAAATGTACCTTCCAGTGGTCAGACATATCATCACCTAATATTTGTGAATGTTAGTGAGAAGCTGTGTAAAGTCTTTCTCTCTGTATCTGGAGGTGAACAGGAATAAAAACAGCCTGTCTTTCACTGCATATGACACCTCATTTGAGTGCTGCTGTGATCTTTTCCTAATACTTATCAAACAAATTCAAACTACTCCCCCAGTCATCTCTTATGTAAACTGACTAAGTACTTACTGAATGATTTTCCCACCCTGCTCAGCCAAGTGGGTTGGGTTGGTTGGGGAGTGCCTCTGACTTGACTTATATTTTTAAGCCATACATTACATGCACAATTACACATTTAGCAAACAGTTTTATCTAAACTTTTTAAGCAACTTACAAGCATTTAATTTAGAGTACAATAAGAGCTTTACATTGTAAAGCATAAAATAAAATAAAAATGAAGGTATAAAAAAGTGCAGTACATAATTTGAGCAAGATTAAGCAGCAAGCCGTGTGAGTTGTGTGTATTAGATTGCTAGAAGTGAAGAGAGAAAGTACTTGGAAGAGATGACTCTTCAAGAGCTTCTTGAAGGTAGAGAGGGACACCCCTTGAACTGTAAGTATTTAGTAGCTCCATCAATCCACCAGTGGGGGACCAAATATGAGTATAGGCTGGACTGATTGCCTTGTGTGAAGGGATGGCAATGCCAGTTGATTCCTTAGAAGAAGATAGTGAATGAGAAGTATAACCCTGTATGATTGAGCTTAAATAGCTGGTCGCAGATCTGGAAGTCACTTTCTAGGCAATCATTAATGACGAGAATTTTTAAAACAGGTAGCCATGGGTAGTGGGGTGTCAAGAGCTCTATTTGGCTGATTAAATAGTATTGTGGACAGTCACACTCAAAATCGGTTCATACAGTCATGGTGTGGTATTTTTATTTATTTTATTTTTAATTATTACTGTTTTTTACTTTTTGTTGACAAAAGCCCAGTTTCGAAACTCAACTAAATATTCAGCACTTTCAATGAATTGATTTTATGTTAAAGAAAGTGGCATTTCAGATTGCAAATTGCTAATTTACAAGCATATCTATGGGGTACTTCTGTGGATCATGTTCCATAGGAACAGGGGCTTGGATTAGTGTGCCAAATGTTTGCTATCTAGGTCTTTTATATGCATATTCATGATGGTAACCAACCTCAAATACGCTTGGATTATGAAGTAATTCAGTTCATGAACTGTTGTTATAAGGGGACACTAGGTTTCAGAGGTGGCACTGAAGTGAAAAACATTGTCAAACAGCAATGTCGGTCTCATTCTATTGTAATGATGTGAGTGTGGCTTTTTTTATTTCATCTACATGGCTGTGAAACTGCAGGCATCTGTCTTTTTATTTCCCCCTCTCCATGCTTTCTCAAAGCTCTTATGGACATTGCATGTTGCTATCAGACATTTATATAGTTAAGTGGAGTAGGGAGTTTGTGTTTGTGTAGACTTTGTGGCCATGGAGTTGCTGGTGCTGCGGATAAAAAAAACGCAGTGCTGCACTGCTGGGGCACAGGAGAGCCCGTGATCTAGATTTAAGGCTGTGGGTGTTTGTTTCTTTACCTGGACTGAAGCCATCCTGGAGACTTGTAAGTGTATTCAGTGTATGTGTGCGTGTGTGTATGTGTATGTGTGTGTGTGTGTATGTGTGCCTGTGTGTGTGTGTGTGTGTGTGTGTTTGGGGATCTTTGCTCAGTTACCATGGCAACAGAATGAATCAGGTGAGTTCAAGAAGGTAATGCAAAGCTGACATAACTGTAGACCAAACACAAAAGGGGGTGGGGGGGGGGGTGGTGAGGCCCTCCCACATTTCTACCACATTAATTACTTTTGCAAATGCAATTTCTGTGAGATACACATAAGCCACAAACACACAAACGAGGAAGTTTCTGCAACAAAATGTTCTACTTAGTTAGATAAATTAATAGGGATATAAACTGATATAAAATGTTTGGGTTCAGAGCTTGTCTTCTGTTTGTCAATCTCAGCTAACAGAAAAAAATATATCATATTGTGACATACAAATACTGTGAGCAGCAATAAATAGGTTTTTAGGAGTCTTTCACTAGGCTGGAGAATTCATTTGAGGAGGTGGGACTTGAATACATTGCCACTGTTTGACATTATTATATGAAGTAGAAGTGACACAGCACAGCACAGCACACAGAGAACCACAATGAAAAGCTTCTCAATATTTAACCCATACATTGAATGTGTTGAAGTGGGCAGCCATATCCAGTGCGTGGGGAGCAGTGATGGGTGTGGTACCTTGCTCAACGGTACCTCCTGGCAACCTGCTGGTCTTAGGGTTAGGGTTAGAGATTTGAACCCATGACCTTCCACTCCTGGGACATAGTTCCTTAACCACTAGGCCACAGCTGTGAGGAATATGGCATTTTCCTGCCATAAAAATGCTTAAATATTAATATAATAGCATAGAATAGAAACAGAAGTCAGGCTCAGTCTGTGATGTGGGAAAGTGGAGTGTTTTTCAGAGTGCAACCACTGGCATGTATGTATGTGTGTGCATGTGTACGAGAGAGAGAGAGAGAGAGAGAGAGAGAGAGAGAGAGAGAGAGAGAGAGAGAGAGAGAGAGAAAGAGAGCGAGAGAGAGAGAGAGAGAGAGAGAGCCAGAGAGAGAGAGAGAGAGAGAGCGAGAGAGAGCGAGAGAGAGCGAGAGAGAGCGAGAGAAGGGGGGGGGGGGGCACTCAAAATGCTCAAACCATGCAGCACGGAGGCATGGGAGAAATGGGCTGCCCTTGAGAGCAGATCACACACTTGCGTTACTATGGTAACTGTATTAGGTAACTGGGTTGCTATAGCGTCTGAACAGATCAAAGCTTAGCAATAGAACAAGGAATAAAGAACACACACACACACACACACACATGCATGCACACACACAGACACGTCTGACAGCAAGGTAAATAAGAAAACTTAAACATTGTGAACTTTACTTCTAAAACAGATACAAAGTATGCACATCAATGTTATATTTAAGGTCATTAAAGTTTCTTTAGTAATGACTGAATGAATTAAGTGAAAGTGATTATATGTCATACAGGATAGCATATAATGAAACACAACAAAACACAACCTCTGCAATCAGCCTATACACGCACATGCAGTACGGCGCAGCTTTTTAAAGCACCCGGGGAGCAGTGATGGGGATTAGAACCCATGACCTTCCTATCCTAGTCCCTAACCACTAGGCCACTGATACCCACCTTTAGTTCATAAACTAAACAAAAATCAAGTTAGTAAGAGAGCAAACATTATATTACAAGCTAAAGAATAAAAATGGAGAAGAAAAAGATAAACAACTACACCGTGGAATGACTGAAACATTTTATTTTTTTATCGAGATAGATATATATATATATATATATATATATATATATATAAAATGTCTGTTTGAAAAGTAGCCAAGTAGCCTTTAATTACTCTGCTGTATTTTTTTTTCTCCAGCTGTTCCACCTTCATATGGTACTTAGATGCTGAGGTATGTTAATATCATATATTTGCAAATCGTGCTGTTTGCTTTCAGTTACAGAATAGATTTTTTTCTATTTCAGGCCACTCAATGCACTCCATATATCTAGCAGAGGGAAAGGAAACAGTAACTTATATGCACATACAAGCAATATATTTTTTTCCTTTATTTTTTACTTTTGTATGCATATGTATAGGCATAATTAATAAAAGTACTCAAGACAACTATTTAGTGCAAAAATTAGTAAGTTAGCCTTGTTTTTATGTATTGCATGGCAGTAAGCCTATAGGTGACTGTATTGCTGTTTTTAAGAGAAAGGCCAGAAACACTTGTACTTTAGGATAACAAATGATAAAATTAAAAACATGATACAATCTACAAATGTAATCTTTAATTTCTATTTAGACGTTAGAAGTCTCAGAAAGCCATCAAGTTCATTTTCTATTGAGCATAACTGATCACAAAATATTTTTAAACAGAGGATTATATATTTTTTGTACATAATTCAAGTTTTTGTATGATTGCACTATAAAATCCCATGCATTTAATACTAAACTGCATTTTGAAAGCAGTGGCAGTGTAGATTTCTTAAAACCTGTTGTTGAAAATACATTACAGATTGCATATTTGTCTCAAAGTTGACCAGAAGGAGAATTTCCAAGATTTGAACCACCTTTGTTGAAGTGTTTAAAAAGTACAGTTTACATTTTTTTCTACCTTTGATACCCAAAACCTCATGCAATAAAACAGATTTTTAGCTTTAAATCATTTACACTGAGTAAGGTCAAAAAACAGAAAATCTTCAAAGTTTTGAATCTATATATGCCTTTAGATGTGACGCAAGTTCAAGTAAAGCTAGAATAATCACATGTGGCATGTAAAACTAGGCAAATTTCCTTGTCAAGCTCAATTTTTCCAAGAGCCTTTTTCCGGGCTCAAAGAGAAAAACATGGCTGGAAGGTGCAAACTGCAAAGAAAGGCAACTCATGTGTGGCAATAACAGTATAGCACTTTTAAACACCTATTGAAAAAGGCAGCTTAATGAATGGCTGAAGTCATGATCAACAAATACAAGTGGTAAGCAGGTAGCACAAGAGAAACTCAATGAACATCACTCCAAACTTTCAATGGAAACCACAAGCAAACACAAAAGCCTGTTCACAGCACAGAAACTGACACGAACGTAGACTCATGCAGTCAAATACACACCCCAAAACCTCCTGGCTCACATCACAAGTAGAGGAGTCGACAGTAAGATATGAGACAGAAACAGCAAAGGGCACCAACATTTTCTTCCTAGAAAGGTCTATGTGTGGAAAAAAGGAAGGAACTGTGTGACAAACGGCTTCCCTCGTTGGCCCATTTAGCCACCCTTCTATGTACAATAAACAGACAAAGTTATCAGGTTGGGGGAGGAGCGTTGTGAGCCATGCACAGTGTGGTTGGAACACCACGGTTCATGACACACACAGAATCTGTGGGCTCCCTGCTCCGGCCGTGCCGCTGAGCCTCTACAGATGGGGGAAAGAAGAAAGACAACACAACAGTTATTACCCACACACAGGGCACACAGACAAGTGAGTGAAGTGAAGCATGGTGCTGGAAAAGAAAAAAGGAAAAGGGCAGGAGGCAGGAAGGAAGGTCAGAGGGTCAGGCTGTTTAACTCAGCATGGTAAAGCATACATGTTTACCATGTTTCTCTACCATGCTAGTGCGCACGACATTATGCTGAACAGACGTCCATCGTTCTTTCCAGATTAAGGCTGCATCTTCATAATACCATGCATACCCCCACCCCTGTTCCCACAAAATGTTAATGGTTTAGTTCATTTTCATGCATTTAGTTCACTTTCATTTACAAGTGCAGACAGGCATGCTGCCTCCATCCAGAAGACCACTTTCTTTTCTTATTTCTTCTTTTCGCTCCTTTCAGTGACCTTTGCAGGGACCTCTTTTTGTCCTTTTTCAACATCAGGCCAAAGAGAGTTTCCACATAACAGGAGAGAAACAGAGAAAAGCAACAAAAAAGCTCCACAACATTCAATGAAAAATCCAACTCTATTTGCAGGTTTCATACAAAATTTATTACATGCTAGAATTGATATTTTTTCTCTCGTATTTATCAATTTTTCTTGCATAACATTGTGCATGCATCTGATTTCCCCCCGAAGTTCTAAATTGCATACAGTGCTCTTATGTTGTAAATATACATTTCTTATCATTTTTTATCATTATTTTAGTCATTTTTGTACCTAAAAGAAAAGATAAAAGAGGAAAGGTGTGTAAAACACATCTTAACTCCTTCCTTTTAACATGATGCATTATTTTTGTAATTTTTTTATCTTTATTTTTCAAAAAATAACACTGTCAAAAGTCTGTACTTAATTTGTGAAATAAACAGTTGCTCACTATAGCTCTCCACAGGATCTAGTCACCAGTATTTATAGCATAAAACAGAAAAATATCAACTAAATTTGCTCTGATTTTTTTTTTTCGCTCAATAAGATCCAGTATCACAAGCATGCCAAACAGAAACAAGATGAAAAAGTTGAATTCACCACATAGAAAGCCTACTAACATTTTTTTAATATCCTTATCAGTCAGTTGTCTCTCATTTAGAATTTGAGGTCAATATGACCAGAGCTGGTTCACATGTGGTCAGTTGCACAAATGAAATTTGGAAGAAAAATGTGAAGAATTTGCTGCTAAGGAAAAGTACACTGTCTTTGATCATCTTTTCATTATGGCTACATGAAACGTATGCAAAAGTGAAGAACTTTTGAAAGAAAATATATCTTTTTCATACAGATATTCATAACAGCGGTAAGCTTTTTTCTTTTTTTTCTTCTTTTTTAAATTCCACCATGCAACTCATGCTAAAATGTTAAGAGTCTTCTACATTTGTCACCACGGACATTGTAGATAATATTATTAGTATTGTTAACGGCTATAATGAACCATTGATCATTAAGCTTATTCCACCTTTTGTCAGACCGACAACAGATTGTACGATGCCTTTGGTGTTAATATACTGTCCACACCATTAGTCCTTTACAAAAAGTCCTTGTCCATGTGACCCCATGGTGCCTTGGAGGGATCAGACAGAAAAAAAATCAAAATCCTCACTTTTGTTCTTTGTGAAGAACGCATTTTAAGATTTGTTCCACTACTAACTTCCTACAGTCCTGTCTCTTACTCTCTGTCTTCCTCTCTCTCTCAGACTACCACTCTCTTTCTCTACATCTTTCTCTCCTTTGGAAAGCAACCTCAAAGCTCTCATGCCATTATGGAGCCAAGAAACGTTGGAGAGGGGAGAATCTAGGGTCAGTTCCCCTCCCTGAGTTGCTGTTGTCCTCTCAGGTCACGCGTAGCACTTCTGACTGCATATACTTAACTAGGACAGTCTCCTCTTTACAGGGATCTGCGGCAGAGAATACAGGGGAGGTGGGGTTGCTGAGGTTCGTCCTGCCACTGGGCCTTGGTCATTCAACTCAGCTTAGACAATGAGCAGCAGGAGGTGGAGGAAATACAATGTGAAGAGACCTCTCACAGATGTGGGTTTATGGGAGAAAGAACAACATTGCTTTCTTTCACAATCCAGATCACAAAAATAGAGTATAGAGAAAGAGTGATGGACAGGAACATACAGAAATAGAAGAAAGTTGAGACAGTTGCAGTGAGAGGAGGGCAAAAGGCTCTGGCATGCAGGAAAAGTTTTCCAGGGGCCTTGCTACCAGGTACCTTCAAATTTGATGCCCATTTTGAAGGTATAGGGCCATAGGGGATCACAGGAGAGCAGGTTGGCCAGAGTAGATTGAGAGTGAGAGACAAAAACCAAAGAAGAGTTGCAGAATGTCTAGAAAACATCTTGGACTTTCCGTTTGGCTTGAGGGGTCGCAAAAGGCTACAGATTGCCACTGACTGACTACATTCAATAGATATATGTGGAGAAGGTTTGCATGGATATGCATGTGTGTCTGCTGGTGAACAGGAGAGGGCCACAGTGCAAAAAATTTCTATAAAGAGGGAGAATCAGATGTAATCTCAGGCGTTCATTTAATGTCAGATAAAAACTGAGTATCTGAGTCAATACTTTGCAGTGGACAAGTGTGCAATAGCCTGACCTACACACTTTCCCTGAGAACTTCTTAACATTCTTTTGACGTTAGCTTTCTCTATAATGGCTCTACATAAGCCTGAAGGCAAAGACAAGACAAACGGCAGTGACAGATAGCCATTGAGACAAGGGAAGGGAAGCTGGGAATAGCAGCAAAAAATCCTTGGGGTCACAACGAGAGAAGAGGACAGAGTAGACCAACACTGCAGGACAAAATCAGGGCAGCAAAGAAGGGGTTGGAGGGAGTAGGACTGACCCAAGGAAGGTTCCCCCTTCCACTCCACCTTTCATCCCTTAAAGGATGGATGGAATGGGCGAATGGGAGCGTTGCAGGAGAGCAGGGCAGCCACGGGACCCAGCGGACACCGACGCCACTATGGTGCCCATGCTCCGGGACTTTTGATAACCTTGGTTTGAGTGGAGAGAGATGGGCAAATTGCAGTCGGAGATACGGAGGCTTCAACCTTTTTTTTCTTTCTTTTCTGGAAGGTTTTGTACCTTTATATTTTGCTGATATGGGTCATATTAAAGAACATCAGGTTTTCATGCAGTTAAAGGGAGCACAGGCATGCCGAGAGGATAAGTTGGCTTAGGCTGGTATTGAACAGGGAAAAGGATAACCAGAGTATTTTGTCCACTCTAGTCAGATGATGCAGAGATGCTACAAAAAAGCTGACAATTTTGGTGTTAAGACTTCAAAGCTGTACTCTCTCCTCAGCGCTCATGTTCTTTGCAAAATATTCTACTGGTGTGGAATAATCAAGCTTAAATGTCTAGGAGTAGTATAGTGGAAGCAACACTGGCTTTTAAACTGAAATCTGGCAGCTTTTTGTCATGGAATTTTTGTGTACTCCAGGAGTGATAGCCATAGCTAAGTTTGTCACCACAATCTGTGGACAATGCATGATCTGGGTAGGTCTTTACAACTGATAGACTCACGTCCAGGGTATAACCACAGGTCTCCATTCGTCCCACTGTGCTGTGAAGCTGGGTAGGTGAGGGCCAATATGTGCTTCCTCTGGAGTGCATAAAGCCAGCCACCACAATTTTTAAAGCTGAAGAACACAGAACACTGCATACAGTTAGAGTAGAGTGCTAACTGCCTGGTTCTTTTATGTGAACTAACAGATGCCCATGTTGGCTGGCATCACACTGATCGATAGTAGGAAAGCAAAACAAGGCTTTCCTCTCTACCAAAACAGCATGGCCAGTTTTGATCTGCTGCATTACTCAGGAGTGAGTTCTAGCCATTGTTTTAACAAAATTGATTCATTAGAGTTACATCCCTATGGATACAGACCCAGGATAGCTGTCATCAAGACTGACCCTACAATCAAATATCCATTGTCAGCTTTAGGCCTCTCTATCAGTTCTAAGGTAAAAGCAGTCTATTGAAACCTTTCTTTTTTGTACCTGCCTCATGATCTCTCTCACCTGGGCAATACCAGCCTCAGAGCAGGACAAAACATGCTGGAAGGCCCAGAGACAGGCCAAGAGCATGCATCACACACAGCAACACATAAAATTACACAGTTCACCTTACAATAAAACCTACTGACACACACTCTTAATACATACACATATAGTCACACTCTCACATATATGTATATATATATATATATTTAGGCTACATATGTGCATATATTCACACCAACACAAAGCTTTCACAAACACAAACACAGAAGTATAGAAATACACAGTATGTGTGTAGGTGCACTGTGTGCTAGGTGTAGATGTTGACTGCTCTTGTGGTGTTTCTGACAGTGAGAACTTGGAATTAAACAAAGCATGCTCACACAGAGCAGGACATCATGTGACACAGAGAGACAGTGCTATTGCTTGGCACTCTGAAAGCACGTTAATTGGTCTAGGGACTTCAATGCATTATGTATGAAACAATGACACTGACAAATGGTCATCTCAGGTCTGGGTCTAAGGGACCTAGTGGCATGGCTAAAATGTTTTTTCACGCATTTTATCCATCTATGATCAACTCTTTTCTTGTTGCCTTGTTAAAATCTCATATTTGGAAGGTGATCTAAGTTAAACTCCACCTAAGGAGTCTTGGGAGTGTTTAAATGACTGTGGTTGAATGCATTCGAAAGCAGTCAGGCAAGTTATATCTTACATGGATTTACAAATTGAGGAAATGCTGTATGTAGAGAGTCTCTTAGTTGCTAATGTTGTCCTAAAGGCTTACACACAATGCTATTTGGGTTCAAAGTTTGGGCTGGCAATCAGGTAGTTACTCTGGCATGACCATCCTCCTGGCTGTGTGTCCAGCCTAGCTGCAGCAGTGGGTAGCCTTGCGGGCCGAGCATCGGACCTGCCGGCTCCCCCCCTGACCTCCCTGAAAACGTTCCGGCTATGGGCCAACCAGGACCCAGAGGATGGGGGAAGAAGTGGCGGAGAGATGGAGGGAAGACCACATATACAGACAAACGGACGGGCAAGTGGAGGAGATAACGAATAAAAAACAAACAAACGACAAAGAAAAACAGAAAAAAGGGAAGATTAAGGTGGGCCCCTGGAGGCAGCTTTATGTGTCAGTGTGAGTTTGAACATAATGCAACAAGGCGTTAAGAGAAAAAACTCATTGTATGCTCAGAAAAGTTGAAGGAGTGGGTTGAAGGAATGTAGCTGGCATAGTGCTTTAAAAGTGTGAGGTGGTGTCTCTTATCCATTAGTATCTAATGGAATCGATGAAAATTAAATGTAAGAACTGAAAAAGACTGTCTTTTTTTGTCCAGACAGACATGTTTGAAAGATGGCCGAGTTCAAGTATGATTAATGTTGGTGAAAATATGATGAGCAAAATAAAAGCTCAGGTCCTGTTAGTAGAATGATGACTAGAGTAGAGTAGAAGTTCTAGAGTAGAACATTTTGCTGAAATGCATATTTGCATTGTGTTTTTGGGATGCAGTGGTTTTACACATTAGGCTTTTCATCTCTTCAGCTCACTGTCTCTCTGGGTGCGCTCTTCTTGTACATAATGCTTGTACAGGATGTTTGTAAAGTAATGTAAGGGATGTTTCATTTGTTTTGTGAATTTGGCTAGTTGCCTGTATACATTTGGTGTGGGATTTGTAGCCTGTGTATGCATGTGAAACTGTGGCTGAGATTAGCCGTTACGTACCCTTCCTCACTCTGGTGCCAGTGTGTGTGGTTCGGCCAGCCATGTTCAGAAGGAAACAAGAGGTGTCCCCCCGCGGTTCGCAGGGGCTAAAGATCTGGCCGTCCTCAGGGGAAATGGCCTGGTCTATGTGTGGACAGTCCTCGTTGGCCAGCGCTGCCTTGGCCGCCTCACCGTTCACTTTGGGATCTTCGAACATACAAGCAAACGTGAGAGAATGCAGGCGCACAGCTACGCCTGGCTTGTTGCATGCTTCATAGCAGAAGTTAGAAGGTGGATGAAGACAGGAAAGCACCTCGTTTAGGGTTGGAGGATGTGTTTTGTAGGAGGAAATGAATCTGTATGTGTAACAAAAAAAAATGTATTTGTACACTTTTCAATAAACTGGTGAACTGCATTGGCATTGCACACTCATTGACATCTGTGTTTTAAATCTTGCACAAAGTGAACCAAAAGTAACTCTAAACTGACTTCTTTATTTCTTTTACACTGGGACAGTTGCTTTTTTATATTGTTTAATAGTGATTCCCACCCAATCTGTTATTACAACATGAGGCACGAAAAAAAATCATACAAAGTTTCATTACAAATAAAAATGTGTATGGCCACATTTGATTATCTAGCAGTGAGCAGCGTGGGATAAGAGCTAAATATAGAGGAGCAGCACGACGTTGGCACCTCAGACTGTAGAGGAATATATAGAAAGACTGCATGGCAACCAGCCTGTTCACCTGTGCACTCTTTGGCACCCAGAGGCTTCAGCTCACTCTGGCAAATTTACGCCTCATCAGTCACACTGGTAAGAAGGCAGAATGCTGCCAAAAAGCTCCTCAACAGTAAGGTTGTCCTGCAAGCCATTTTATGGTGGCTCTCCTAAATTTTCTTTGAGCAACAGAAGTATTGATTTACCTCTAAATTGTATTATTACATCATCTCGTTGTCAACCTAATGTCACCATAACAAGAAAAATAAAATTTTAGTTGCTTGCTTGGAAATAAATATTTAATGCCCATATATACATGTGACGTCCCAACCATAAACACTTTTAAGTTTGTCGGTTCATGTAGCCTATAGCAGCTATACCCACCCATTCTCTTTAAAGTGCTAAGCAACTGAATAAAGCTTGATTATTTATTCTTATACACACAAGTTAGAAAATGTCATTTTGCTGATGTATTCCAATTTCATGCAAGTTTGTTTTGGTAATTTTACTGTGGCTCAATAACAATATGTTTTGGTGATTTCACTGCTATGGGTGTATAATACTTTGCTAAGCTTGGATGAGCTCTTAAGCATGTCATATGCCCAACAGCACACCTCCAGTGTCTATTTCCCAAGAGCACTATAGCCTTCACTTCCTCTCCCAAAGCTCCTGCTCATATTACCCATAACAGCACAGATCCCTCAGCAGCCACATGTCTGAGCACGCAGACACACACACACACACACACACACACACAAATAGAGGAAGTGCTGAGAACTGACGCAAACCTTTTGGGATTGAAGGATGAGGAGGAAGGAAGCAAGAGAGGGATGAGTCACAATCTTTAGAATAGCTCAATGAATAAAGGCATTCCTCGCACTCGTTTATTATTCCTGCTCTGTCACTTGCTTTGTGTAACCTCCTCCACCATCAATATATGTGTAATCTGTTGTGCTGATATATTCATTTGACATTAAACTACATATGCACACACACACACACACACACAACTATGAATATATATGAAGTTCTTTGAACAGTAAGATTGTCCTCTGCATTTAACCCATCCAAACACACCAGTAGAGAACAAACACACTGGCAGCAGGAGCAGTGGGTTGCAACAATTGCACCCGAGGAGCAATGTTGGAGACGGTACCTTGCGAGAGAGAGAGAGAGAAAGCGTGAGAGAGAGAGATGAGATGAGACTGACTATAGTGACATTGTTACATTAAAGTTTATGGACTTTTGACATTTCCGTCATTTTTGTGTTAAGGTGATACTTCTTGTTTCATTTTAACACATGTTCTACAAAAATGTTTATGTATTTTAGTAGCATGCAATTACAAAATTCATTTGTGGAGATTACAAATTAATTGCGGTTTGAAATTGCACATGTGGGGCGTATCTGTGACATGAATCTAAAACATTACTTATAAATGAGCTTTTGAAGAAGCAGATCACTTAGTCCCACTGCAAGCCGAGATAATTTTATTTACATATGAGAACAGGGTGAATAACTCGAGGCTGTGGCAGAGAGCAGCTCTACCGGGGCTTTACTGGAGCTGTGCCGGGGCTGCCCTACTTCTGTTTGGCTATTTCTGCTCTGAGCTGTCACATGAAGGCATAATAAGAACACAAAGCTTTTTCATTACCCCTTCGCTCAGGCGTAAAGCCTTAATCTTTTGGGGTTTGCTATTTGGCCACTGGTCTTGCTAATTCAGTTTCATTTAACCGATTTTCAACAAGTTTCATTTAGTTCAAAAAATGTTTTGCAACCCTTTGACATTGAGAGTCATTAGTGCATTGGTGTCCTTTGACATTTAGAGCCATTGGTGCTATATATTTTAATATTCTAATGTAATTACATCGGTAGTTCTGTATCAACATTTTGGGATGGGATGTTTTACGGTGTATAAGCCTTGGATTAATATTGGTTGTTAGATTCTTAAGATACTGATGATGTACTTTTCAACCTGTGTGCATGTTTGGAAACAGAACTGGATGAGAAAGAATGCAACTGATTTTTTCCTATTTGAATCTGTAAAAAGGGTCTGGAATTTTAACAAGAAAACTGCGTCAAAATGTTTTAGGTTTCCGTCACATTCTAGGCCCTGGTGAACATATTAGCAGGTTGCTAAGCAACAGCAAAGGTGCATGTTGTGTATTTAGAAAGAAATTTGATTACTGGGTGACTCATGTACACTCAGATTTTTCTCATTATCATTTTGCTGAGCTGCGCTGAACGCATTATGAGCAAAGTCTTTTTTTTTCTTTAGTTTTCCAGGTTATGATGTGCATGTATACTTACTGTTGGCACATGGATGTGTTTTTGTTCTTACATACATAACATACATAATGCCCAGGAGAGTATAAGAGTATTCACTAAGGATCGTCACTCAGTATAGGGCAGTGTGTATGTTCATGTTATGTAAGTCTTTTCCCCAGGAAGCCAGAGGGGCAGTGGGATGAACATAAGTGCCACCTATGGGGGAGCGAGTGATGACATATCTAATCTTGATCACCGTATGTGTCTGTGTCCTCATGTATACATCTGAGCGTTTGTGTGTAGAAAGGGGCTGTTCACTTTTTTCATGCTATTTCATCATCAATTATTCACTCTTACTCTAAACTCCCTCCACATCTTTTCCTCATGTGTGAGATATGTTTGGTAAGATGCTTTGATGTATTTGTACATCAAAGTATATGTGTGTTTGTGAACTATAAACTGTGAACCTTAAATGCTCCTGCCCATATGGCCCATTTATGAAAACTATGGCCAGTTTTAAAACCATTGGTTTAGTGAGATCAATAAACCATCAAATTTTGTCCACAGAAATCAGTACATTATACCTACAGCTGCTTAACATGATTGGTTAAATACAGATCAGATTTAATTTACATTCATCAGCTTTAAAAGATTAATGAGGTTGTGTGCAGAGAGGGGGGTGGTTTGTGTGTAATACAGCACATTAAATATCATATATTATATTACTGTGAATGTATGTATATAAATCATGCTGTGCGTGTGCGTGTGCGTGTGTGTGTGTGTGTGTGTGTGGGTGTGTGTGCGTGTGTATGTGTCGTTTGTTTTCCTATTTGTTGCCAATTAAACAGATGCCATCTGCCCATCGCACTCCTATTTCTCACGGTCCTATGCCCAGAGTCAAGTGCCTCGAACTGATTAGCTAGGCTTCTATGCCTTGTGGCATTTACAGATGGACAGGATTGTTAGGCAGGGCTAGAAAAAAATGTAAGTCATAGAGCAGCCTAACAATCTAACAGGCTTCAAGGGAATAATAATGTGCACACCCCACACTTCAAAAATAGCTCATGTTCATTTAACTACCCAGTAATATATAAATATATGCTTTGTCATTTCTGTGGAGGGTAAGTAAAGCTGTGTAATGAGCTAGGCTGGTTTCAGTGGGCTACACAAAGAACTGGATCCCAAATGCATTTGTTCACCTTTGTTCGTCTGTGTGCTCTGCAGTGCCATGTGAATGGCACACGACTCGTGCGAGTGGAGTGAATGACTGCGGCTCGGTGCTGGGCTTGATTCCTATTGCGTGGTTGCTTGGACACTGTCGCCATGGCAACATGCTCCAGCTCAGCATTAAAGGAAATACAGCAGAATGAAATAAACAAGAGATCTGATCAAAGCAGAACAAAGATGGATAAAAAGTTTTGGGGTTTTTTTTTCCCACTGCATGGAGCATTCCTTGATTTCAGAATGTCCAAGCGATGGGAAAAGCATTTATAATGGCAACTTAAAGAAACTATTGCTGAATACTTTGTTATTTCATCCTGATATGACTCGACCCATTAGGATTCATTGCTATACATTTTTCCTTGCTTGATTAATCCTTATTCATTGAGTGAGTTCATTCAGTGCAGCACCTTTCAAACTGTGCATTCATAATTACTACAAAATAATGCAATCATCTAATTCTTTTAAGATCCCTTATCAGAACAATTGAACAAAATAAACTTAATAAATGAGGGAAAGAAAAAAAATGCTAAATGCTTGTGACCTCTTTACCAGATCTAGAATAGATCAGCTCAATATTCTAATTATTTATGACCTGCATTAGTTTTTTCAGGAATGCTCTTATTTTGTAAATTGCCAGGCACAATCATACAGACAAAAATAGTACATCATTACAAAGCTGTGATCTACATAGAATTGTATTTATTTTTAAGCCAGTGTTCATTTTCAGTGCTATGCTGACACCTGGCTCTCCATTAGCTCAACCCTATTTAGGAATTTGTCAGCCGTTGTATGTTTCAATTAGATGTAACTCCTTAAACATAAGGATTTCTTTTATTACTATAGCTTTCTGCTACTGGCTCAGCTTATTTTAGTGATGGAAAATAATATTACAGAAAGCGTTTGTAGAACATGAGGTCTACCAATATCAGGCCTGATTTTCTCATAAAACTCCAACACTGCAATTCTGCATGATGCTTTATTTTCAGCAGTTCAGTGTTGTCCGGTGTACCAAACTTTCATTGGGGTCTGGTTTAAAATTGTGAATGTGCAGAGTTAAGCTACGTTGCCTAAAAACAGCAAACAATGGCACATTTAGATATTTAAGCCATAACAAATAAGGTGGATAGGTTTATGCACGCTAGTTTCTGTGTACATCTATGTGTGCACAGGTGTGTGTAACTGAGGGAGTTGGTGTTTATGGGCACAGGTGTACCATTGTGCAAGTGTGTGTGTGTACACTAGGTCCATTTCTATATGCAGTATAATTAGCTCTCCAGCCCGGGCATAGGGAAAACCCCTCTAGACAGAAACAGCAGAGAAAGAGAGAGAGAGCCACTCTCAATTACACACTAATGAAACAGTTCTCACTCTGAGTATGAGCAAGATCAAACAATGCCACATCT
Organism: Hepsetus odoe; assembly: GCA_017165825.1. Lineage (NCBI taxonomy): Eukaryota > Metazoa > Chordata > Actinopteri > Characiformes > Hepsetidae > Hepsetus > Hepsetus odoe. The sequence continues at coordinate 11,819,108 of CM029391.1, read as the reverse complement.
CGCTCTCTCTCTCTCTCTCTCTCTCTCTCTCTCTCTACAGTCTCTCAATACTGCCACTTATCTGCGTCTTGCTCTGACTGTAAGTCACTTACTCCTGCAAGAACGCCACATAGCAATTATGCTATCCTGTCAATCAGTTATCCTTTTCCTAGTGTGCTATAGATAAACTTATCTTATTTGACTCTGCATTTTTTTGGTTTGAAAACTGAGAAAAAAAAAAATTAATGGCAATACTTCACTGTACTGCAGCATCTTGAAAGCTATTACTACAAATCTAAATGAGATTTATCTCTCCTTATTTTTCTCCTGGTCATTAATCTGCATTATATTTGATTTCACTGAAAATTTTCAATTAAACTGCCCATTACTATGTTAATTCATCTCTGCCAAAGGCCAATACCACCTAACATTCGTTACATAGCTTGCTGAAGCGGGTTTAGACAGCAGAATGTCTATGAATCTTAATTGTGGGTGTCAAAAATTTCATTTTATCTAGTCATTTTCCATAGAACCTATATTTCTGTGAAGGTCTGTACTATAGTATCTCTGTACATCTGTTTCACATAATGGTCTCTAAACACTAATCCTAAACTATTCCACAATACTGCATGTTTATGGGAAAGGGGTATGATTAGTATTTTTTTGTTTGTAGTCAGCAGTAATGCATAATCTTGACAACTACTTTGCTAAAATGTTTCTTTAAAGATTATTTTCACTTCCCTTGCTGCTAATAATACTACACAAATAATTTAAACTTAAATTCGATTCATTATCCTAAGCAGGCCTAATGGTGTATGTTTCATCTCCAGTGTAAAGCATTTACCAACTCTTTGCAGTCCATTATCTTCTACACCATAGAAAGGCCAGTATGTGTGACCAACAGGTATTCATGAAAATTGTGTTGTGAACACTGTATTGGCAAAACCTTGGTCTCACTCTTGACTATAAATTCTAAAAAATAAAGGTAACAAAAAAGGTTTTTTTGCACAAGGCATAGAAGAACCAATGGTCAGAAGAACTTTTTCAAATGGCATTATTTCTCAGTACAACTGGAACGTTATCTCCACATAATAAGAAAGAATTGATATAAAGACTCTACATGATATGAATATTCTAACTTTTAAAGGGTTTTTCATACGTATGTCTCTTTTTTGTGCTAAATATGATAGGAAAACAACGAAAACAACAAAAGTGAACTTGAATTTGGTCCATGCTAGAGCCAAATGAGTGTACTATGCTTTTTTTTATTATAAATGCAGTTCACCTTCAGAAAGGAAAAATATCCACCTTTAGCATGTGCTCGCAATGAGTGTGCATGTTTGTGTATGTAAGCAGAAAAAATGAATGAATGCAAAATGGCTGTATTTTTCAATGTTTCTGGGGATTGGTAGGCTGCAGCTGCTTAGCAGATTGATTGCGTAAGTGAAATGCATTCAGGCCAGAAGAGTGAATGCAGGCATCAAAGTGGAGAAGACAGTGAAGACAGTCAGTGAGGTGGAAAGGTAGGAACAAGAGGGTTCAGTCTCATTCAGGTTATGCTTTTTTCTTTTTTTAGTTTTGTCTCTTTTTTTCATTCATTCAGATCGACATGCCCCTGAAGGGTTTCCTACCTGCTCGGTTCATTTCTAAAACCTCGTCCTGGGCAGCCAATGGGCACGTGTCACTCTGCGTGCTGTGGTGGGGTGAGTTCATACCCGACTTACAGAAATTAGGGGAGCCCAACTGCGGGGCACGTGGGATATGCTTGTTCTTTTTCTTTGGTAGCTTCTGCTTCGCCATGGCCAGCGAGTAGTACATCCCAAAGTTATTGACAATGACTGGCACGGGCATGGCAATGGTCAACACACCAGCAAGGGCACACAGCGCGCCCACCAGCATGCCTGACCATGTCTGTGGGTACATGTCTCCATAGCCCAGTGTCGTCATGGTGACCACAGCCCACCAGAAGCCAATGGGGATGTTCTTGAAGTGCGTGTGCTCACTGGCTCGTGGGTCATTGGGCTTGGCACCGATTCGCTCAGCGTAATAGATCATTGTGGCAAAAATGAGTACGCCCAGTGCCAGGAAGATGATGAGGAGGAGAAACTCATTGGTGCTGGCCCGTAAAGTGTGGCCCAGGACCCGCAGGCCCACAAAATGGCGTGTCAGCTTGAAGATGCGGAGGATCCGCACAAATCGGACCACCCGCAAGAACCCCAGTACGTCTTTAGCCTCTTTTGAGGACAGGCCGCTCAAGCCCACCTCCAAGTAGAAAGGCAGGATGGCCACAAAGTCGATGATGTTAAGTGTGTTCTTGATGAACTTTTTTTTGTCAGGACAGAATGTGACACGCATAAGAAATTCGAAGGTGAACCAAACCACACACACACCCTCGATGTAGGTCAGAAACACCTCAGTCTCTGTCTCCTGGTAGACCCTTGTGCTGTTGTCCAGGGGGTCTATATCCGTGCGGTTGATGATGGGGTTGAAGGCCTCATGTGTCTCCAGGCAGAATGTGGTTATAGACACCAGAATGAAGAACAGAGAGGCAAATGCCACCCACTGGAAGAGAGAGAGAGAGAGGAAGAAAGAGGCTGATGTTAAATTGTATTGTACTCATTCATAGACACATTATATTAAAGGATATGACCAAGTTGACTTTTTAGAATACTTAAGTATAATTCTATGCATTGTGATAAGACTGACTGTGGTTGACAGTGTTAAAGGTTTCTCAGTAATAAAAGTTGCTCAATGACAATGGAGGTGATGTCTCAGCTGAAGGAAAAATAATGAACACATCTCTACAGTTGTCATTTTTATGTACTTGATGTAATTGCATTGACATATTACCAAAATAACTAACTACAGAGTCTGCCACCTGAACAGCAATAGCTAATTTAGTGCATACTCTAAACCAAAAAACGAATTAAGTTGTGGTTTCTACCAGCATGCTGGTGCATCAACAGGTCAGGTCAACAGGAATCATGGAAATGCGCTTAAGAGGCTTAAGAGCAAAGACCATAAAATTACTGTTCCTTACATAAGTGAGGGCCAAGCACTCTCAAGGACATGGTGAGATATTCCATGAAGGATTCTTCTAAGATCTCTTCATATGTGCTTTTTCATATCACTCAGCATTGTAAAAGAATCCTGCTATCATCTTGGGGAAAGACGGTACATAATATCTCCTGTTTTTGAGAAATAAAAAGTCTGTATTTGTGTTTTCGTTGAAATAGCTAAAGGTTCTGTTGTATTTGTGTTGTAAGAACAAACTATTGACCGTCATTTTGGATGCCTTTGGTCTTTAACTCCTGAAGACTCCCTATTCCTGTACCTAAAAAAAGTCAGCATTGCTTTTTCATTTAATTACTGAAGAATGCCTTAGACCTAGACCTAGAGCCAATTTTTTGCATTGGCCCTATAATTTATTTTTTTCTATATTTTATATATTAATTTGTTTATTCACCAAGGCCACTAACAATTCTGGAGTGAACGAGTTCATTATTGTTGGAGTTATTGTTGTATACAGTGACAAAATTCTAATGATCCTAATGGGTTTCAAAGGTTAGTCTGGCAGACTCTGAAGCCAGAGCTGGATAATGGGTGTTGTGTAACTCCACTTAAAAACACTACAATGCTGAAAAACCTTGTCAGGCATGGCACACGTCAGGAAGAATAGTAGTGTAACACTGATGTTCACCTGAGGTGCAGTCAAGTACAGCTGAAGGCAGAGAGAAGGGTGAGACATTTATTTAAACTGGATTGTGCAAAGAATGTTGTACAACTTATTTCCTGAGCTTCTGATCATCATCCCTGTGTGCAGGCATTTCTGCCCCTTGCATGTTATAGGTGTATACAAATAACCTTTTTACTTACATTACTACTAAAATGGACACTGAAATGAACATTTTAGATGATGAAAGTTAATAGTTGCAGTCCTAACACCCAAGCAGCTGAACACAAAGCTGTTATGTGCTCTTTTCTGGTCCAGAAATATTGCAGAAAAAATTAGTAAAAGGGTCTTGAAACTTAAATTAGGAAAGGAAAAAGTTAACCTTAAAATGAAGTACATTTATTATAAATAAAAAAGTTTATTTTTTTATTGTATTTATTTATTTTTTTAACAAAACCACATCAAACTTTTGGTATCACATCCACTGGAACAACCCCTATGTAATGCTTTATCATTCATTATGTTACTGATGTTCTATAATTACTATAGGTTTGGTAACCTCAGTTCTTAGGGCACACTGGAGTATGAAAATATGTACTTTTATATTTTATATAAAAACATGAAGCTTTCTAAAATGAGTGTATTGAAATTTCAATGTGTATTGTATTTTTTGTATTTTGTTGTATCTGTGGTGAGCTTGCTGAGTATTATTGAGTATCATTCTTAAACAGTGACAGATTAGGATCTGGGATAGCATCAGACTCAATCAAACATTTACATTTTTATTGCTACCTCATTTATGGGGTGTTGCTAGGCATGGTGTTAAACTGACTTTTTAAACATGATATCCATCCATCCATTATCTGCCGCTTGTCCCAAATGGGTCGCGGGGGAGTGCTGGTTCAAGCCAGCCGCAGACATAGGCGGTGACGGACGCACCCTGGACAGTAACAGCCCATCGCAGGAGGAGCGGACGGACGGCACCTTGCTCAAGGTGGCACCCAGGGCAACTCACTGGGAAGGTTCGAACTCGATCTCACGATCACGCGCTAACACCTCAAACTACTAGGCCAACAATGTCTTTTAAACATGATATATAAGTTTTAAAAAATTAAACACTTGAGCTGAGTTTCATGTAAGTTGTGCAAATCACGTTTTACAGTGTATGCACGTATCAAGTTGATAAACAAACAGGCATCAAAATGCCTAAACATTAAAACAGTTGTCTGATGACAGTCAGTGGCTATAAATACGGATCCCAGAGTCAGAGATGGCCATTGGCAGGCATAATTGGAGCTGAATGCTTTGCAAGCTGCAGGCTATTTTGCTATGTGAAGTAACGAGTCTGATGAAATAGCAGTGTAAATGTACCATCTGTAGCAGCTTTCAGCACCAGAGAACTAGAAGCTACCTGGGAAACAAAAAGTATGTGCTCTCTCACTCTCTCACTCTCTCTCTCTCACTCACTCCTCTCATTCAGCTTCTCTCTCTTACTCACTCCTCTCACTCACCTTCTCTCTCTCTCTCTCTCTCTCTCTCACTCTCTCTCACTCAATTTCTCTCCTCACTCCTCTCTCACTCTCTCTTCACTCACCTCTCTCTCTCACCTCATCTCACTCACCCCTTCACTCCACCCTCCATTCCTCCACCTTCTCTCTCTCTCGCCTCACCTCTCACTCTCTCCCTCTCTCACTCTCTCACTCACTCTCTCTCACTCTCTCGCACTCACCTAATTCCTCTATCTCACCCACTCTTCTTCGCTTCACCACTCCTTCCACCACCCTCTCTATCTCACCTCTCTCTCTCTCGCCTTCACTCTCTCTACCTCTCTCTCTCTCTCTCACTCTACTCTCTCCCTCACACCTCTCACTCACCTTCTCTCTCTCTCTCTCTCAACCACTCTTTCACTCTTTCTCTCTCTCTCTCTCTCATTCACTCTCTCTCTCTCTCTCTCTCTCTCACTCCACTTTCTCTCTCCTTCACTCACTCTCTCTCTCTCTCTCTCTCTCTCTCTCACTCGCTCTTCACTCTCTCTCTCACTCTCTCTCTTTCTCCCCATGTATTCTGACTGAGGTTAATTTCATACTTGAAGAAGAACTCCTGAAGCCTTAATCATTTATGAACATCTCAGGGATTAAAAGCAAACTTTAAAATATTTTGCATTTTACTTGAAGAATCTCACTCTTTAATTAAATCCTCTGCTGAGCTGCTGGGGAGGTTAGATTTTATAAAACCATTACATACTGATTTTACTGGCCCATTTCAACTCTTGTTTGAAAAAGCTAAATACGTTACACATAGGCTTTATTATAGGTACTGAATATTTTATAGTCATAATTAAATAATAATATTTAAGATTAATAATGGAATAGGCAGACCTGAATTTTAAAAAATGTTTAAAAATGTAGATATAGCTGACCTTACTAAAAATAATGATATAGGGTCTTTAGATTTCATAGCATATTCCTTCTCTCTCTTTTCCTTTTCACTCATTCACTCTTTTTTCTTTTCTTCAAGGGCTGCAAACATGATGTCTGAGGGAAATCAGTTTGATCTGATGAGTGTAAAACATAAAGAAATAATTCATCGGCCATGATGCCAGCCTTTCTGAAGTTTTGGAATCTTTTTTCACTCATCTGAGCAATGACACTGTTCGAAAATTAGACTTTCAGCATTTTTAAACCACATGGGTTCTCATAAGGCACTTTTTGCCTTGCTGTATTTCCGAGCGAAAGATGGCACTGGGAAGGACTCTTACCTTGCTTAGCATTTCTCTTTTCTTTTCTTTTCGTAATTTGGAGGTAGGTTCACATGGCTGGAAAAGGCGATAAAATTTTTTATAATCTGTCAAAGGTTTATGTGGACCAAGAGGTCCCAGGTTCAAATCCCACCTCCAGCACTACCACCATTGTGTTCATGAGCAAAACCCTGAACCCCAAGTTGCTCCAGGAGGACCGTCCCTGTAATCAGGAACTGGGAGTCGCTGGATAAGAGCGCCTGCTGTACGCTGTAAATGTAAATCCTTAACCCAGTACTACTTTAAGGATTATGTTCATTATAACACTGGAACATTTTAACTAAAAGACCAGACACATGGCACTGTAATCTTTCCTTCTATAATGGTTTGTGAAGCTGTAGCCAAGCTTTAGTATGTAATCTGATTTTTTAAGAATTTCATTTATATATTTTCTAATCCTGATGTATCACTACTTCATTCTTCATAAAATATACTGCTTGTGTTTTGACTTGTATCTTTATGCTCAATTGTCTGAGCAAGTGTACTTAATTATTTAAATATCATTTGTCAAAACCTTCAGACAAAAAGTTTTCACAACGAGTATAGTATTGCAAATTTTTTTTTATTTTTTTTTTTTGTTGTTTCACCATTACAGCTCGACTCTACTGGTGAATGACCCTTAAAGAAACTGAGCTGCACCTGTTGAGCACATGACGACTTTTCTCAGAAGAGGAAGGAGAGTATGCAGATCAATTTCAGTTGATTTCAAGTTTTATAAAATACAGATGACAGTAAATACTTACTCAATCTAAATTATATTAATAATTTAGAAAGGACTGATCTAAAGGAAGCCTTGACAGCCTTTCGGCACTCAGCCATGAAGATATATTTACAGCAAGAAGTCATTAAATTAACCACACACACACACACACACACAACACACACACACACACACACAAAGGTCTCCTTAAGACACAGGCAAACAAGCATACAAACAGAAAGACAATTAAACAACCAAAATCAAGATAGAAATGTATGACTGTCATCAGTCAGTCAGTCAGTCATTATCTGCCACTTGTCCCAAGCGGGGTAGCAGGGGAGTGCTGGAGTCCATCCCAGCTCACACAGGGCTAAGCGGATGGGGGACACACCCTGGACAGGTCACCAGCCCATCGCAGGAGTGAGCGTAGACAGGATTGCACCTGCTCCAAGAGCGGGCAGCCAGGAAACCTATATGAGGAGGGGTTCAAACCCCCAATCCTCCAATCATGTGGCTAACACTTAACTGCTAGGCCACTGCTGCCCCAAATGCCTGACTGCTCCTACATAAATTATTTGTAAAGATATGTTTAATTTCCCTTGAGTAAAATATGTAAATTAGGCAGATATGAGCCTAACTCAAATGGTTAGTGGGATCAGGGACATGAACAGCTCATAAAGCTAAGCAAGGAAAAACAATCCATTCTGATGTATGTTGACTCAGCAAAAAAATTACTAGCCAAAGCTGTTATTTCAAAATGTCAACTGAACTTGTTGTAGAATTTGAAATCATTTTAGAGTCTATATTATTACATTTTCATTATTTATTACTTATTATTTACTATAATAGTATTTTTTTCCTCAACGTGTCCTTGTTTTGCAGGTGAACAGAGGGCCTCATACAGGCCTTGTGCAAACCTCCTACACTGAATCCCACGCATGGATCTTACAGTGAGACAAAACACTGTATGTACACCCCCAATCTCAGGCTAAACCAAGTGCACCGAGACCAAATCTTACTCTCAATCTTCATATCCACCACATACCTGACCAAACAGGGACTTAGTGACTATAACTATAGAAACATTCAAAGATTCTAACCAAACCATACAATATGTTAATAACATACAAAAATATAAGCAATGCATTCTTTTCATCTTTTCAGACGAAGCTTGTAAATTGTATCAATAACATTTTTTGCTGCCAGTCAGCAGGCTTTTAGTCCTTTACTACTCATAACTGGTACATAGCTGTAACTCAGAGGAATGACTTTTGACCTACAGCCAAATGTCTTCCATTATAGTGATATGCTACTGTGCCGATATTGGCAAAGGGCCTTAAAAAGACATCAACATCATTAATATTGTAATGAAAATCTTTTTACCCATTGATCTGATGGACACCATTTAAATGCATTCTAATTAAAAATAGAGGTTTCCTGCCTTTTTTGTAGGATAGAAAGACATTGGACATTGGACAAGAGGTTTCAGCACCCTACACTCTCATAGGGGCAGCAGTGGCCTAGGGGTAGGGAGTTGCCCTGCATCGAAGATTGTGGGTTTGACTCCATCAATGTGCTAGTTGCCCTTCAGCAAGGTACCGTCCCTGTCACTGCTCCCCGGGCACTTTCAATAATAATAATAATAATAATCCTTTATTTATAATCCCACGAATGGGAAATTACTCTGCATTTCACCCATACACACATGTGCAGTGGGCTACATGAAAGCACTGCTGGGAGCAGTGATGTGGACAGCACTCGCTCAAGGGCAATTCCTCAGCGCAACCTACTGGGAAGGGGTTCAAACCCCTGATCCTCCGATCATGTGGCTGACGCCCTAACCACTAGGCCACCGCCCTCAATAGCTGCCAACTGCTGCACGGTGTTTGCATGGGCTAAATGCAGAGGTCCAATTTCATTGTGGTTCACTGTGTGCTGTGCTGTTATCTTGCAATGATGAGGGTTGTCGCTTTCACTTTCATAGGACTGACAGAACACACACTCCAGTAACCTCTTAATTACTTAATTACTTTACGGGAGGGTCTTGTAGTATAAAACTGTAGTAGGAATTCTTAATTGATCTTGGTTAAAACAAAAGCTTTAAACATAAAACATTCATAAAGATTTTTCCAATAAATATTTCTTTCAAAATGTTATCTATTTAAATACAGCCAACCCAGCTCTCTCATTGATAAGAATTTCAGGAGCTAATTGCCGGTAGAATATCAGTTGTCGCACACATATAATTAGGAACTAACAGCAGAATCAACCAATCATGTTTCAGTTCATCACTGACCGCCAACAGAAGCAACAGCCCAACTAATAAGTCTCTATCAGGTGTCTAAATCAATAACTGGGGCAGCTAAACACAGCTAAAGAGGAAGAAAGTGTGAACCATTATTATTGTAGCAGAGATGAGCATTATGAATAATGGCTTATTATTATTATGAATTTTTTTATATTATTGCTTATTATTTTTGTTGTTCTTGTGAAGATTTTGAACATTTAGGCCAAAACTGAAGCTAATAATAATCATTAACTATTTTTAATCATAATTTAATTTATTGAACAGATATTATACTTTAGGTCTTGATCATTTTTCTTTAAATTCTTTATGTGATTCTTTAGCTAGTTACACCATCTGGCACATAAATCTAATAGACTGTGTAGATTTAGTAACACAGCACCTTTGGGCATTTCCAGCACTTGAGTGGTCGACCTTATGCAGACATCCAATTGCATTATAGCATTTCTACATCTTATCTGCATGATACAGGCTAATGGGAATCAATGATATTCACACACACACACACACACACACACACACACACACACACACACACACACAAATAGAGTTATAAAGTGCTATTGTTTCCTGTCTGGTATAGTACGATGAACACTTAACTGGCCCATGTCCAGTTAAGAATATAAGAACATATAAGAACTTTTTTGTATTATTTCCCTGATGCACCTTATGTGGGAGAAAAACAGTCACATTCATTTTTAGTGGACAAAATTTCAATCTTAGTTTATCCCTTAAAATTAAACAGTCTGTTTTTTATAGTGTAACATTAGAACTGACTTTTATTCTTTTTGGTTGCCCCAATATTGCATCTTATTCCAAAAGCAGCCTGCGCTAAAATCCTTCTTAAAGAATAATGGGCGGAGTTGAAATGCAATACATTGAAAACATAGATAGATAACAAAACAACAATACATTGAACCAGTAGATGCAGATGTCACAACAGCACTGAATTCAAAATGAACTGGAGAGTAGGAGTCCAAGCATTTATAAATCTTTTAGTCATTTGGCTGAAAATTTCAGAAATGATGCAGAAAACATCCCTGCAGACAAACTACAACTGTGTTAAGTGGCCTTTGTGCCTGGGCTGCCCTGTTCTTCTGCAAAGATTTCAGAGAGAGAGAGAGAGAGAGAGAGAGAGAGAGAGAGAGAGAGAGAGAGAGAGAGAGAGAGAGAGAGAGAGAGAGAGAGAGAGAGAGAGAGAGAGAGAGAGAGAGAGAGAGAGAGAGAGAGAGAGAGTCAAGTGTCTCAAAAATAGAACAGCAGCCTCCCCCTTTCTCCCTTACATCACCTCTCTCTGTCTCTACCTCTTTCTCTCTTTTTACCTTGCTTCCTGTAGATGAAAGCCTGTCACGTTCTCTTATGTAACCCAACATTGGCTTGCACCCACATTTGGGGCTTTGTCTATGCAGCATTTGCTGTGTGTTTTATGCCCATTGAGAGGCCCCGACTGTAGTTGCTTGTGTTTTTGTGTCTGAGCCAATGAAAATGTTTCTGTCGGTGGACAGGCATCAAAGCGCTATGGATGTAGAAACTACTGATACTACCCCCAACAACGTTACTGTTTGATGCCTGTCCTTTAAGGCATGGCCTCCAAAGCTAATACCGCCATCTGACTGACTCTGTAGTGACCCTTCCAAACGCATGAGCCCAATGTCCCCTGAGCTACGAGGCTGCCAGAGAGGGGGTCAGAGATCTGGCCACTGGAGACCTGTGCTGGCCTTTCACAAATGTCATGGGTCATGATTCTCACAGAGGAGAGTGAGATGAAATTGCTAAGGTTGGAATGGGGTTGATAGAGAAGGCAAATGAGAAGGAGAGATGGGTTTGGGAAGGTTTTAGTGAGAGCCATCTGACTGGTAATAAAATACTACTCATGGATCATTTTGACAGCTTTTCTAAAAACAAAATTTAGATTCTTGGTATATATAAATACATATGCAAATGCACCGTGGGAAACTCGAGGTTCCTAGACTGTTTGTAGCAAGGGCCTTTAGTTCTAACAAACTTTTCATTGGTAAAAATGAAAGTTTACATTCCCTTTAAATCCTTCATCAAAGGCTTTAGAAACTCCACAAGCGAGAACACTTTAAACACTTTAGCTCTTTAAAGAGCTAAACAATATCAATTTTAGCATTGCTCCAAAACCCTTTTTGGGCAAGAATTATAAGCAATTCACTAAATATATATTTAGAATATGAAAATGCATATCATTGTATGTATATCATTGTATGTGTCTTTCCATGTTTATAGTCAGGATTCATATGGAGTAACAGAAAGTAAGATTTCTAGTGTGCCACAGCAATGTGTCTGTCCTGGCAAACGTTACACTGTCCTGGAATAGAGGATTACATGAGCTCTGGAAGTCTAATTGCATTCTGTGTTGGCACCTTGATTTTGAATGATGCATAATGGCACTAACCTCTGTTTGTATTGAGCATCAGCGAAATTTTCTGTCCCTGCCAAAAACATCTACTTTCCACTTGTTCTTTTTATAAGTTTTTCTTACATAAGCATTTATTCTCAGATCCTGCTGTGTTTCAACTACTGGAAAGCAAAGCGTTGCTGCGTGTTCAAAGTGTGCGCATGCAGCTTAATTATTTATCTTAAAACTTTCTTTGTAAAAATAGTGTAGGACAGTGGTTCAGCCAGACACTTTCAACAGCACTTTATATACATGAGTATTTGAACACAGGGCTCTGAATTCACACACCCATGCTGCATTAGTCTGCAATAATTCCACTCTATCTTTGGATTACTCTGCCTGGCCAGTCAGCAGAGATTACATGTTTATAGAAAGGAAGGCCGTAATTCATTTGTACATTAGGCACCTTTTTTTTATATATAATGCAAAACAAGCTCTCAGCTAAGTTAACCTTGTTAAAGAAACCGTCCCTCCCTGCTGATGTCAAATTAATGAGCAAAGAATGTTGACTACTCAAATAACTTATGCTAATAGGCCTTGAAAAGTGGTTTGGAAATATTGAGGTAAAATACTAACAGACATAAAATCATTACATTGTTTAATTTTTTATTGAACAATTACACTGTTTGATTTTTTTATGTTAGCGTTGCAAATAATCTGCCTATATACCTGTTTCACAGTGTTATATTTATATACTATTTCAACTCTAAGGCCAAAAAATTGTAGATATCCCTCTTAATTACTGAAGTCGGGTGTCAGCCATATACACATTCCACAAGAACCATGCAGTATATATGCTCAATCTTTTGTGAGCTTGCCCTTCAAACTTTGCTCTCTCTCTCGCTCTCTCTCTCTCTCTCTCTCTCTCACTTTCTCTCTCCCTATATCAGTCCTTTTATACTCTGGACAGCAGTGTTCATTAACAGCCCATAAAGCTATAATGATGCTCCCCCATCTGCTGCCCACTAAACACATGGTCCTCAGTGCAGGTACCCATAAGGCTTGGAGAAGACAAAACAAAAAGAGGTATCAAACATGGCTGTTTGATCCACTTGTGGGTAAATATGCATTTCTGGCATCTCATTGAGGCTGGCTGGCAGGAGGAGCTGTAAAAATCATGCAGTTCAAGTCTCAGTGTGAGTTTGCACCCACATTGCCCACATTTCTGAGCTGGGGTCACAACACTGTGATTTTGCCACCACTCAATTATCACTGAATTAGTACTTGCTCGAGAACTGATGATGAGCTAGCCAAGGCCAGCAATGTTAAAACACAGGTTTAGTTGATTTGGGGATTCCCCAGCTAAAATACATAAATACATCATTATTCAACAAATAGATAAATAAATAAATAGATTATTAGCTAACTAGCTAGACTTTCATAACATACTAAAGATGATCTATTATTGCAGTTAAAGTCATAATTTGTGGACATATTCATTTTATATTTATAGTAGAGATTTATCTAAGTTACGTCAAAGAGCAAGGATGGAACAATAAATGAAATGAGATAAAAATGAAGCAGCAAACATCTTGATATATCAGCTCGGACAGACTTAAAGCATTGTGGGACACCACATATCACATGAGTCTGGCAAACATGTCAGAGCCCATGGTGGCCTGGCAAGGACATGTGTGGAGCAGTTGCCCTGACCATGTGTAACACCATTGTACCCACTGTGGAGCAACAGGGAACCTACTGGCATGGTCACCCCCTCCAACACATACTGCACCTGCGTCATTGCTCTCACACACACACACACACACACACACACACACACACACACACACACAAAACCTAAAACTAAATTACATTTTTTTTAATTGGCCTTATTTGGTCTAAAAACACACAAACGTATGTCCTATCACCATAACACCCTGCTGTTTGAACCAATAAAGGGTTTCCAGGTTTGTTAATCACCAGTATCACAATTTTTTCTGAGGCCTGTTTGACAACTGATACATATTTTTTATTTCTGAGAAACAACAAATGCACTGCAGAATTTCAGAAAGTCTTTCACACTTCTTTCATGTGGCACTGTACCTTTAGAGTTACTTATCCTACCCACATACACTAAATGTACACAGCACCTACACAAACCCAAAATTAGTACACTTATGGGCATACTAGAGCTCCAGTGGATGACCTTTCCAAAGCAGTAGCAGTCTTACAGAACATTCACCTTCTATAGGTAAAGATCATTGAATTTTGCTGCATGTCAATAGCTTAGTTTGCAGGTGTGTAAACAAAAATGCAAACAAAATGTATATTTCAGAAGGCGTGGCAATTATGTTTTCTTTAGCATCAATAAATAAGTTATAAAACCTGACATCTTTCCTTGTACTAAAAATTTTGCTCAAAATCTACATAGTGCAACGGTAAACAAATTCAAAAGAGGCAGAGGCAAATTTTAAGAACTTATTAGTTCTGTATGTACTATCAAGTTACACCTCCAATCATATGTATATTCATCATTGCTGGCTTTGTCCAATGGCAGTGCAAATATTTAGGCACATTTTGAGTATTTGCATTTGCAAAAGCTGATATCTGTTTGCGTATGGTATGATTTCTTTCACAGCGTTTAGTGGCCTACAGACTGGAACCTGTAACCACGACAACTCATGCATAGCAACATCTCTTTTGTCTGCAGGTCTAGTCAGGCCTGTGAATGAGGCACGTTGCATACTCATTACACCATACAGTTCAGTTTGTCTAAAAGATAATTACAGCCTCCTCCTGTCGCTTCAACAAAAATATACATGCTGGGTGTTATATAGCCCTCAAGCCTAGCCTCTTTTCTGTTCCTTTATAGAGGCACTTCCTGTATCTAGCACTTAAAATGTTGTCTGTTTGAATAATTACATGCATACACCAGAAGTGAAAGAGACTATTCTTGTCATTGCGAGGTCACAGCAAAGCACACAGTGAACCACAACAAAATTGGACCTCTGCATTTAACCCATGCAAACACCTTGCAGCAGGGGGCAGCTATGGAAGCACCGAGGGAGCAGTGGCAGGGACGGTACCTTGCTCAAGGGTACCTCAGGGCAACCTACTGATAAGGGGTTTGAACCCACAATCCAATCCTGTGGCCAACTCCCTAATCACTAGGCCACCACTGCCCCAAAGATGAACTGAGTGTACCACTGCTAGGCTTTCAGTTTGTTCCATAAATGTAAGTTTTAAACACCTGTAGTATAATGCCAATTTCTTATTGGTCACCTTTTGAGATTAATAGTAAGCCTGTTAATATATATTTTCTCTTGTATGCAGTATTTTTACAGTTGCTCCTTCAGTAAAGAGGCCTAATATGGAGCATTTTACTGCCATTATTAATTTACATAACTATAACAAATTGGCTAGACAACAGATCTTATTCATAGTCCATGACATGTCCAGAACTTTCAGAAGGTCAAGTGGTTTTTCATGAAATTTTCTGATACATTCAATTGATGAAATCAAAACATAATTTTTCTAGTTATAATTGACCTGATGCATTAGAGCTTCAGCCTTCAAACAAAAACTTAACAATGAAATAATAACCAAAATTGTAATTTGTGTTCCTAAAAAACAGCATTAGGCATTATCTGTAGACCCTGAAGACCCTAAGGGCTCCCTCTTGATACCATGATTTACTTTACAATGCCTAACCCGGTTACCCTGAGGGTAAATTTCAAACAGATTACCAAAGTCTCTGAAAGTAGAGATAATGACACATTGGTGGAGTCAGTATAGGGTTCGATAGGGTCAGTGAGCATAAACAACAGAACAATCTTGAAAATAAAGTTGCTCATAACTTTGAAAAAGCCTCTTTAATTCTGCAAAGATGTTTACAAGATGACTATTAAAAGTTTGAGTTTTCCGTACTTAATACTTATGCTTGAGTTATGCTTAGTGACTTCTTGCTACACATGGCAGACAGAGATTAGGTTGAAAAGTGCTGGATAATTCCTTTAGGGAACCATGCGCTGAATCAATCAAAAAAACTTTAAAGGTGACATGCCAACAAAAAACACCTGTGGAGCTTTATGCAGTTTTGTACCATAAATAGCATTCAGAACAGCTTAAAGCTTTTCAAGTCTAGTTGGAGGATGCTTCTATCATAGTCCAACCCCACCCATGCTATTCCCTAAGCAACTTCTTTTAATCAAACTCCACCGGCCTTAGCTTCCATGGCTGCCCCAGTTTGAATGTCTAACACCCATGCTCCTGCCTAGGCTTTGCCAGGTCTATTTACAGATGCATTCCCTCTGGAGGCACTGCCCTGGTGCTTTTTAAAAGGGTGCCCTGCTCCACTTACCGCCCGAGGCGGAACTGGGGGAGCTGGGGGTGCTGTGACATGATTAGGGAGATTTAAGGGGATGTTGCAGAAAGGGAGGGGCTGTCTGCTCTGCTTTGCAGTTTATCAATTGAGACAGGCCAAAGGAAAAAGAGCATCACAAAATAGTGTGTCGCTTCTGAAGGCATGGACATGTCTGAATGCATGATATGGTCCAGAAGTGGGCAGCATATCAGATCAAGATAAGCATGGTTTGTGTGTGTGTGTGTGTGTTGTGTTGGGTCAGGTAGGTGTGGTGTCTTGGGTCAGGTGAGTGTGCTGTGGTGAGTATGCTGTGTTGGGTCAGGTGAGTGTGCTGTGTTTGGTGAAGTATGTGCACTGCGTTGGGTCATGTGTGTGTGCTGTGTTAGGTAATGTGAGTGTGCTGTGTTGGGTCAGGTGATTGTACTGTGTTTGGTGAGGTATGTGCACTGCGTTGGGTCAGGTGAGTGCACTGCGTTGGGTCAGGTGAGTGCACTGCGTTGGGTCAGGTCAGTGTACCGTGTGGATTCCGCTGCAGGGTTGCTTGAGTGGCCTTATGGTTAATAATGTTAGCCTTGGTGATGTGTGTGCAAACCTTGTATAGCCTGGTTGACTTGGACACATTAAAGTTTGTGGATCTGATACGGTAACTGTGTAAGTCATCAACAGAACACTTGAGCAATAGGTAGAGGGTACCCAGACCTGTCATCCCTCCTGCTTTTTCTCCCAGAATTTGTAGATTTGTCACCAGTTGTCTTTCATTTGAACATTTCCCTGAGAGTCTCTCAAACCTCTGCATAATGTTACTGTTCCTCAACCTCCACCCTTAGGATGACCAGTTTGTGGGCTACCAGGTTTACCAGGCAAACTGCATATAAAACAGCAACAAAAACAACAAACCAGAAATAAACATTAATGAATAACTTACAGAATTGCACACTGGTATTATGGTTTTTAGAAAGAAAAGCAACAGGACCCGTGCAAAAGTAACTGACTGACTGATGGACAGGTGTAACCTTGGACAAGCTTTACAGAACACAATGGCAAGATGCAATTCTACCCAAATTTGAACACACGCTTATCTTAAAACTAACACATTTATGAGTCATCAGGTAGCATATTCATAACCATTTAGCCAAATGATGTACCACTGTGAGGAAGCTTTAGAGGCATTAATCTTTTCAGACTTCTGGTTCCTGTCACTACCACCGTTTGCAATATTGACTTGGTTAGTTTCTCTAGAATAGAACATTTAACACCAAACTACAAAGCTTTAAACGTGTCATTAGGTTGAGACTGTACTAGCAAGCTTGCTCGGTTTTACAGTAATTGCTGTAAAAAGACTTATTTGTGTGCAGAGATTGAATAGGTCACTTCTGCCACAAATTCCTATCACACAGAGCCTGTATAATTAATATATATTTTTTTACATTTAAAAGTGTAGTGAAAGCTTGTCATTGTGAAACAGTACAACACACAATGAACTGCAGCCTCTGCACAAGTGCAGCAGGGGGCAGCTATTGAAAGCACCCAGGGAGCAGTGAAAAAGTTGGTACCTTTTTCAACTGTACCTCAGGGCAACCTACTGGTCTGGGACTCAAACCCATGGCCTTCTGAACCTGGGGCTTAGTCCCTAACCACTAGACCACCACTTCCTCCTAAACAGTATAGTCCAATAATCATAATCAAGATATATGCTTTTTGGTTTTTTTTGTTAAATGTATGAAAGCATAGCATATCACCCCTATCATATCACCTCTTTGTGGACCTTTGTGAAAATCTCTGTCAGCAAAGAAGGAATAAGGTCGGTTAGTATGCAAGCTCAGTAATGGGACTCCTCCCTAATTAACAGGGCCTGGGCTTTGCACTGCCACTGCAGCCTAATTAATGCTAATCGCTTTGAGCTCCCTCAAGGGATGGGCTCTGTTCAGCATTCAGAGAGTGAGAGAATCCTTGTTATTCCATGCAATCCGTGTCTTATGCTGCCACACAAATCTCATTAGCTACTTATAGTCAGAAGGGCAGCCCGAACACTGAGCTGTATGTGTGGTTTGCTGTATTGTTCTGGCCACACCCACTGACCACACTCTCTTTATCAGCCAGACAGAACTGTGTTCAAGTGATCACTTGCTGTGGACTGAATGGAAGCCTACTAGTACAAAAGGAGACATTGCAGACAGTATAATAATTACTCACTGGAACCACAGGAGAGGAGAGGGAGGAAAGGGATGAAAGAGAGGGTGGGAGGGAGAGAGAGAGAGAGAGAGAGAGAGAGAGAGAGAGAGAGAGAAACTAAATTTGGGGTTAGGCTTTAAATGACAATGGTCAGTGGAAATAATCAGAATATAAAGTGTTTGTGTGCAATCAGCCCACACGGTAGTATGAATGACAAGAGTGAGCATAGCTGAAATACTGTCTGCTATCAAATCTACATAGAAATACTGGCAGCTTCTAACAGAGCTGCTTTTAGAATTAGAATAGAGAACGAGAGAAGAGGTTCAGAAAGTCTTGCATTCTAAAGAAAAATACTGGAATCTGTTGCTCACAATATGAGTTCTCAACCTGCCCTCAAAAAACCAACTCACACTGTATGATCAGCAAAGCTCGCAGTGTAAGGACGAAATAAATGGTCCACTCCTCCATTGGTTGAATTTCCTTTAATGTAATTAAATTAATTACTGAATTTCAAATTATCATGGAACATTTTTATAGGTTTAGCAGTTCGTTAAACATGAACGTCACACAATGTATGCAGAAGAAATGCAGTTCTTCCAAACATTTTCTACATTTGGACTTGTCCAATAATTTCTTTATTCTTCCTATTGACTATTTCTGCACAGACATACCAACCAGTTGGCCATAAACAGCAAACAATCTGTCCCTGTTATGCTGTCAACAACTCATAGTCAGAACATTGGACTTCATTTAGATCCTGAAGCACTGCAAAACCAAATCTGGTACGGAATGTATATTTCATACTGAAAGAAGCAGCATGAAACAGACTCGTATGACAATGCTGCAAAGTCAAGGCATTCATATGTCATGTCCCCCTGAGGATGCCTTGATTACTCTATAAATTATGTGACTGTCAATCATAAAAGCAATCATAAAAAACTTTTTTTTTTTTTGCTGTTGTAGGTTTAATACATTTTTTGCTTTTAGAAGACATTTGGGTTTAAGGTGAAAAGAAGAAGATGAGAGATCAGATTTTCAGCTTTAAGTGAATTCATATATAGATATATTAAATTAAATAGAACATGACACTTTTTCTGTTTGTCCACTCGGTTTTTCTAGTGAGCAAATGTACTGGAACACGAGAGGCTGACAGGTGTTTGGTGTTAAACTATAAACAGCTCATGATATCTACTTTCAACTGAAGCTTTGGATTTCACCTGTGAAGACTGCATGTGGACCAGAGAGCTGTGTATGGGTAAAAATCATGCATTTTGAGGCAGAGGAAAAAGTTAAAATCCACTAAAAGTGTGCACAGTCTCATGTCTTAGGTTTGCACAGTGAAGCACAGTGGACGTAATCTCATGGCTTAGGTTTGCATGCCTGCTTCTGGAACATGCTCAGTAATCTTTACTGATGATGTAATTCACAACGATAGCAGCAGAATGAATTCTGAAGTCTTCAGAAATTATTTACAGAGTATTGAAGAAAATATAATGCAACAAGACAAGGAGTTTTAGAGTTGTCACGGTCTGTCGTACCCGTGGTTCCGGCCGGGCACGACAAATGGCGCACTGTTCTGACTGAGCACACCTGGGCTTGTTTAGACACAGGTGTGCTTCATTTGGGCTGCTAATTAAGCCCCGGTGTGTCAGAACAGAGCGCGGTTCATTAACGAGGCTACGCCTTACAGTTAATGGTGGCACTTTTGGTTTGTGTTGTTACTTTATGTTTAATAAAGTTACGTTCTCAACTACTGCCTCTGCGTTGGCGTCCTTCCCACGCCCCGCCACCGTTACAAGAGTGGCTTAGTCAATCATCAAATTCTTACCCATTTGAAATTGCATTTCATCTTCTGAAGAGAAGAGGAAAAAAAAAACCCAGAAAAAAAAAAAAAAAAAACAGCTCAAAAATTCTCTTATAAAAGCCTGGAAAACCATTACCCAAAAAGAAACCTGCAAGCAAGCAAGAGATATGCAACCAAATGTTTAGTGTCATGTACTTTCATTTACTTTAAAACCTCCTGTTCTATTATTTTGCCTACTTGAAATAGTGGTAAGATACACAAGGTGCGTTTCCTTTTGTAATTTAATATGTCAATATGTAAATGAAAAATAAAAATCTGATCTCTTATTTTTTATTCATGTTATAATCTCAAACTCAAAGATCTTCATAATTCATTGGTTAATCGTTATAACAATAATAAACAACAGCACAATCTTGTCAATTAAACAAATGAATGGTTTAATTGTTCCGATTCTTTTGGAGGGGATAGTTTACTGCAGTTCTGGTCAGTGCTTTGTACCGTTTATTTGTAATTTCTGCACTGATGGGTCTCCTCCCATCCACAGCTTCTCAACCCCCTGCCAATGTCTCCATGGCAACCAAGAGCAATCTGATGAGCCTGGGTCTACCAAGCATCCTTCAGATTTGGCTGTCATTCACGTGTTAACTCCATCTAAAATTCTACCTCACATCTCCCTGCCTGTCTCAGTCTCTCGCTCATTCTCCTTCTGGTCTTTCATATGAGCAGAGTTCTAGCAACTCTTTATCATCTAAATTCTATCCTGACACTTGACATGTTTACTTTTTATTCCCACTCAATCAATATTTTCAATCACCTGTCTGTTGTATGTAGTTATATAAAGTGTCTGTTTTGTAGAAACATATAAACAGTTCATAGGAGCCAAGCCTCAAAACAGTGCTAAATCTATTTCTTTTCATTGCCACAGAATATTTTTTGGTGTCCTAATCAGTAGTTGTTTTAAAACCATTTTCCAATTTTTTTTTTTTACGGGAAGAATTTTTACAAAGTTTTAAGGAATTGCCAAATAATCTCCATTCTAATTGTGAGAGGAAGTGAGAGGAAGTAAGCAGTCTTTTTAAGATTTTTCAAACTCAGAGCTCTCTGTTCCAAACATCTTTAAGGAATATGGAAAAACTTCTCCAAAAATAAGAACGTTTCATTGGATGAAATGTGCAAGTGTGGAGAAATTTTCCAAAAGGTAAAGAACCACAGCATAGTGAAATCTGAATTATACCAGTTAAAGGGTTATAATTTTAACCTTTTTGAACCATTTTTGAAATGACTATTTAGCAAAACATACAAAAATATTAACTTTGAAGGGCCCATATCATGGAAAACTGATTTTTTTTTCTTGTTTAGCTGAAAGAAATAAAAAAAATACTTTGTTGCAGTTTGTGAACATTGGTAAACAAAGCAACTTTAAGAAGATCCACACGTTTACATGTATATGCCTATCCAACAGCAATTGTAAAAAAAAGTATTATTGCTTTTTTCAGTACTTAAAAATACAAACATCATACATGCACTTTAAAAACACATAAAAATTAAGTATATTGGCCCATTAAAGTCTTAAATTCAATTGCACTGTGGACCATTTTGTAATGACTCTCTGAGACTGAAACAGACTTTCTGAGTGAAAAAAACAAGTTTGAAAGTTGTTCAAGTGCATTTTTCTGACATGCACGTCAAAATCAATGAAAAGAAAAAGTTTCACATGAACAACATAACTGACCGATGCTTTGCATATTCTTGTATCTGTCAGAGTTCCCATTCGGAGACTTATGCTTTATTACTATATGTAAATAGGTGTAAGAATGTGGTTGGTAAATGTTAACTCTATTCTATGATATCTATAATAGAGTCTGTTTAAGTTAGAATGCATCACTTCCTAATTGGCTTGTTTACAGGATGTGCCGGTGAGTTGTGTTGGGAACAGCTCTAGTGTGGAGTTAGTGATTGAGTGCAGGCAAGGCGAGCTCCACAGGGGAAGTTACCGTGCTGCCTGCACAGAGCTTCTGAGCGAGGGGAACAGCGGGTGAAAGGGTCTGAGCCAGAAAGAGAGTCCGTTGAGAGCTGAGGTGATAATGTGTGAATCTTTCCTCACTGCAGGTACAGTAGCACACTTTATACTGGCTGGTATTCTGCTCTGCCACAACAACAAAATCAAAAACAAGACTAGCGACTCAAACATACTGCACAAAAAAATAACTCATTTGTTGTTGAGAATAGCCCAGTGCAGGGGTCTTAGGCCAGAAAATGTCCTAAAATGTCCAGACTTCTGGAGGCAGTACAACGTTTATGGATATCACCTAGAAACTAATTAGGCAAATCAATAATTCATTCTGCTGTCTATCTGTCTGTCTGTCTATCTATCTGCTTGTTATGAGTTTGTTCTCTTTTTAGATCTAGGTAGATCTGTCTGTTTGTGTAACATCATTTACCAGCAGAAATTAACCCTTTAGTAGTGATTTGCAGCCCTGTTTATCATGTTGAGGTAACCCCTTGGACATTTTCCAGTTTACTCACCCATGAATGAGGCAGGTGCATTGCATACCAGCTAGCACATTAACAAACAGTTCTCAAATTTTGACCTGGAGTGCCCTCTGGATGGACATCATTACTCAGACAACCATGTGGCAGCTGGGGGACACGTGACAAAATCAAATACTGAGATGTGACAAAAACGAGAGTCGTATTGACAGGAGCTGATGAGGGATGTAATGGAAGTCTTCTGGTTTTCAAGGGTGATTTTCTAACTCCAAGAATGACTTGTTATTTAAAGACCACTATTTTAAACAGCAAAAACTGACAAATGTATTGAACAAAATGACCAATTACTCCATTCTCTGTGAAAGCAGAAAAAATAGAAAGAAAGCAAGTTACACAAATGATCTAAACCAAACCTAACTGCAGTTTTGATTGGCTGCTAGTCATAAGTAATGAATTCACTTTCAAAAAAAAAAGGTGACACAGAGGAACTTTGTAGAAATCCAGTGGAAGATGATGAAAATGATGTCCCCCTGTCAAATCTTTCAGTAGAATACAGCTGTAAATGAGGTTTGCAACCTTTTATGTCTGAAGAACACAAAATCTCCTGTCCCAATTATTGATTTTTTTCTAGGAACATATGTCTAAGCAAAGACCCATTTAGGAATCTAGAATGTATCGGCTGGGCCAGCTTTGCCCTTTATCTTGTCCTTAGTAACCTATGACATTAATGCTAAACCGCTGGGAATTCTGGGTAGTTCTCAGTTTCCTGTAGACGTAAGTTAGACTGTTATTATACTGTTGTATGGTTCATATATTATTCATGATATTTAACCCTTTGTATACTTCCTGACATGCTTTCCATAGATTTCTGGGTAATAACTGGAAATAACAGGGATATATCAATTTTCCTGTCATACAATTGCCAAAAAACAAAGGTTTCAGTCACAATCAGATGAAGCATCATTTTGCTGATTGTACTTCGGGAAAATTGGTGCCTTTCAGTGCGATGTAGTGGAAGTGAAAATTACTCACTCTCCAAGGCCACACAGTCACAGATTTACAGAAAGCTCCAGCAAAGTGTGTCACGTTTTCTGGCACCTCACGAGAAAGAGCAGCATTAATCAGTTTCATTTGAGCTCTGAAACCGTTGCCATGGAAACATATTCCCAAGACATACACTGGGAAAAGCAGCAACTCGTCTGCCAAGGACATGAATATATCAGGTGCCTGTGGGAGACCAACACAAATAGCTGCTACATAAGCATGCTATAGCATCTCCCCTTTCTCCGCATGCTGCACGCTGCTGTGCATGGGGCACAATAGACATGTATGTCCGGTTCTGTGTTTAGGTAGTAATCCATTCAGTCATATGACTCAGATTTGATGAATTCTGAACCACGGAGCATCAAGCTGGCTGTTTTGTTACTGATAAGATACTGAGACCACTTGCACAGGTCTGACTCAAAAACTGCAAGCTGAGCATGCAAAATATGTGTACTTCACAGTATTTGAATCACAATTGGCTATTCTTGTCTTCTAAGCACTTCAAGGGATAAAACTTTAAATCATAGTACCAAGGGTCCACAAAAAATCAGTGAGCGTGCAGTTTCTATATTTGGACCAGCCTTCACACAAAAAAAAAACGCTCATTTCTTTTAAAGGCAACTAAAACAGTACAAACATACTTGCGAGGTCTTATAGAAGTGGTTTACCTCACAACATCACCAAAAAAAAACACTTCTATGAAATATTTCCAATAAACAATGATGCCGGATATGACTGTAATCACCATCTGGCAAACAGCATCGCATTTAAAATGTAACTATTATCAAAAATGCTTTAATGAACTCTATCGATCTTGTTTATCAAATTTTCTGCACCACTTTCTCTTATCATGCTCTCAACAGCTGATTCATCAGCCTCCATCCTATCACCAGCTATTAACGGCATGCATCACTATGTTACTCACATCCTATCAGTTTCCCATTCTAGTATAAACAACAATAAAGCAGCACTCTGTAGCTTGCTCTTATATAAACTGTGTTAAATGTGTTTTTTCTTGACCTTTGTCAGTTCAAATGTATTAAAAAATTTATGAAATGCTGGGCCTTTTGCACGGTGCTGGCCTGATTTTTATAGATGCATTAAGTATATTTAGTGCAGTTCTGCACCCCTCAAACTCCAGCACTTATAAATCTAGCTGATTCACAAAAAATGCCACAGTCCAACTATAAATCATACACTGCTTTGATTCACACAGGGGCAACCAATCAGCAAGCTTTGAGGACACACTAATTTACTGACAGAAGCAACTTACTCATTTTCTTATGCTGTCTTGGGTGTAGCAGCAGGGTCCTGGAGGAACGTTATTTCGTTTCACTATGTACTGTGTATATGGCTGAAATGACAATAAAAAACCTACTTGACTACTTGACTTGACTTGACCTTTCTAGTTTTTAAAATAAATTTAACAAATTGTCACGAGTGCTTTCTTTGATTTCACATATATTTCAAGCTGGAAAAGAGAATTTTTCATTAGGCCGCTTGCTTTAGCGAAGCCACTCTTGAATTGTTTTCCTAAAAAGTTGATTTACAATTTAATGGTCAAGCCTGGGCACAGATCCTCCTCTTTTTTTTTCTTTTTTTTTTTAATGCAGTTAAGAGCTTAAAAAGTACATCCAAGCTACTGAAAAGATATTGGACTCTTAAAAGCAGTGCTGCATGTTGTTTCAAATTTCTAGCCTCACTTATTCCATGCACTTGGTCTTATATCTGACTGTACAACAATTCATGCATTTATAGGTTGTTCACTTCAGTACCACAGCCTTGACTTGTTGCTCGGACCAGATCTCAAGACCATGGCATTGTCGGATGCCGCTCACCCAGGAAGTTATCGCTCCAGGCTGTGCAAGAGAAAATAAAAAAATGCTGGCTATGCTAATCCATGCTACCCCATGAGACCGGAGGTTCTGTTCATATTACTTTCTTATGTCCACTACCTTGAAAACACACTGGATTACCTCAGACTGCAGCAGAAGGCACTGCTGCATTTTCATTTTCACTGGAATCGACTCCATCGATCACCACACTTTCTCTTATCTTTCTGAGGCCATCAGCCTCCCTCCCATCACCAGTAATTACCACCATGCATTACTATGTTACCAACTGCCTATCAGTTTCTCATTCTGGTAGAGAAAGCATCCTCATTATAGTCTGTCTGAACAGACCAAAGCACTGCTGATTTTAATTTTTAATTGAAATGTGTCTGAAAATGGTCTGAGTCAGCTGAACAGGTAGATAGGACATTAATGCATTACAGACAGCATCCTGGTATAAATATTATAATAAAATGTTTTATACTTCTAATTTAAATCATACATGCCAGTATCTTGCTCAGTATTATTAGTGAGCACTGGCTACATTTGCAGACTACATCCAAAGAATGGACATCAACAGGTCATACACTCAACTTTCTACCACAATGAATGAAAGCAAATAACCGCCTTTTAGAAGCTTCTTAATTGCAGACTCCAAAACCTGCCTGCCAAGTGGTCATCTAAGAACCATTTTTGGTTCATTTAAGAACCTCTAAAGGGATGAATCTTCAAAGATCTATTTGTGAATACCGTTTTTTTCTTTGAGCATGAAGAACCTTTTTTTTTTATTACAATATAATATTATTTTATACTCTGTATTACAATATAAAAAGGCCTTATACTCATGAAAGTCAGTCAAATCCAAGAACCATTTGGGAGCATTTATTTTTAAGGGGAACACAGGCCCATTGATACTTCAGTGATGCGTCAGCTAGGCGCGTGTCACTGCTGGAAGCGGCATGGGCGTATAAATAAAGGAAAGACTTTGCTTTGTTATGCATTCACTTTAATCTAACTCCCGGAGAGATTAATTTGTGTGTGAGCATGCAAGTATGAGGAGCCAGCTCACGACAGGTTGCACAGCGGTGCACTGTAGACAAGGATCAATGCAACATGACGCCTAGCCAGATTGCATGTTCCCCCAGGGTACATGTCTGTAATTGCAAGAAGGCTGATGGAAAGCTTACACCCTTTCAGCCAGGTATGTTATAATGTGCTAAAGCATATCAGCATGGCATGAGACAACCGGTTGCATGTCTGTCATGACAGGATTCCCTTTGCTTCTATTTCCTAACACCACTGCAGCAATGCACGGCCCCTTTCTTAGTTGCAAGTGGCTGAACGTTTGGCATTTTGACTAAACTGCACTGAGGAAAAATGTTGAACTGCAATGGAAAAAACACCAGCAACCAGAATGAATGTTCTGCACTTACTTTGAAAAAAGCTAAATACACCATGCTTGGTGTCTTCTTTTTCACTGCCCAGGGGCTGCAAATTTGCCATGCTGACTAAAAGCTGGGATTTATCTGTTACACTCACTGAATTGGCATTCAGCAATAATGGTTGTACTGATGCACTACTGCGTGCAATGCAAAGCTGCAAGTGCAGCCTGTATTGCTGTGCCTAGTGAATGAAGTCCACACTCACCCTTGCATATTTGGAAGAATAGGGGTCCTCAAAGAGCGCCCAGACGCGTCGCTGCCAGCGTTGCCACAGACCTCCACCTTTACCGTCAGCTGGGTCTCCCAGGGCCAGCCTCTTGGTCATTTCCAGCTCCTCGTCTCCGTCTCCCGGGTCACCCAGGCCGTCCGCATCCGTGTCGTCGTTGCCCATTTCGGCAGGTCCGCCGCCGAAGCTGTCCAGGGCCTCCTCGGCCTCCCGGTGCTGCCGGTAAGTCATCCAGCAGCACGGCTCCACGTCCGTCTCGTCGATGCCCCAGAAGGCGAGCTCCTCCTCGTAGAGGGGTCCGCACACGTCCGCGGGGCAGTGCAGTTTGCCCGTCCTGTAGTAGTTAAGGATGTGCGCGAAGACGCCCGGGTGCCGGTCGAAGAAAAACTCGTCGATCTGGGCGTCGTAGTCGAAGTGGCTGTGCGCATCGGGCTCGGCGAGCCAGGCCAGGCGCGTGCCCGGGAGGGTGCGCAGGGTGCTGCGGTACGTCTGGTGCCGGATGCCGCCCACGTTAATCACAACGCGGTCTTTCTCGTCGCCTTGGACCATCGCGTCGCTCAGGCATGTCTCGAGCAAGGTCCGGGTGTTGCCAGAGCTGAGCTCGCGACGCGGGGCACGCGCTCACACGCGCGCGATGCACAAAAAAATACAGTCGAGTTGAGCTGGAGAGACCTTTCGGCTTGCGAGCCCAGTCTCGAGCTCATGTGGACCTTAAAAGAGCCCCTTAAAAGAGGGAGAGAAAGGGTCTCCCACCAAAGCACCAAAAAGCTCCAAAATCATCCTGATCCTCATTGATGAATCCCTCAGAGATGGTCCAGGCGGAAAGGGGATGGCAGCACTTGCAGCTGTGAAGTGTGGTTGTGAAAAGATAACAGGCTCCTCTTTCCTTACTCCCTCCCTAAACGCAGTCTCGGGAAATCTCAGCGCTCAGATCAGATCCTCCTCGGGTCATATTTGGTCTCTCTCTCCGAGCCGGTTTCTCAGGTGGTTCGCTGGGAATCTGCTTAAAATGGAAACACAAGTTTTTATTGTCTTTTTTTCTCGCCAGCAGGAGCTCAGACACCAGCAATAAGCTCTTTACCTTTCGGTTGTGGTTGGCCATGGTGGAGAAAAACTACCATTTCCATCTTCTTTTCCTGCGGCGTTGATGCAGATTGGTTTGTCCGTTTTACTGTTCAGTGCGCTCATGAAAACCTGCCCCTTTTCTTCGCCTCTGTCTCACCAGCAGAAGAGGAGAGAGTCTCCGCCGAGGAGCAGGAGCATCACTCACATCTGCGTTACATGGGCGCGCAGGCGCAATGACTTAATGAGGAAGAAATTGGGAGGATTTCAGGACCATCTCCTGCTCCGCTTTGGCGTTTTACACAAGAGCTGCATGACAGTTCAGTGGGTTGGTTGGTTGACTGGTTGGTTAGTTAGTTAGCTTGTTGATTGGTTGTTTAGCTGGATGATTGGCAGGTTGGTTAGTTAGCTTTTGTTTGTTTTGTTTGTTGGTTTGCTGGTTGTGCGACTGGCTGGTTGATTGGTTTGTTAGATGGCTGGTTAGTTGTTAAGTTGGTTTAATGGTTGGCTGGCTGGGTGGCAGGTTTTTTGCTTGGTTGGTTGGTATGTTTGATGGTTGGTTGGTTAGTTGGTTTGTTGGATGCCTGACTGGTTGGTTTAATGGTTGGCTGGTTGAGTGGCAGTTGGTTGGTTGGTGTGTTTGATGGTTGGTTGGTTGGTTAGTTGGTTTGTTGGATGGCTGGATGGTTGGTTTAATGGTTGGCTGGTTGGGTAGCAGGGTTTTTGGTTGGTTGGTTGGTATGTTTGATGGTTGGTTGGTTGGTTGGTTTGTATGTTTAATGGTTGGTTGGTTGGTTGGTTGGTTGGTTGGTATGTTTGATGGTTGGTTGGTTAGTTGTTTTTTTGGATGGCTGGTTGGTTGTTGAGTTGGTTTAATGGTTGGCTGGTTGGGTGGCAGGTTTTTTGGTTGGTTGGTTGGTTGGTTGGTATGTTTGATGGTTGGTTGGTTGGTTGGTTGGTATGTTTGATGGTTGGTTGGTTAGTTGGTTTGTTGGATGGCTGGTTGGTTGTTGAGTTGGTTGGCTGGCTGGGTGGCAGGTTTTTTGGTTGGTTGGTTGGTTTGTTGGATGGCTGGTTGGTTAGTTGGATGGATGAATGGCATTAGGAAGGTTGCAATCTTTCTGTTTAAAAAGACTTGTCTTTCTGTTTGCTTAAATACTTTACTCAAGACTTTTTCTATTTAACATCTGTCCAATGTTATGCCATGTCTTGATAAATTGTATCAGGAAAAAAAATTTAATTCAAACATCCCAGCTAGTTGTCTGTGAATACATCATGTATGTAATAAAATAATATATGTAATATATATATTGGGTAACATTGCTGACATCTTTTGGCAATTATTAATGTACCTTGTAAGTCATTTGCACTGCAACCATGCAACACATTTTATATCATACATTTTTTGAGCCTTTTGTGTGGTTATATTTTAACTTGCTCCATTAATTTGCTTTTAGAATTTCCAAAGTGTCATTTTGGTGAATCTTTTTTGTTACATATGAAACTATAACTTCATAGACTAATTCATGTGTGCAAAATTAGGAAATTACAAAATTGTGCCGTGTACATGAACGGCATATCTCAGAGCACTCATATTTGCTTACTTTTTTAAGCAAAAGAGACAACGTGTCATTGTGAAACACAGCACAACACACAATGAACCACAATGAAATACAGCCTCTGCATTTAACCCATACACATACTTTCCTTTTTTTTTTTTAAATATCGAAAGTGCCCAGGTAGCAGTGATGGGGAGGATACCTTGATCAAGGGTAATTCAGGGCAACCTGCTGCTCTGGGATTTGAACCTACATTCTTCCTATCCGGTGGCCAGCTTCCTAACCACTAAGCCACTGCTGCCCCTCTTTATTTTGAAATGGAAGAATGATTAAGCTGCAAAAACAGATATTTACAGATATCCACATATTTAGCCTATAGCAGTTTAACCCTGCCCATTCAATTGGAAGTTATAAGAAATGTTATAGTTATGAAGGCATAACTATGGGGGTAGTTGTCTGGTCAGGGAAGCAGCTGAAGCCTGACTAAAACGATGGTATCCACCAGATCTCAACAGTCCCCATGGCCTCTTAATGTCAGAAACTCATTAACGGAGTACTACAGCGGATCTGCTCTCTGAACTGACCCACTGCAATTAATCAAGTGAAGTAATGACTGGTAGATATATCAAAGGCCAATAAAAGCCCAGAAGGTGTTGACTGGGTGTCTGATGTGAGAAAATGTTTCACTGATGACTTTTTGCTGAGGTTTCTGCTTGAGAAAATAAATATTTAAAGGGAGGGAAATAAAAAAATAAGTAGGAAACACTATTTGCGAGACAGCGGTCAGAAACATCTTTAGGCTTTCATATTTAAAAGCAATTACAAATATTTATCATGCAAAGCATGCAGTGCTACCTGTAAAAAAAAAAAAAAAAAAAGAAGCTACCTATGAAAGCACTAAAAGCCTGCGGTCAAAGGAATGGATTTGTCTTTTTCTTTAAAGCCCAGTATCGCCATCTTGTGGAAACTTAGATTCTAAAATCTTGAACTTTTGGCGGCCTACTTTTCAAAGCAACTTGTTCATGAGTGTCTTGACCCATTTTGGTCCCACACTCACATCAGCGTTTAAGCAAAACACATAACAATCAATGAATGGTTCATTGAAATATATTTTCAAACCCCATATTGAATACAGAGCAAAACAACTGAGCTACATTACACAATAACTTATCACAGTTCATTTGAAAAGGTGTTTTGTGTATCTGCAGGTCTACACTGAGCTTGGCACATGCAGGCTAATATGCAGGCTGTATATCATTAAAAAGCTGGAACTATGTTGCCCAAGGATTTCAAGTCACAATGAAACACATAAATACTCTACCTGGACTGAATTTACATAACTCTAAATATGTGACAGAGTAAAAATACTATAGATTTTTTTTCTGTCTTGAGTACAAATTAAAGTGTCACAACCAAACAAAGTATACCTTTTACAAAGATAATGTTTCCGTCCATTATCTGAGGCTCTTCTCCTAACCAGGATGGCAGAGGCCCATCCCAGCACTAGAGAGAAGCATCTTTAGAGAAAGGTCACCAGTCAATCACAGGTCAAACACCCAACACACACACTCAGTCACACCTAGGGGACAATTTAGCATCTCCAGCTGACAGGACCATGTGAAGGAACCAGAAATCATAGAGAAACAGATTTTACACCAAGGGACCCAGAAGCTTCTTGCTGTGAAGGTAAAGCACAAACCACAAAATAAAGGGTTATTTTAGAAAACTGAAGCCCTTTCCAATAAATTGTTTTGTTTGTTTCTGTATGATACATTTATGAATATGTACAAAATTAGTGTGGAAAAAAACTGAAGTTACAACTGAAAATCATCTCCAATTCCAGTCATTTCCTAAATGAATGAATTCTGATATGGACAGTTGACAGTTGTACTGAAAGTTGTAGTGACATTTAGTTCACCCCTTTAGAAATAAGATCACTCTTGTTCACTTTTTACTGAAGTGAGCTTTTAGGGACACCCTAGATGATGCCTGGCTACATTAACACAGGCACAGGATTTCAACATTACAAATGCAACAAAGAAAAAACTGGATCGGTTTTCATGTTAGTTACATAAATTGACCTGATTAGAAAACCTGACCCCTAATTTGAGCCACTTCTGCAGAATGACCAACACATCAAAGGGACATACGGCATGTTGGGTTGTGCATCCCTGCTTCATTAGGCTGGTTTAAGTTGCCAGCAAGTAAATCAGTCAATGCGATTGAAGGATTCTGTCAATCAACTACCACCGAATTAAACTACTAAATCAGAGGGCAGGCTGCAACTGGTCAGTTTTAAGTTTATTTCTAATTGCCAATAAATTAATTAAGTGGTAATCAGAGTTTAAGATTCAAGTAGCCAACCAG
Organism: Hepsetus odoe; assembly: GCA_017165825.1. Classification (NCBI taxonomy): domain Eukaryota; kingdom Metazoa; phylum Chordata; class Actinopteri; order Characiformes; family Hepsetidae; genus Hepsetus; species Hepsetus odoe. The sequence goes on along the minus strand of CM029391.1, from coordinate 11,786,931 downwards.
TCCACAGTAATCAACAGACCAATGGGCTTTGGAGGAGGGAAACTTCATCTAGTCGAGCAGAAAGGAGTGGGAGGCACAAATTTTATCATATAAATCACACCAATCTTGCATTTTCAAAATACATTTCAAACAGAGTGACAAACAGGTTTAAACAGCTGGTACAAACACTCTCTTCAAAATATTTGAAAGTGAAAAAGATTGTAGTTTTTTCCAGAGAGGAATAAAAGCTAAACAGCTGTAGGATGTTACTAAAACTACAATTCATGTTCCCCATGTTGTTATCAAGCACTCTTTAAAGAGCACCTTCTGCTTTATTTATTTACCCTCTAGCTTCACCTCTCTGGGTTTTGTGATGGCCTTCAGTCTTGAAAGCAAGCCATCATGTCTTACATTGCACGTGTACCAAAGAGATCAGAAGTGATGGACACTGGAGGAACCACAAGGCCTGCAGTGGTGGTCTAGTGAACTAGTGGTCTAGACTGTGGGTTCCATTCCCTCACCAGTAGGTTGCCCTGAGGTACCCTTGAGCAAGGTACCATCCCTGTCACTGCTCCCCAAGGCACTTTCAATAGCTGCCCTCTGCTGCACGTGTGTGTATGGGTGAAATGCAGAGGTGGAATTTCGTTGTGTTGTGCTGTTCTGCGTTTCACAATGACGAGGGTAGTCCCTTTCACTTTCACTTGCTGTGTAAAATATTAAATACCCCAAGCAAAAACGTGTTGCCACTAGAGGACGTTATCTACAATAAATGTTTGTTATAATCAGCCTGCTGTTGTAATACACTTATTTTGCCACCAGAGGGAGACATTTGCTGGTTATAGGAAAAGAAAATATTCCCACTCTCAAGTTATTTACTCTTCCAGACTTTTATAGATACATGACAATGAAACGTATCTTTTTTTAGTATGTTTTAGAATACATAGCATATGCAATTAGAACATAATACATATATTAAGCTAATACATATTATAATAATACATGTATCAATTTTTTCTGCTTTTATTTGGGTTTAAAATAACATGGCCAGACAGCACTCTAATACACAGAAAATATACTGGGCCAACAAAGAGAGGAAATACTCCCATAGCTTCCCTCAGTTTCATCCCCCATGCAAACACACCGACTAATGGTAATGTTGGTAAGGGTGCGCACACACACACACACACTCACTCACTCACTCACATTTTGCTCCATGTGCTACACATGCTCCATTTCCAAGCAAGACGTCCTCTCAGTGATAAAAAGAGATTAGTTCTGACTTCAGTTCTTAATATCTGAGCCTAGTAAAAAAGGGAACTTCACATTTTTTTATTCTTGCAGGTATGTCATTTTACATAACAGGATATTCAGAATCCTCCAGTGTGTTCTGATTAGAGATGGTTAACTGCAAATAGTTTACTGATTTATTTTACAGCTGTGGCCAAAGGGACCTGTTCTTGTGGTGCAAAAGTAAGGTACCACTTTATCATGATGGTGCAGAGGAAGCATGCAGTGGATTTTTCACACTGGACAAAAGACAAGTGCAGAAAGCAAATCAAAAATTATAAGAATGAGGCAAAAACGTGAGCCAGGCCCAGGCTGTGGTGGTAAGAGTGGGTGAGAAACAACACCTGGAGTGAAGAGAGGAAAGTGGAGGGAAGTGTGCAGATCTGCTGGGCTCTCTGCTCGTGTGGGCGGGGGAGAAGCTGGGTGTTGCCCGTTTGACGTCGACATTTACACAAAAGGCGCTCCGAGGCGAAGCGGTCGCACACGCTCGTGCAGGATCTCAGTGTCTGTCGGTCTCGCGCATAAAGATCAAAAAGAGCCGTACACTTCAAAGAGAGCAACCATGGGCGTGGAAGGCTGCACGAAATGCATCAAATACATACTTTTCTTCTTCAATTTCATCTTCTGGGTGAGTGAGCGATGTTTTAACGTTGAGCCTGTGTGTGGTTTCGGCCATTAAAGGACCCGTTAGACCGCCATTGGTCTTGTTTATCATAAGGAGGATTATGTGGGTTAGGAGCTGGGCAGTGGGAAAGGAGGGCAGTGATGATCTGTTCTGTGTGCTTATAGATGAGAGATGTTTTCGTCTAGCTGGGGCTCCACCTGAGCCGTGTTTATAAAACAACGGTGGCCAGATTAGACACATTGTAGCTCCTGGGACAAACTAAAGGGACCAAGGGGTGCAAGGACTTTTTTTCGCACTTCTCAGCATCGTCCTGCAGTGGGAGTCCACCAGTCCTGCCTTTAGCATCGAAAATCGAGGGAATTTTACATTCCTCTTGAACACACTTGTAGAAACTTGAAGAAGCTTGTTTTATCTTCCACAAAGTTTGGTTTCTTGGAATTGGGGCAAATGTTTTTTTGGTTTAAGTGTCCCTCAGATCGGAGCCCTTTATACACCTGAGGCTGAAGTGGTAAAACACATCATGCAAATCGTCTTTCACTGCTGGTGAAACCATATCTATAATTAAACGGTGTAAAACCCACAGATATGTAGTGTTGCACCAGGTAAGAGGTTTAGATATTTCTAGCACAACAAGGTGTGGTTAAAGTTGCCTTCTCTAATTGGAAATTGAAATTAGAATTTTTTTTGTTTTTTTTTTTTTTTTTTGTTTTTTTTTTTTTTAAGATGGACTTAATGTGGTAGGAAATCAAGACTAAAAAAGCAGACGTCTGGTTGAAAAGAAACAAACCATTGTCCACACATTTTTTTTTTTTAAATCGAGCATTGCCTGGAGGAGATTCGAATCTCATGGTTTTGGAAATCCCCAAAGAAGTACATACAGTAATTAACATCACACATTGCGGTGTTTAACTGCATGCATGAGTGCTTAACCGCTTATGGTCTTTTTTCTTCCATCCTTGTTTCCTCTTGAAGGAAACTTGAAAGAATGGGATGGGGGGGGGGGGAGTTCTCGCCGAAAAATGTTCTCGACCATAGGATCTCAACCTCATCTGTCCGACAGGTGGCCTGATGTGGACGCTGGCCAGAGGATAAGGCAACTCTTTTGGAAAAGCCATGCTGAATCATTTATTTAAAGGGCATCCGGGCAGACTTTTTTAAACAGAGAGCAAAATGCCACTAAAAAGAAGACGCCAAAATCTAGTCTGTGCAGTATCGGTACCAAATTGAGAACAAGGTCAGCTTGGCAGAAAAATGTGCCTGAAATTGTACAAGTAAATTTGAGCTGGCAGGCAAATAGATGTCATACTGCAATCATAGTCACAGTGCTCTGAGCCCCAGTGTTGACGTGCCAAGCATTCTACAACCCCCTATCACTTAGTCATGGGGTGGAAATAACCTCCAAGTCTCTGACAGGGAATAGGAGGAGTCCAGGAGGGGGCTGTCTCAGAAGACCCCTTCCCAAGGCTAGATGTTTAGGGGATTTTAAAGGAAGCGAGGTTGGGGAATATCAACTTTGGGAGATGGGAGTTTTTTTAAATGAACATGTTCCAGTCTACATGTCAAGGCAGTGTGATACTGAAATGGCAAGAAATGAAAATACATATTAACATTTATGTGTTTTCTCTGAGGTGTGGCTGTTTGTGCACATTACAAAAACCCAAGAATAGTGAACTACAATGTTGAAAAAGCCACTTCAGGGCACTGTATAACAGTAAACCTTACACCCCCTTAAAACAGCATGAAGTGTTGATGAAATGTGTGCTGGTGTTCTATCTGAATAGGTCGGAATATCAGCAGATATTTTGTTTAAAAATCTATTGAAGGATGTTCTGCTTTTACAGCTTTTTGGAAAACAAATGGTTTCGCCGGTCTCAGTAGCAGCCAGAGATGAATCCCGTTGCTCACCCCGGTAGATGTTTAAGGGACAATGCTGTTTATCAAACGCAGGCAACTTAACAACAGATCCACAGTTTGTGGATAAAACCTGATGGGCCAAGAACAGCCTCATCCTTTCTCTCCTATTAGCATCAAGAATAAAGAAATTCTTTAGAAGTTCTTTAGAAATTTCTGCCATTCCGATTCCTCAAATATGTTGATAGAAATGTTCATAGAATGTAACGGGCTGCTGGAATGATCAGGTTCTGGTTTGACTTTAATGATCACGTTTGTTAAGTGAACTTGATGCCATATGTATTTTTTTTTAAACCACAGAACACGCTGCACCATATTTCATCAGCAAGGGCCTCTAAATCAATTCTTTTTATGATATGGAAAAGAAAATAGTTTAGTTTAGTTCTACTTTACCTTGAGTCAGGGTTAAAAAATTCCTCTGCATTTCACATCACCACTGACAACCATCACCACTGAAGCTAAAAGAGATGATATGCTAGAGGAATCACATGTCTGAGAGCACTTTACATTAGTGGACCATAAGAAAAATGCAAATTTTTTACAAAAGGAGTCTTCAGAAATGCTTTTTCCATTTTCTATGTAGATTAAAAGCCAAGAGTGCTTACTAAAGGCTTACTCTTTCACTCAACGGAAGCTATGATTGAGTAAATCGGAAGCAGGTTGCCACGCCTAAAAGGAAAAATCCATTGAGCACATTAATTTTTGCCTGGTCACTTAGAGCAATTAGAGATAGAGGTCAATCATCTGATTTTGTTTCATAGATTATATTTGGATTTATTTTGTCATAGTAAGATTTGAATAATTCATAAGAAAACGTTTAGCATTAATGACTGTCCATAATAAATCATTACCCTGACAACACCCTTTGTTTGTTCAATACTTCTGTGCCATTTTTAATGTATAATAATCAGTTTCCTTTGGCCTTTAAAGTACATTTTATTCCTAATTTCATTCAAGGATCTCTTTGATCCTGATAACCTGTAATGTTATTGCATTATTGCTAAGAGTATCAGATTGGTATGAAAACAGGAGCAAAATGTGGCAGTTTTCAGCCTTGTAAAAGAATCTGATTTGAATTGAAATGTTTCCTAGATTAAACAGTACTGTACTTTAATGGAAAAAGTGAATTTTACGCCACCCTGGAAAGAAAACTTCAAAATATTTGGGAAAAAAACAGGAAAGGCACACACAAAGCCACTTAGACCAAATAACATTGGGAGTGCAATGGGAAATGCATGGAAAAGAGGGATTAGTGGTAGGAACGTGAGAGAGTGGCATCTGATTACAAGCAAGAGATTTCATCTTGACTGCCTAAATCTGGTTGCTTGTGTTATGTTTAAATCATGTGTTATGTTGAATACAAGACTGAACTCCGATCTGTTGGCAAGACTTTATGCATTTTAACCATTTTGAGTCAAATGCAATTTTGGAACCGTTATTTGGAAGGCTGTTAACTTGAGTAAGGTTAAAGCTGCGGTTGTGCAGTCATCATGTGGTGCGCATGTTCCTGCACATGTACATGTGCAGGATATGGTGTGGCTTTTTGGCTAGGAATAATGTACAGTAGTCATTGGAGAAGCTAGTCCTCTACCAGGACAAGAGACAGCTGTGGGGGAATGACGGAATGTTCCAGACATGGCTCTCTGACTAAGCAGCCGTAACTCTGGGGAACCCAAAATGTAGCAAGAGTTCCTCCTGTTTGAACCATATTTCATTTGAAACATCGCTTTATTGTTGAGCAAATAAGCTGTTCTTGCTATATGCACATGGACTTGTCTTAAGACTCTGAAAGAACATGACCGCTCAGGAAAACCCCTCAGTTGTTTCATTTTTAACCTTATATGCAAGAAAGAGTCATTACAGGACTGGAGGAGTGCTGTGGTGAAAATGAGATTTGTGAGACCTGCAGGCCGATGCGCTGCGATTCCAGCCTCACCCTTTGGCAGTGGCTATGTTTACTCTGTCGCTAAGCACTGGGCTGCCTGAGCTCTGGAATGGGCCTGGGCGGTCTAAAGAGAGAGAGAGAGAAATGGGATGAGAGAGAGTCTCTATATCAGTCTCACAGACACTTAGTCAGACACCATCAAACCCTTGGGGGAGTGGCTGAACTTTATACCTCTCAGGGGGCCACAATCTGGCATGGTAACAGTATAGATTACAAGCATGAATCAGTTTGGTTTCTATAATTTTAATTTTTTTATTTCTTTATTTTTTTGGAGAAACTCAAAGTTGAGTAAAAAAATTAGAATTTGACATATTTCTGCTATGCTGAAAATAGAAAACAGCTCGAAACGTTCTCCACGTTGGGCCTTATTCTTGGTGCTGTAAAAAATTCCTTAAAGTGGGGAATTCTTTCCTGCCTATAATTCAAAGGAGTAATTCTGTTAGCCTTAACATTACTTAATCTTCACCCAGTCTAAAGGACAGTTTTTAGTCCAAATGACAAACTTTTGATCAAAGAAATGATCAAAACTGTTAATATCTTCTTACTGAACTACCAAATGTCAAATGTTTTGAATATCTTGGCATATTAATAATTATTCATTTAAAAACTTTTAAAAATAGATTTTATAAATCACACTCTATCATAAACTGATTCTTATGTACGTTATTACTTTATTTCTTTTAGTTCTGGTTCTTTTTCCTTAAGATTTGGTCTCAGCTTTTCATATAATGACATTTAGATATTATGTACTTTTTTCTTTTTTCGGGAATAATCCAGGACTCTGCTCATCGTGTAAAACTGCTTTTATATGATTGATAACTGATTTTTACGTGAGTTTGAGCTCTATACATATAGTCCTCCCCTCATTTCCTAGGGGCCAGATGTCATATTTAATCAGTAGTTTTGAGAAAAAAGAAAAGGGGAAAAATTCCTGCCTTCCATTTCTCAGTTTATATGACTAGTGTGTGAGAGTCATGCTACAAAAAGTGAGAAAAAATGCATGGGTTTGACCTTTGGGTGGACAAGTTTCATTCTGCAGCTGTTCAGGAATATGTGTGTGAGATATAGGAGATTGATGAGGGGGGATTGGTTCTCATGAGAAGGGGCAGAAAGAAAGTGAAACCGTGTTTCATGTAGGCTGATCTGAAGATTCCATTTGACTCTACTCGTATCAACGAAAATTCAGACACGAAAACACTGATATTACTCAAACTTTTTTTTTTTTTTTTTTTGTTTAACCTGAACGCAAAAGGCCTACACGGTTAAAATGCTTTCAAAGCTAACATATATGCAAGATTATATAGCATAATTATCCACAAGAACTATCAAGTAAGAAAATGAAAAGCAATTTAACAAAAATGAACAAAACGTCTAAGACGAGAAGTTCAGCTTCATTCAGTACTTTGTCAGCTTCTACTCTTTAAGTAAAAAAAGTAATATTTAATATTTAAGTATTTAATTAAGTATAGACTGACAAACATTTAGTAAAGCACTGTTTACTTAAAACTCTCCATTTCTAAAATGTCATTCTAATTTTTGTTCACATTACATTGTATCAGTTGACAGAGCTTGTTTTCTAAATTCTTAAAAAATTCTATTGGTATCAGTGTTAACATTTTCATATTGGTTAGGCCCTGTTTTAATAGAAATGGATCAGCCCTTTGTTTTCTCAGCCAATGGTTAAGTGTTCAGGCCAGCCCAGAATTCCTGTTCTAAACCCTTTGGTCCTCTCCATATTCCCAGTACTCTTCCATTAGTGGATCTTCCCTCACTTGCTCAGCTAGCTCCCGCTGGGGTCTGGGCTGGCTCTACTTCTTCCTTATTTGTGTCCTGCATTCCTCCACAGCGTCTGTCCGTTCCTGACGAGGTCCAGCTGCCCCAGCAGCCTCTGGCCCACATCTGATTGGACAGTGATTTATCTGTAAACAGAGGCCCCTTTCCCACTTCCAGCAGCCCCCACCCATACAATACCAGTCATTGTAGTTAAAAACTTTAAATGGTTAGCCCAAGAGCCTGACCTTTTTTTTTTTTTTTAAATACCCTAGTATTCTTTACCGTCTGGATTTGGAACATCCTGCCCTCTGAGTTTGCCATTTTGTATTTGTGTGGCATTAGACAATTATTTTTTTTTGGTCCCACTAATAGAAACAAAGACAGTCTTGAACTGGATAGCGGTGAAGAGGGCTTGCCGGATATGTGACTGTGTTTTCACATGTAAGGATATTTTTACTCCTTGTGCATAAGGGGCCCCTAAGCCTTTGTTAAAGACTGTAAGCAAGCTCCAGAAGGAGCTAGAGATAAGAAAATTAGGACCACTGGGTCGCTTGAATTTGCTGACGGAAAGACACAGACATATTGCTTGCTTCCTTTAAGTAACGGAAAAAATAAGTCAGAATTGCATGGTTTTCTTTAGGAATTTGTAAAGATTTCCGATTCCTCTTGCGTAGGCTCACATGACCAAACTTGAACTTTGTCCATTAGCACACATAAGGGGTCATTTTTTGTAGGATGAAGATGAGAAGACGACTCATAATCCCTTTCTGTCGCTCTTTTTCTTTCCTCACAGCTGGCTGGATGTGTAATCCTGGGTGTGTCTCTTTGGCTCCGTCATGACCAAAAGACCAGCTCTCTTTTGGAGCTGAAATTTGAAGGCACAGAAGCACCCAGCACCTTCTACATCAGTAAGCATCTTTTTGTTACCTTCATTAGTAGGCCTACAAGACTTTCAAAGGAAATGCTAACATGCCTAGTAATGAATGGAACTGATGTCATTTGATTAATTCTGTTTTCTAGCTATTCACTTTCATTCGCTGTTATCGGGTGTAGCATTTCTGGATGAACCTTGGCCAATAAAAATGTGACCTCCTCCATGCTCATCCATCAGCCAGATTTGTTAGTGTTACTGGTCCCAGGCATCGGTATAAAATCAACAATTTATAGTTTATAGTCCCAGAGCTCGTTACGTTGGTGTTCCCTTTACACAGTTTGCTAAAAATCTTTTGCTTCCTTTTTTTCTTTTGTGCCAGTAATCAGACCACTGTTAACCTGCTATCCATGCGTGGAGGTTGGGTACAATAAAAAGCCTGTCTGATATCTTGTGAACATTCAGCTAGAAGTGTACACACCTTTAACCTTTTATGCAGTACCAAGCCTGTTCTTGTTCTGCCCTAGCACAGGTTCATTGGGAAAACAGCAATTGCATCATCCAACATTTGCTGGAGCTAGACTATAAATACTTTTGCAATTCACTTCACTCTTAACTTTTAAAACAGGGCTCATAAAAACTCCTCGTAGATCATGCTTCGAAGTCATTTCAGTTGATAGTCACATGTAACAAAAAAATTATAGCTGATGATACTATTGGCCTGCATTTTGGCAGAGCTTCTCAATAATTATTGTCCAGTCAGACTGAAGATTTAAAGTGTTACTGTTACTGCAACTTCTCTTTACTGGGGAGGTTCACTGAGAACACACCTAGAAACAACTTAGCACCTCCAATACCCAATTTAAACTGTTGGAGAAACATTGTGTTGGAACACCCTTTAAGCTTCTCCTCAAATTCAAATTTTTTGGTATGAGATTAGATTCCCCCCAGATATCTGCCAGTACAACCCTCTGTTCTTTTATTTAGGAATTTATTAGCATATCTGCTTTTGCATTTGACGTTTACTTTTTCACTTTTATATGCCATTTTGTTGGAAAACATTTATTTATTCAGAAGCACCACATGTGTGTTTTAACAGCAGGGGGAACAAGTGGCCAAAATGACATTACAAGACATTCATGGTTCCCACAAGCAAAAAACCAGGTCACATGCCTGGTTGCCATGGTAAATTTGTTCAGCTTAGCTAGTGTTGGTGATGCATCCAGCTGTCATGTTGGGTACCCATGTATTGAAGAGGTGTCAATATTGTTAACTTTTATATGTAAGTATATGTAAAGACATACTTCTTGTTTGATAGTTTTAATTTGCCTGTTTGTTTTTTTTTTAAAGTTAATTGCTTGTGCCTACAATTTGCTATGATAGAGGAATGCGCATACAGATCCCACCCAGATGGCTGTCTTAATAATACCAGCATCAACAGTGAATTTGGTAACACATTTACCATGGCGAGTAGCTTGAATTATTATCAGTTACATCGTCAATGGAAGACACCATTAGCACTTTTTGGAGTCGTATGTCCATGCAGCAATGTTAGCCTTATATAAGCCTTGTGGCTTACTGCTTTTTTTAATACATGTATCTCTAGGCTCGGGCATAAGATTTTAAAATAATCAACATTAACTAACCAGGTATGTGATCAAAAACTCTGTCCTTAACATTCTGTAGAAAGCAGTTGGCCACAGATTAAACTATTTGGAGAAAAACCCTTTTTATGTACCCTCTTCCCTTTTTTTAACCACTGTAATGCCATTGAGCAATGTCACAGATGTGTTTTGATTTCTGTAAAAGTCTCTCTAACATTAGCTTGTTCACAGCCACACCTCAGTGCTGGGGAGCGCAAGCATTTTCATTCACTGTCTGTTCTTCACCCGCCAACCCCAAACTCTGTTACTTTTTCCCTTCCTTCGAAGTCTTGAAGGAATCTTGGCTTAGTTTTCCAGCATGATTACATTTCCTGCTGTATGGAAAATTTGTGACTCACACTCATCTAAACGTGAAACCAAGCCTTGTAAATCTTAGCCATGTATCTAAAAGAGTGTGCTAGTGGTAACAGCGAAAGGAACTGATTGAGAGCTTTAACCAAAGAGACTCTGTGTTTTCTCTTTCCATCTCCCCTCTTTTACCCGGAATAAAAAGGGTTGGTTGAAAGCTGAACTCTTCTATTTTCAGTGTCCTGAATCATCTCTATTGTGCGAATTTGGAGGAGGGATTTTTTTTTTTTTTTTGCCAGGTCTGTTTGCTGAAAGGGGGTCGCTGAGGAAGAGGGACTTCTCAGTTTTGGAAAATGTTAAATTCTCTTTGAGTCATCAGTGGTATTTCCTGCACATAGAGCGTGTCTGGGATTTACCTGCCTGTGTTTATAGTGAATCTGTCTACGCTGTCTGTGAGCAGGGTCTTGACCAGTATTAATATTTTGTGAGAGTATTTGTGTTAATTTTGATAAAGCTTGTTGTAAAAGGGTGGTGAAAAAAAAAAAAAAAAAGAGTTTTACTGCCTATAAAAAGAGCAAAGCTGTCTAGGTGCTAATTTAAACCAAAAAAAAAAATCTATTTATGGGGGAAAGGTAAATATTTGGTATTTATTTCAATTGGAATTGCTTGTTCCAACCAGGGTTGGGGTGGCTGGAGATTATCCCTGCAATCATGGGCAAAAGAGAAACACCCTGGACAGGCCACCAGAGCAGACACTCAGACAAACATGCTCAGTAATATACAGTAATACCTAGTAATTTCGCAAATCCAAACCACCTGACAAGCATGAAACCTGCACAGGGACCTTGAGAACATCCCACTCACACAAGTAGGACCTACAAGAGAAAATGGATCACAGGTATTGGTTTAGAATTGTACCATCTTTCATACCTGTTGTTCATTGAGAAATCTACCACCGAGGCCACAGCCCAACCTTAACCCCTGTTTCTGCATAGTAGGTTAACAGGGCTCTTGACCTCTTTGTCCAGGAGGGGGTCACAGGGACACACAGTCCATTGTGGAGCCCTACGGGTGGTCATGCTGATGTCTGGGAACAGCTGAAGGTCTCACAGGAGTTTTACACATAGCAAAGCCTGCTGACACACTGACTAATGCAGGAAGAAGTCTATAGACAAAACTGTTTTGGAACTAAATATTAGGTTTGTCTTCAGAGTGACTAAAACCAAATAAAGCTCTTGCAGCTGTAAGTTTTATGTACTTACAAATTTTGGATTTTGACACAAAGTATTAAATACCAATAATGGTATTTATAGTACACTTAATAGGGTGGTGGTGGTCTAGTGGTAGAAAAATTGCCTACAGACCTTTGGACCAAGAGGTAGCAGGTTTGAATCTCACCTCCAGCACTACCACCACTGGGTTCCTGAGCAAGACCCTTAACCCTGAGTTGCTCCGGGGGGACTGTCCCTGTAATCAGGACATGGAAGTAGCTCTGGATAAGAGCATCTGCTAAATGCCGTAAAGGTTAATGTAAATACTACAACTCAAATGAATGCTCCAGTGGTTTTTAAGTAAGGTATTATGGATAACAGTTTTAACATTTTTCTTAGGAATCAATGAATAAAAAACATTCATTGGATTTTGCTTGAAGTGTGATCATATTACACAAATTACAAACTACAAATGTCGCTCTAATAATTTAGATCTTAATGTGAAAAATATTAGTGAAAGGATTTAATCCAACACTGCAACAACATGGCTTTTCTGGTTTCATTGTTCAGTGTGAAAACCCCACCCATACCACTAAATGTGTGAATATATACAAATGGCTCAGCAAAACTGGACAGTTATTCTCTTTGGCTTTTATAAGAAGTATCTTTTATAAATGGCCAATTTTATCATTATTAAGAAGTACACAGAAATGCATTAAAATGATTGTCTGTGGTAACCTACTACAGTAAAAACGCAGCAGATTAGTTCAAAAAAGGTTAGAATGTTCCTTAATGGCTAAATCAAAATGCTTCATGAGACTGATGGTGTCAAGAGATTGTCTTGCAGTGGGTGGAGGTGAAGTACAGTCAAATGCTTTGTGCAGTAGCAGACAACAGAGATATATGAAGCTATAGATCTTAATTTGAACATGGCAGCCATTTCCAACCTGGTGCAGAGAGAAATGGGCAAGCACCCAATGACTGCACACACCCATCTCCACTCATTATGGACTGTAACGTGAGAATCTCTGGGTAGGTTGGGCCTATCAAAAGAACAAAAAAAAGAAAGCATTGAATGGATTCCAGGACAGAGACAAAGCCAAAGGTTGCAACTCAGAAGATGTGGGAGAGCAAATCAGATGTAATTGCTTGTCTGGGGAAAAAAAACAAAAACACAAAAAAAACACAATTTCCTCATTTAAACTGGTTGCAAAATAAATGACATTAGCAATCGCAATTAGGACACTTCCTTTTAGAAGTCACATTGTTGTTCCCTAAAACAGGAAAAGGAGAGAGTCAAAATTAAACTTCTTTTTTTTACTTTTCACAGCACTTTTGGAAAGTGTGTGGGTGTGTGTGTGTGTGTGTGTATATATATATATATATATATATATATATATATATATATATATAAGGGGAAAATGAAGTATTGAAACAGGCTGGTTCAGAGTTGCAAAAGCAGTGTAATCATGGCAGGTAATTACTGTTATTTAGTGGCCTGCTCTCAAGCTGCCCTTTTTTCTGCACAAAACAACAGCTTTACAACGTCTGCGCAGATAGGCTTGTAGTTTGAATGATGTAATGTTTGGTAGGGGGAGAAAGACAGTGAACCTATACAAAAACAGTCCATATTGTGAACCTGTTTGCATATGGAAGCTTACATGATGTATAATTATGGCAAACCTCAATGTAACACCATGCCTGAATGCAAATTGGTATTTGTATTAAACCAAATAAGAACCATGAGCCACTGCAACCCAATGAAAATTTGAATCACAGTGACATGGAGTCAGCACGTTTCGTTTTGTATTTGGTGATTCATCCTTTGGAAGATACCGTTTGCGGTATTTGTGATGCCCAAGTCCTACAAATTTCTTGTAATTTTATTGTATTTTCCCCATAGAATTATTTATGGTGTAGCTTCAGATGCTAAAAATATTGCTTATCCTTTTTGACTCACCACCCTTCTTTATCTCTTAAAACTAAACAGCCTGTTTTTGCTGCTTTAAATATGTATGTAAATCGACTCCACTCTGATTGGTTCCTCTGGATTTTGCATAATTCAGAAAGCAGAAGGAAATAGTCCAGTTCAGTGTGAGTGGGTGGAGTGTGGAGCTTGGAGCTGGAGGGTTGTCTGTTCACTCCCCAGAAAAAAGTGTGACCCTTCAGTTCCTGCTTCCACAGCTGAAGTGCCCTTGGAAGCGTACTTTATCCCATTTTGTTAGTTTTAGCTTTTGCTTTCTTCCAGTAGCTTGAAATTATAGGCCTTAATATAGGCTCATGACACAAAATTACTATTTTTCCATAGAACATTTTTGGATAATATCTCAGTTTGCCTGAAAAGATCTAGGCACGTATTATTTAAATAACATTTTAGAATAAATGCCGCCACAAAACGGTGCTATTCTACATGTATTTTTATATTTATTGAAAAAAAGAACACTTTATTTAATTCTAATATGCCAACATTAATGTAGATAATCTATATCCATTCTTTTTATTTAATAACTGACTAATCTAAATAATAATTGATTTTACACAAAACCAGTAACATAACCTCAAAACTAGCTGTACAGATTGTATGTAGAACAGACAGTGGATGGATTTTATTGGCCTTGGCTTCACTCCTCAGACTGAGAGTGGTTTTGGGTGGAGCCCACACACACCAGAGACATTAGTTCAATGTGTGTGTGTGTTGTCTTTAAGTGTTGAGCAGTGTTGTTACTGGTGTGTCTTTTCCTCCATGTGTTTAGACCATTTCTGACTTGTGTTTGTACGTCTATTGGTTGTGCAAGTTTAAAAATATCTAAGTTTTTTAGCCCGGCCTCCATGTTTAATTTTTTCCTGTTGCATGAGAGCCCAGTGCACAAACACCGGCCTACAATGGCCACTCTGTTCTGTCCTGCACTGGATAACTTCACCCAGCCTGTGAGCTCAGGCAGCTACTGGACACTGTGATTTGTTTCGTGAAGTGTTGGGTTTATGGAATTGCTTCAGCTGTGTTGGTTTTTGAATGTTGATAATGTTATGAATGATAAAGGACTCTACTCAAAAAAAGAATGAATCCATGTCTCTAGCAGTTGTGCAGAAATGATGTTGTGTATATGAATTCTCTGAAAACTTTTTCATCCTCCAGTGGGTGTGCATACTTTCTGTACTGCATATTACATTCCATGTGTATATTTTGGGTCTAGGATGTAATAATTTTCCTTCTTTATCCTGTCATCAAGTATGTGTGTGTGTGNGAGAAATGGGCAAGCACCCAATGACTGCACACACCCATCTCCACTCATTATGGACTGTAACGTGAGAATCTCTGGGTAGGTTGGGCCTATCAAAAGAACAAAAAAAAGAAAGCATTGAATGGATTCCAGGACAGAGACAAAGCCAAAGGTTGCAACTCAGAAGATGTGGGAGAGCAAATCAGATGTAATTGCTTGTCTGGGGAAAAAAAACAAAAACACAAAAAAAACACAATTTCCTCATTTAAACTGGTTGCAAAATAAATGACATTAGCAATCGCAATTAGGACACTTCCTTTTAGAAGTCACATTGTTGTTCCCTAAAACAGGAAAAGGAGAGAGTCAAAATTAAACTTCTTTTTTTTACTTTTCACAGCACTTTTGGAAAGTGTGTGGGTGTGTGTGTGTGTGTGTGTGTATATGTATATATATATATATATATATATATATATATATATAAGGACTCTGTACTCTTCATTTTTATTTACATCCAATGAACTGGTTTTGTGTGCGAGATGCACTCATGTCACTAACTGAACATCTCTTTATCCCTTACAAGGAAACAGTTAGTCCGCAACTCTAATACTGTTCTGATTGGCTGCCCTGTTTTGTAACTTGTTCAAAAAGGAGTCTGAGCTGAAACACTATTTGTGATAATATCATCAGTGTTTATGCTTAACTTTATTGGTTTTGTGACATCACAAAGCGCAGAGTTCCAAACAGGATTTTGTTGCAGTTTAGTTTTTTGCAACCTTTGGACTGGAGGTTGGTTCTGTAAGTGTTAACAATGTTTTCATACTACATTCAACTTTAAGTAAAAATTCTGAACTTTTCACTAGAGAAATATTCTCAAATAATACATTTTTTTACTAAAATGAAAGCATTGGGAAAAAAAAAATGTACCATTAAATTCATCAGTTTTTTCACTCTTAACAGAGTTATTTCACTAGTGCAGGGGTGTTGAACTCCAGTACTGAAGGGCTGGTGTCCAGCACATTTTGGTGATTTCCCTCTTCAAACACACTCACTACACCCACCACTAAGTGTGAACCCGGTGTGTTTAAGGAGGGAAATCACCAAAATGTGCTGGACTCCGGCCCTCCAGGACTGGAGTTCGACACCCCTGCACTAGTGCAGCACTTAAGCACATTTGTCAAACATGACAAACATGGTCAGTTACCATCATGGGTGCTGATATAAGCCTGACAAGGTAGCAGATGGTCTCTAGCAGAAATGGTCATGCACAGCAAAGTCCAGCCTACTTCTCTTATCGTGGGAGTGTGAGAGGGTGTACGTTATGATGGCAGGAGCAGCTGCTGTGTAGTCGTTTGATGTTGAAACAGGTGCTGCCTGGAGAGTCCTCCACTGCAACTGCTTTAAAAGAATCTATTATGCTTATTAAGGACTTATTATGCTATTATTAATCTTATTCCACAGAAATTCAGCTTAGTTGTGGAGATTTAAAACATCTTTTAATGGAATGGTTCATTTTCCATAGTGTGTACAGTGTGTGCCTCTCCACCATGAACATCCATCCATCCATCCATCCATCTAGTACCTAAACTTATCCTAACCAGAATCATTGGGGGTGCTGGGGCCTATCCCAGCCCTTGTAACCTGATTGCTATCATGTTACATCTTATACATTAAATTCAGGAGAAAAAAATTGACAATAATGAAAATAACTAAAATGAAATGCAAACCATAAAAAAAATCTTGAAGTGCTTACTTCAGTTTATAGAACAGCAATTAGTCTTACATTATGTACACTCCTGTACAATAAATTTCAGTTCTGAAGCAATGATATTGGTGAATGATTTTATCAAAGTGTTGCAAAAGACTTTTTTGGAATTTATTTTACATGAAATGAAAATGTGGCAGTAGTACTTTCAGTGCATTACTGTTGTCCGTGTTTGAATTATTCAGTAGTCTTAAACTAATACGTAGGTTACGTATTCACGACAGTGCACTGGTGGATTCTTATAGTTTCTGATGTCGAAAATAAATGGATACAAGTTATATTCCTTCACCTGCAGCCATTTTTCTGCAGTTTAATGCATCATAGAATGTCTTAAAGTCATTTATTGAGGATGCAAATGAAGCTGAGCTCTCGGCCTGGGTGGTCGACTGGTAGGTGTTCTCAGGCCCTGCTGATGCTGTTCCAACATTGCAAGCTTTTAGGGCAGGACTTGTTTTACGACCTAAAACTGTGTAATGCAATTAACAAACGTTTTTGGTTGAAAATTGCAGAGCAGTCCATGTGAAGCAAGGCATAACACAGTGGCAGTGTATCACTGATTTGTAGCAGGATAAGAGGCAGTTATATTTGAAAGCTGTAGAAACACAGACAGACAGACACACAAAACACACACACAGGCATCTTTACAGCAGGTGTGTTATGGCTGATCTCATGTGTACAATGCCATTGTTTCCTAGTGTTTAGACTGTCATTTTCTCCCTTGTGCCTTCAAAACAGAGGTTTTGTTTGGGAATGTTTGTATCAGCTCCATGGTGTGTGTGGTTAGCCTTGGGTAGAGAATGCAGAAAGAAGAGTGCTAGAAGAAATGAGGTGGGTTGGGGTGACTCAATTACCTCTAATAGGAGGAGAGTGATATATCCATAGAAACCAAATTACTTGAGTGGTTCTGCTTTGTTTAATGCCTTTGTCCAGCATAGACAAGAATCTTTTGCAAGAGACAGAATTCATTTTTCATACTAAGAGGGTTCTTAAGCATTGGGCAGAAATATTCCCGCTTTCGTTTTTGTTTACTTTGTGCAGCATTGATGTTAAAAGCAGTTAATATTATTTGCTCTACGTTCAAAATGGCACATATATTCCATTAATATGTCTAAAGAAAAAGGAAAGAAAAACAATAAACAGTTATGAAGTTAATTTGACAATCCTGAAGTATAATTGTAAAATGTGAAAAATGAAACCGTGAAAATAACCTCCTTTTATGAGTTTTGGAGTTCTGCCATTATTCTTTTGAAGTTTTCATTGAAAGTCTTATAGTCTGGCATTTTTCCAGTTTCTCCATTACCAGAGTCATGTTATCAGCTAATAATTAGCTGAGCCAGTTGTGTTAGATGAGAATAATAAAATGCACATTTGGTGTACTAAAAGCTAATGAGATTAAATAAAAGCCATTTTGAGCTCATGTCAGTGCTTTGTTGAGTTCTACCATTGTAGTCATCATGACCTATCAGGTCTCATGAGAACAGAAAAAAACTTCCACCAAAAACTTCCACCAGATTTATGTACCAGGAAAAACCATGTAATACTCCATTTTAGTTTTAAGTTGGGGTTAAAATTGGACTGAACCTGAACACCATGGCTTAAAGACCAAGCAGGCCCAATATGGATTTTCCTAATGTTATGCAACCAGATGTGAGTCAAACTTTTTACGCATGTTTAAGGTCAGAGACAGAGCAAGTTATTTTAGTCACGGTAACATGTAACCACAACTTAACTGAGAACAGCATGAATTTGTTTTTCCTTTTTGCTGTTCAAACTTGAGTTCCTCCTTCCCTTTTTAGGTTTCATGTCAGTCTTTTCAGATGTCCCAGCACACGGGCTGTTTAGCTTTTGCTCACACCATTCATTTCTCAGCTGTAGCACTGCATTTCGCACAAGATGGATCCGTAAAGTTTCAGTGTCATTCAGTAACATCTGGTGGTGCAGTACTGTCACAACTGACAGGAAAGCCTGAACAGGAAGGAACAAAATGAAGTAAGCATACAGCGTTACCGGCCATTTCCTGTGTCAGAAATTTTGGTGTGGTATGCCAAGATGGAGTGCTGAGGGTTTTCAGTTTGGTAAAACAAGTGTGCCCTCATTCTACCTGGTTAGGGATCTTCCCACCCCAAAAGTTTCCTGCTTTAGCTTGAAAAGGAGAACGTATTGATGGTATGTCCCTCCTCCAAGCAATAGATACATATCTATATGAGTTTTTGCCCAAATGCAACCCTTCTGTTATACTATTATGGGAAATTTCAATGAATTGCTGTTTTAGTTTCAGAATTTAGCAATGCAATCACTCTACAGCTAAAGTGAAAAAACAGTTACACTGAAAATAATCCCAAAGCCTGCGTGTTCTATGCTCTTTATGTTAGTCCTAAATCTTTTTATTTTTTTACTACCTGCAGCCCACACATTTAACATATGCTTTCAACAACAGTGTGAAAAAGCAAGATAGACCCACTACAAGTATTAAACAGCTGTCTGATTGCAAGGATTAGAACTGATCATAATTATTGTTACTTTTTAAAAAAACTCTTATTATTATTATTATTATTATTATTATTATTATTATTAACCCAAAAGAGATTTTAAAGATAGTTGAAAGGAAAAGTGTCTCCATGGCCGACTGCCAGGCAGGACCTAAAGACCACAGGTGTTTGACAGCTGCTGAACTGGAACAATTAATCTACTTATTGGACATGAGTCAATGAGGCATTGGAACAAAAAATATAAATACTTTATATTTGTGTGTGTGTGTGTGTGTGTGTGTGTGTACATTTTTTTTTTTTCTCCCCCCTCCTATTTCTTCTCAAACATTTATTATTCTGTAATTTTGTTAAACATTTGGAACATTTGTCTGCTCCACATTGTTCACAAACTTAAAGATATCACTTTTAATGTATTGTGAAAATGGCAGTTCAGTAAAAAGTATCATTATGCTTCGGTTTTACTGTAATGGCATGCTTTGTCTAACACCCACTAAACTAGCCTTATTGCGTAGGATTGACTGTTAAAGAATTACTGTACTGCTCCAGCCTTGGCTGTGGGTCACCCCTCCGAATGCTTGCTCATCAGGACGAGCATGTGACCCTCTTGGAATAACGTAGTGTTTTTCAATTTGTTCTGGAAGTGGGTTGAACTTTGAGCCAAAGGTCAAGGCTGTTTAGCAAAACCATCTAAATTCACATGTAGGCACTTTTTTTTTTTTTTTTTTTTTTTTTTTTACTGCTACATACACACATTCTCACTCAGAATCCTCCCCAAATTCTTTTCAAGGGCTTGAAGGGAAATCATTCATCCTACTTTCTTCAAAATGGACAAACTCCCTAGGAAAAAAGAGCGTGTTTGCATTTGTGCATCCATATATCTTTGCAGGATGCCTGAAGTGGGTGGATACAATCTCTACAGTCACTGATCGTGATGGCAATCTTTGCAAACTATTGAGTCGGGTGTTTTTTGCAGGAGGGAGGACAAAGAAGAAATAAACATGGAAAAACAGGAAATAAGTGTCATAAGTCTTGAGTTATAATCAGCAAGGCCAAGGTCTGTAAACTTAGACTGAGTGGCATTTGCCTGAATGTGTTTTTGGGTGAAAAAAAAAAGACATGTCCTATGTCACAACCCCAGTTGTTTTTCAAGTAGGCCTTTCCACACTGAGGCAGGAAGCTCATTGGTCTGCCATGTTTTTTTTGTTTGTTTGTTTGTTTTTTTTGTCTTTTGTGTGTGTGTGTGTGTGTGTGTGTGTGTGTGTGTGTGTGTGTGTGTTGTGTGTGTGTGTGTGTGTGTGTGTGTGTGTGTGTGTGTGTGTGTGTGTGTGTGTGTACATGTTGATTCACCATGGAAAAGCAGATCTCCTCCCCTGGCTGTTACAAAGGAAAAAAGCAAAGGGCAGCTTATTGCCATAAAAACGATGAGAGGGGGAAAAAATCCTCTTGGCCCCCCTTCACTGGTTAAAAAATCTCTCTCTCTTTCTCTCATCACTTTCCATTGTGGTTCAGCTCTACCCATCTGTTTGTGTTTAAAGCCTGTGGAGTGTTCCTTGTCTGCTCTCTTGCTCTCTTTTCTCTCCCTCCCTCACACACTTTCTCTGCACCCTTTTTTCCCCCCTTTTCAGTACTTATTTTTTTTTTTTTTTTTTTTTTTTCTTTTTTTTTTTTCTTTTTCTTCAGTGTTTTTTTTAATGCCCTTCTTTCATGTCATGCTGTCCTGGTCCCGATCAAGACTAATGGTTCTTGGGAGTTTTATTTCATTAGAATCCTTTTTCCAAATTAGGTTTTCTATGTGCCACACCCTGTTTTCTCCCTCACACTTTTTTTTTTTTTTTTTTTTCTCTCTCTCCCTCCCTCTCTCCCTCGTGCTGGCTGGCTGGTTAATATAGCAAGATTGTAATGTGTGATTTATTAGAAACTCTGTTTTTCTTTCTCTCATTCTCTTTTCTCTCCTTCGTTCTCCTGCTCTCCCTTTCTGGCTTAAGTCCAGCATCTGCGTTTTGAATTAAACGAGAATAGCAGCTGCATTTGGCATGACAACTTCCTTTGCCTTAACACTCTAAGCCATGTCCCACCCCCCCCTCCTCCAGCTACACCGCACACACACACAGTAGAATTCACAAAGCCGGTATACAAGAAGCTGGACATCTCTAGAATGACTGTTATGTGGTATAAACTCTCCCAGTGTCCAGTGCAGGATGCACCTGAAATATTTTGTCGTGCATCAGCAAGCTTTTGTTACACCATTGTTTTATTTTGACTTGTTTAAAAATCTGTGTTAGGCTAAGCCTGCCAAAACCCATATTCTAGTAAAATGATTTTTTTTTTTTTTTTTTTTTTTTTTTTTTTTTTTTTTTTTTGAAATAATGACTGAAAAGTAGCTAGCCCCACCTTAAAAAACAACTAGAGATACAAAAGTAAACAAAAACTGCCTAAATGCTCTGCTCATTCACAGGGGGGAAAAAAGGGCTAAAATGGTAATAGGCAACCAAAGACTTGTAGAATAGATGCAATGCTTGAATGGAAATCAGTGACAGGCTTCTTGCTTTGAGAGCAGTCTGATGTGGGTATAAAAGGCAAAGAGAAACTGATGAAGAGAGCCAGATATATATAGAGAGAGAACACAAGAGCAGCCAAAGACAAACTGGTGGGGAGAGAGAGCGAGAGAGAGAGCGCAAGCAATTGACTGCCATTGTCTAGTTGATCAGTATGCCAGTCACGGAGGTGCTTGCCCATTTCTACTCTGTCATGGGAAGCTGACAGCCGTCCACTGGGCCTAGTAGCCATCACAATTAAACTGACTCAATTAATCTCCCTCTCTTCCGAGACCTCGCCATCGATTTTTCTGAAGGCACTCCCGTGCAATCAAGCGGGCCAGGGAACATCAGCATGATGTTTTGAGACCTATTCAAAACCCAAAGAGCCGGTATTCACCTCTGAAGATGTGTTGGGGCTAGTACAGACCAGATGCAGGCATATACACTGGCAGGAATGGCAGATTGTGTTGGATTAGATGACAAAGAAGAGAAACTGAGAGTGAAGGGTGTAAAGCGAGGAAAAACAGATTTGGAAAGGATGCCAAAGAGAAAACGGCCATAATATTAAACAAGATCACCTTAGCAAAAGTGACACTGGTGTAGCTTGTGATGTCTTGACACAAATAAGGGCATGTGTATAATGCCCAATTTCGCTCTTACGTAATCATATGGTTAATGGATTGAAATTGAGGAAGTGAAAGACAAAACAGGGAACATCATGAAATGAGGAATAAAAGCTTCTTGGTAAGTCTTACCAAAATATATATTTTGTTTCCCATTTTGGGATTGTAATATTAATTCAGGATCACTCAGCTTGTTTTTAAGTGGCTTAGAATAATTAATATTTTTAGAAAGCGGTTCTTACAATTTTCAATTTATGTAAAAAAAAAAATCTCTGTAAAAAAAAAAAAAAAAACAGTAATAAAAACTGTTTGATATTTACAACCACCAAAATAAGTAAACAATATATAATATAATCATGCACTGTTATAAATGTCTAGTTGGCATTTCTGGCTTTTTGGCATTATTGTCAATGTATGGAACAGTGTTTAAGATGGATATCTAGCAGCCTGCTTTGTTTATGAAAACTGGCTTCGTTATAAAGGGTATTGTTAATCTGTGTTAAACATCTCTCGCTCTCTCTCTCTCTCTCTCTCTCTCTCTCTCTGTTTGGCTGGCTCTATCTGCCTGTTTCCTCCTTAACAAGGCCTCTGCCCTGGCACAGTTGCCATGGTAACATCAGTGGCCCAGTAAGAGCCTCTGCAGGATGTAAACAGGCAGGCTGGTGGGAACGGATTCTTTCTTTTTCACTTATTTTCCTTTGGTACTTTACTTTTTTCCATGGCTACCAACACATGTGCTGCCTGTTCTCTGACTAATAAGTCATTCGTTACATAAAGATGGCTGGTGCACTCTTAAATCTAAGGGTTTTTTTTATTATTATT
Organism: Hepsetus odoe; assembly: GCA_017165825.1. NCBI lineage: Eukaryota > Metazoa > Chordata > Actinopteri > Characiformes > Hepsetidae > Hepsetus > Hepsetus odoe. The sequence continues at coordinate 11,763,923 of CM029391.1, read as the reverse complement.
TTTGGTTCATGAGAGAATGGAAAATCCAAGTGAAGCGAGGCTATGGTTTAAATGCTTACCAAGCCCAGACTTTCCCCTCATGTTTCTTTACGGGGAAATACCACTGTGGAAATAAAGTTGTTCACGCTCTGACACCTGCTGGCTGTAATAGATCATTGCACTTCCACTATTTATCATACTTGTAGCTCTGAGTGTGTGCCTTTAAGGCCAGTGACAGGGCATGCATTTAGACTGATTTATAAAAATAAGGTCCCAATCATAGCTGAATCTTGTACATCTGAGATGGTAAATTTATGGTAGAAGGTATTATTGGCCGAACTTGTAGCATTCATTAATGCATAAATGCTTTTGGACTTCTCGTCAGCAGAGGTTGTAACGTTCAGCTGGCGCTCCAAAGGTGTAAAAATAGCACATTGTGTGTAATCTGTGAGTCACCTTATGCAATGGTCTACTGTCTCTACCCCCTTTCAGGTGTCTACATCCTGATTGCTGTTGGTACTGTGATGATGCTTGTTGGTTTCCTTGGTTGCTATGGTGCCATCCAGGAGTCTCAGTGCCTGCTCGGAACAGTGAGTCACTCTTTTTAACCAATCAAAGCGTGGCAAATTTGCAGAGTCATCTCCCTGTCTGACTCATGCAATTTTGCAATAAAGACATTAGCTTATTTGTTGTAGGGAATTTACTAAAGGCTTCACTTCCATTCCCTAGTTTTTCGCTTGCCTGGTCATCCTGTTTGCATGTGAGGTTGCTGCTGGCATCTGGGGATTTATTCACAAAGACAAGGTGAGAAGTGACCAAGGCTTTTTATTAAACAGATCATTTTGAAATCGGATTTTCTGCTGCTGCAAAATACTCCCTCGACACACATTAGACTGTACAAATTTGCTGAATTACTAAAAACAATGGCAACCACAGCCTACTGCTAATTAACTGTATTGCTTGGGAAGTAATTGTTGTTGTAATTATGATTATTGAGTGAAATTAATAAATGAACATTGCATAAATGACCATTGAACATTTCATTCATCTCGTCAGCATCAACATAACATAATTCAGCATTCCCCCTCAACTTTAATTCTTTCTGTTTGTTCCAGATTTCTAAAGAAATGGTCAACTTCTATGACTCTGTGTATGACCGATACACAGTCCCGACTCTCGAGCCTGAGAAGAAACAGGCTGCAGCCCTCGTTCTAAAGGCTTTCCATGAAACGGTGAGCACCGCAGCTATCACAGATTATGCATTGACTCAAAGCTGTATGTGCTTATAATGCACTTGAATTTACCCCTTAATTTACTAAGGCTGTTAATCACACAAAAAAAATTAACAACACATTTAGATGTTAATATTTTCCCAGATGAAAATGGCATATTCATGTATTCCCTCTTCTAGATGTGTTTTAACTCAAGTTTAAACAGTTTAAACTCAGCGATACATGACACATGATTTCACTTTCCCACTTTAACACAACACATGCATCTGTTTTCCAGCTCCAGTGCTGTGGCAAGGGTACATTTACTAAAGTTTTTACTGCCTGGACAAGTGATGTATGCCCTGACAACAGTCTTCTAAAGGAAGTAAGTCCCATTCGTATTTGTCTCATCATTAATTTCAGGTTGAACTTTGACTTTTCATTATTCATTCTAAGCAGAAAGTTTATCAAACGTTATTGTTTTTCTGTAAAGTTTGTACCAAAATTATATATAAAATAGTCAATGTCTGTGTATATCTGAATTACTGCTTAATATGATGACTCTGGACTGTTGTTTGCTTACTGTGATGTTTATTATTTAAATTTTTTTGCAGAAACCAAATGAAAATGTAGTAAAATGTGTTTTTGATGCTTGTGTCCACAGGACTGTCACTCAAAAATTAATTCTCTCTTCACTGAGAAGATCTACCTGATCGGCATTGCTGCCTTGGTTGTTGCCATTATCATGGTGAGGAAAGTGTGTGTGTGTGTGTGTGTGTGTGTGTGTGTGTGTGTGTGGTTCCATTCATGAATAGATAAAGTCCCAGAGAATAAAGTGTTAATATTAGTGGCCCGGATTTAGATTCTCTATGAATTTAAAAGAAAAAAAATCTTATTTACACAATTTTCCATTTGCTACAAAAGGGATTATTCTTGTCACTGTGAAACACAGCACACAGTTAGCCACAACAAAATTCAACCTCTGCATTTTACATACACATGCAGCAGGGGGCAGCTATTGAAAGTGCCTGGGAAGCAGTGATGGGAATGGTACCTTGCTCAAGGGAACCTCAGGGCAACCTACTGGTCTGGGATTCAAATCCACGACCTTCTGATCCTGGGGCCTAAACCCTAAACACTAGGTCACCGCTGCCCCACATGTAGCCAGTCAGCCAAGATAGGTTTGGGGCCCAGATTTTTATCTGCCCACCACAGATCTTAATTGTAAAAACCAAATACTGTAAATACCCATCCCTACATTTCCTCTCAAAACACTCACTGCATTCTAAACATCCATCATAAAAATGGCAAACACAAGTCTGGCAATGACAAGTGTGTTTGTGCAGAAAACCTTAGGAGTTAAAGCATTGCTCTAGAGTTTGACATGTCAATTGTCATTAATAAAGAATCATCTGATCCAGGAACAGTACTCTCCAACCCTGGCGTTGTCTGAAATGGCTTTCTGTAGAGGTAGCCCTGCTGTGCTGTGCCCTAAACCATATGCACTAGTCTGCATCACAGCATTAACAGAACCAATCAATTTATGAATTGTAAGCAACTTTAGCATCACAGCTCCTGTTCTAAACGAAAGAACCAGAATATGGGCTCCAGACAACCATTCAGCTACATCTGGGGTAGTCTGACATTAATCAGAGCCTTTTTTTGTGTTTTCAGTGGGAAAACTGAGAATGTAAAACACTCTTGCTTCTACCTCTGCTGTTTTCTTTCACATTGATTTTTTTTAATGCAATTCTGTCTCTCTTCTTTTATTTATTTTTCTTTCCCCCCAAGATCTTCGAGATGATCTTCAGTATGGTGCTCTGCTGTGGTATCCGGAACAGTCCTGTGTATTGAATCTGCACTGGGGAGAAAGGGGCTGAAGGGGGCTGTGGGGGTGTGGCGTCATGAGACATCAGCCCGTGAAGTGAAGGGAAGCTATACTCCTGATTTAATGTTGTATCTACCATATTTCCTAATGTATTCAGTTTGTTTTATGGATTTTTTTTTTTTTTCCAGTTTTTTTTTTTTCTTCACAATCCAGTCATGATTGTCCCTGTCAACAACTGGGCTGTAGACTCTTGGTACCACTTACTTTTTGTAACTGTGACCATATACACATTGATCGACAGTAACAATTAGCAAGTGGATTTCACAAACCGCACATTCTCACGCACACACACACACACATTCAGTTATACACTCATTGGATTTAATTTGATTTCTGTAATCTTCCTGTGTTAACAGTTAGGTGTATTACTATTTCAATTGATCTTTAATTCATTGTTTTATTCTTTTTGTGTTTATGTAAAAAAAAAAATGTATATATTTGCAACCCTGTATTACTGTCCAGCATGGATATTGTACTGAACAGACCCTAATGACCTTCATTTCCAAATGCAATATCATTTGCTTGCTCTTCAGAGGTTTGTCACTAAAACCAGTATTAGTGAAGGAAGAGCGAAGGTTAGAACGTTAAACATACTGGAAATGAAAATGTCATGCTTGTACCTTGGTGTAGCCTAAGTACTCAACACAGCATAGCCTTGGCCTCCTATGGGACATCTGATATGGACCGCTAACTGCCAGCTCCATAGCCATCACAAGCATGCCTATGTTCGGGGATCTTCACTAATGAATAGAGTGTTTTGATAAAAAGAAATCCTTAATGTCCTCAAATGATCTCTCTCACCACCTTGGTGGCATTTTCCTGCATGCTCTTTGAAGAGAGTGGTTGGAAAACTTTAGAATCCACTTGCTTAGCTTTGCCCTGCCTTCCAAATGCAAGTCACCCCCCCCCCCCCCCCCCACGCTCTGATTAACCCAAGCCATAGCTTATACACACCTCCTAGCCTTACTGACCGAATGTTCTAACCTGTAAAACTCGAGACTGCATATTTAGAATGTCCTGTTGATTCCTAGTGGAATTTTCCTATTCGTATATTGTACACTATCCTCTGTAGTCATTCGCTGGAATGCTATAGTTTAGAGGGAGAGAAAAGAAGATGAAAGATCTTTCTTTTTGTTACATTTTTTTATTTTTTTTTTAATATCCTGATAATGACACCTGTTTGCCAAATCTCCAATAGGAGTTGCTTGACAATGTAATGTCAGAGCTGTAACGTCACAAATCATTCTACTGAGAGTACTGTAAGGTTCTGGTGTGTGAGTGTGTGTGTGTGTGTGTGTGTGTGTGTGTGATGTGTTGACAGTAGAGTCCTTTGGAAATGGTTTAGTTAATTCTGGATCGCAGTACTGTTTCACAAGTTTCAACTCAACCTTAATGCCACTCCTGGTAACAGTAGTTCCTGTAGCACATCTGCCGTCCACTAGGTGTCGCTCAAATGACGTTTATAGGGAACTTCCAAAAACACTTGGAAGAAAAATACACACAAACGGTATTCACTAAGTGATCACACACTCCTTCAACTGATCACATCTACCTTCAACAAACACATGCACACACCACGTTTTCTTACATGCAATCTGCAACTGTCTTGTTAACACATAATGCCTATGCTGATATGCTGAAAAAGTGTCTTGTAATATGTACAGCTATATATTATTGTACTAATGACTATGTAAAGGCAATGTATGCCTTTTATTGTGATATCTTTTTTTTTTTTTTTTTTTTTTTCTGGTACTTTAAAAAAAAAAAAAGCGCAGAGATTTAAGTTAAAGCATGCCATGTTTTGGAATCCTTATGACTCGAGAGTCATGATAGCAGGTCTGGATATTCATCTCTATGACCTTTTTGCTCTGATGGACTCATTTTTTCCCATTCACCAAGACCCAACTTGGAAGCTCTCACTCAAATCTCTGTCCTGACTCACCAGTCATAGTTTTTGGTTCAGTTTTGTTGCCCAAATACTTAGGGATTAAATGTATTTTACAAATATCTCTCTGTGTCAGTGTGTCTGTTGAAGTTTTGTCCTGAACCTAAGAAATACAGAGCCTAGACTATGATGACTATGACTATGATGATCATGTATCATAATTTTCTCAACAGAATGGGAGAAATGGGGGGAGAAAATGAGTGGGTCCTCAGACAGGGATAAAAACTAGTCCTTGACTGTATCGTCTTTTGTCGAAGGTCTCCATTCAGAACGCTTAATTAGGCTTAACTCCGGTCCAGAAAGTGATTTGTTGATTTGGTTCAAATGGTTGAGCTCCAGGGCAGCATTGCTGATTAAAACAACTTCCGCTTTTATTAACATTTATTTCAGACACGAATGAAGAAAAGCAGCTCCCTGTCATTAGCCAATGTATGTCATACAGGATATGAATACATGATAAATGCCATGAAAGTAAAACGTAAATGTAAAAACTGCTGACAGAGGCTGGCGATATTTACTCATTATTAAGTAATTATAAATTTGTAAGAGTAATTGAATTTAAGACACTTATCCTGTCTCTGCTAATAACTCTCTTGGCCATCTCAGTGATCAAACATCTTAACTGGTGGACTGTGCTGTGTAGGGTTTAGACACAATGATGCTTTCAAGAAACCTGCTTGTGCCTCTTCAGAAGAAAAGCAAACTTCAAACAACTTCAAAAGAGATTCTGTAATTCTTAGAGTTTGAATCATGATGAAGAAAGGTTATAAAGGGTGGAAAATGCTTACCGGTTCAGTGACAAACATTCAAGTGCTGGGTGTGTCTGATTTCACAGTTGACCCCAGAGTTCCACTTAGTGACCCTTGTTCTGCAGCAAAAATCTTAACTTCACTCAGTTGCAGCATCAGTTTGATCAGTGTCATCAAAAACACCTCTGACTGTACTTGGTGTAGAAGGGTACAAGAACAACAGGGGAAATAACATCATATTAAGTCAGTCTTGCAACACTACAGTGATGTGACTCCGATGGCAAAGACCAGGATGTTTATGTAAACTATCTCCACTTTCCCATCTCCACCTTGGGGTGGAGTTTTTCTGCAGATCTGAACTCCTCGTTCTGACGTAGCCCTCCCTCCCATGTCCTTTGTGTTCTGGTATTAATAATAGTGAGATAAGAAGGGGGTATGAGGTAAGGCTGTTTTGGGTGGAGTGTGCCTCTGAGTTTATAAGGGCTCATAAAGCTCTTTGGACAAGCCATCCGTCCGGACACAGAAAGGAGACACCAAGGAGCGAAAAACTGGAGAAAGGAGCACGGAAAAAAGAGAAGAAGGTTTCATTCTTGGACAGAAGAAAAGTAGAAAAGAGAAGCAAAGTAACAGACAAGTGTCTTGTGATGGTGGGTGCTGTTTCTGATTTCTGCTTTGTGAGTATTCTTTGTGACTTTTGTTTGTTTGTTTGTTTGTTTGTTTGCATTGCAGCAGTGCAGCAGTGAAATCCATGTAAGTATGACTGGTTTCTGTTGTCTGAATAACACTCTGTGTGTGAGCCTGAGATGAGCGCACAAGCCACGCCCATTCTGAAACTAGCCCCGCCCCCTCCCTGCGCTGTTGCTGGTAATAACTAGAGCTGCCTGTAGAACCGAGCGGATCTGCGGGAAGAGCTGGACTCCATGTAGACTAATTCGCTGAAGGCATATTTGCTGTCTGGGTTCATGGGGGGAATATTTTTTCTCAGTGGATAACTGCTTTGGAGAAAGTTTCAGCCTCGCATTTCCATCTGAGGAACATCCTGAACCCCTCTTTCCTGGACTGGAACCACTTCCATCAGTTAAACCATGAGCGCCACTGAGGGTCTCTTTTTCTCCGCCCTGCAGCCCCCCACCTCGGTGACCACTTACGCAGTGCCGTCCGACCAGCAGCTCGGCGCGGACTACCTGACCAAATCCAAGAGGGTCCAGCAACAGGTCCAGCAGCGTTTGGCTGAAAAAGCTGCGTCCCTGCCGCGTCTAGCTGCAGCCCAGACCACCTGCTCAGGTAAGCGGCAGGTGTAGCTTCTGGATGTGCTGATACAGTCAGCTGGGACATGTTCCCTTGGACTCTCTGTTTTGAATAATCTAGCAAAGCACCTGCACCTTATAACATCCTCATCATTCTGCATTACTCTGAAGGTCATTGCTTCTGTTGGTCAGTGTAGTCCAGCAGACCTTTAACACCTAGCTCATTTTTGTCCATGTGATTTTACACTCATTGATGACCATCAGTGCCCAGATTCACACCCTGGGGGTGGTAACAGTTGGGCCAGTACCAACATTTTACAAGGTGTCATAAAAGATCATCAATGTGTGTCGGCTTAAAGTTGGGCCAACAATGCAATTTTCTGTTAGTGGCAAAAAGTGAATTGTCCTCTGTTTTCTTAGCGATATCAATACAGTCATGAAACTTCAAAAACATATAGGTCCATGTCACAAATCCAGCCTCTGTATCTTCGGAGGTTTTCATTTGTAAAAGGAAAAATATTAGTATCATAGTCACAGTTCATGCTTAGTGTCAGACCTTAAGAAAGACATGCTGAAAATGGAACTTTAGCTTGAAAAAATAAGGGTTTTCTTGCGTGTTTGAATACATGTAGAACATTTTTTTTATTTGAAAGTAGTTATAGTTGGAATAGACAACCTGTGCTTTTGTCACATTGCTAGGCTGACAGACAGCATGACACTGGCTGTTCAGTTGCCATTTCTGCTCTGAGATATAATTATAGTGCACTGATAACACTTTAATGCACCTGTACCATGTTCAAAGGCCCAAAATGTTCTAGCTTCCTTTTTGGATTAGTAACTTTAAGTTGAGTCAGAAATCTCAGCATAGTTTTCAGACACAAAAGCCAGTGTGTGAAGCAGATCAGAGTCCTTTTTGGTTTGGCAAGATCAACTTGAATCTTGAACAAAAAGGAATACTGAATGATGTCAGCCAGAATCCATGTTTAGCAACCTTTCTCTGTTCTAATACTAGTTTAGCTCTCAGATGCAATTCTGAATGCAAGAACCAGCCATTATTGTAGCAAAGAACCATGTTTAAAAGCTCTTAGTATAATCAAATGATTGTTATTGTAGTGGGCTTTAAAATAATGCTTATGTATTGTCTGTAAACAGTGCAGTCAAATATCCCATTATTGCAGCTTTCAGTAGACGTAGACTGCAGCTGTTTCACTGAAGAATGTTGCATGCAAGGGGTGTGATTACTGAAAATCCTGTGGGAAAATAGCATGTTTTGTAACAGTTTATTCACCACTGTGCAACATCCAATTCCTCACCATTTAGGTGGGATCTGAAATTTGTTGTCAGGTCACCATGCTGATACTGAGATTAGGACGTTTACAAGATGCAAATGTTTAAAATGGGTCACCAAGGACACAGAACACTGTGTGTGTGTGTGTGTGCGTGTGTGTGTGTGTTGCCTTCTGCACAGGTATCATTTACCTCCTTTTGGCTCAGAGATGGAAATTAGGTCACTCCTGACCCACTGATGACGTGCTTCCCTTTGTCAGCACATACACACTCCTACACACACTAGCCTAAAACCCAGTTTATACCTTCACCTACTGATGTAGAGCTCAAAACTATTGATAACTGTTTGTAGCAGTTTTACATCAGTGCAATCGATGCATTTATCAGCAATATGCATAGCCTTAGAGGGTCTACTGACCAGAAGAATGATAGGCATTAAAACCTTTTGACCTCCTTCATGACCTTTATCCTTGCCTCCCAGAAGACGACAGACAGATTGAAAACAGACGTTTAGCTCTCACGGAGAGCTTGAATAAATCAGGAAAGGCTTTCCTTGTTATCTATTTTGCAATATACACTGTGTGCACAATTATTAGGAAAGCTTGTATTTTGAGGATTCATTTTAATCCTTAAACAAATCCAGTGATATCAGTCAATCCAAAATTGTTAATAATCCTGAAACCTGAATGTTTTATAAAGAAAATGTGAGTGTGAAAATTCTCATGGAATACATATGTGAACACAATTATTAGGCAGAACAACTACATGAAAAACCAAAATTTGTTCAAATGTACTGTTTTCCTTCACCATAAATCTCCTGTATAAGAAGGTCCACAAGTTCTCAATAGGGTTTGGGTCAGGTGAGGAAGGGGGCCATGTCATACCTGCACCACTGCTTGAAGTAAGTGTCTTCTAAAAACTGGCAGTAGGTTTGGGAGTTGATTTTGAGCCGATCTGCAACCTGAAAAGATCCAACTAGCTCATCTTTAATAATACCTGCCCATACCAGAACCCCAACTCCACCTTGCTGGCATCTGATTGGAAGTGAAGCTCTGTGCCCTTTATTGATCCAGCCAAGGCACATCCATCTAGTCCATGAAGAGTCACTCTCATCTCACCTCATCAGTCCATAAAATCTTGAGTCTTGAGATATATCTTGGTCCAGTCTTGAAGTTTCACCTGAAGTTTCTTGTTCAGTGGTGGTTGAGCTTCAGCCTTCCTTATCCTGGCCACGACACTGGGCACTGAACACTTTGCACTTCTGGGAACTCAGTTCTGGAATGACAGCACTGGGGGATCATGGGTTCCTGGTTCCATTTGATTCTTCTCAAATTTTTGCCACTTAGTTTGTCTTTTTTCTCAACACGTTTTTTGAGACCCTTATTTGCAACAAACTGTTTGATGGTTCTGTGATCAAGTCCCAGTATCTTCAGTCAGAGTCAGTTTTATCTCTTTTTTGGCCCATTTTACCTGAGGAGGAAAAGAAGCTGCCTAATAATTATGCACACCTTGATAGAGGGTGTTGATCTTCTTAGACCACACCCTTCCTCATTACAGAAATACACGTCACCCGATCTGCTCAAATCCAGTTAGCACACAATTTTAAACATCTTGAAGATGGAATATATGCATGAAAATGATGATCTGCTCAAATACTCACTTGCCTAATAATTGTACACACAGTGTAGAAGAACCCTCTAGTGCAGTGAGCGCATTGTGTCCCTAAAAGGTTTATATAGATTCTAGAAAAACATTGATACTTTTTATCAAACAGGTAGCTGGGAATTAACTTCTTAGATTTCAGGTCTGTTTTCACAACTGTTGGTTGGTGTTGACTAATAGCATAATATATGGCACACTATCATGTATGAGGGGCTGTTTAAAGGAATTGAAGCATCAAATTTCTCTTTTAAATCCATTTTCCAACTGATGCCAGATTTGATCATCCAAGACATCAGTCAAAATTTACATTGATTGTAAATATTAGACAGCAGTCAACCAGATCTTTCTGTAAATACATTCCCTACTCTGCTCTGATGTGATCTTAAGGTTTTAATTCACAAGGCACAGGCTTGTGGACATTGTTTATGACAAAGTATGACTTACAGAAAGCTACAAAATGTGAACATTTCTCTTTTATTCATATTTCAGACAACACCAGTGCTGAAATACACAAAGCAGTCACAAAGCTGGTATTTACAAAGCCTGCTCCATTGTTGGATTTGTGAGCAGCTCCAGTTCTAAAATAAAGAAGCAAAATCTGGATGCCAAACATGTCTTGACTAATCTATCCCATCCAGATTAACTGGGATTTTTTTACAAAAAAATATTGAATAAAGTTTATTGACTTATAGTTGATTATATTCATAAAACTAGTGCTAAACAAAGCTAGTCTAGATTGTATTATTCTGCTATGATCTGCTTTACAGACCAAAGGGGACCTTAAATTTCACACAATAAAGAAAAAAATCACATTTTCAGAAAGCAAATTTCTATATTTAGCTGTTAAGTAAAACAAGTTAAGTAGTACCTAATACCTATTAATAGATAAGTAGTATCTATTAATACAAGTTTAAATCTTGTCCATGGCATCAATTTCATGCACTTTTCACGTATTTGCCATATACGCTTTTCATACACTTTTGTTCTCATAAGTGGAACTTTGTTCAAATCACAGTGACTCTCTTTCCCAGAAAACGGCTGACTGTGATGTGTTTGGTGGTTAGTCCTTCTGAATCAGTGGCTCCCATGTTGGCCAGATTCCTGCCACGTCATCCTGAGGGTGTTATCAGTGAAGCATGCTGAAGTTCTATTTTAGACCTAGACTTGAGCAGGAGAACATGTAGTGTTAGACTGTGTGAACAGTCTGAATAAGCATGTTGAGATGTTGAAGGGCCTAGTATGAGGTGGGACTCATTTACATTCATCAGTCAACTGCTACTTTGAGACAGGCCTGAAAAAATGCAACCCATTTCATTATTTAGCTGCCAGTAGGATTTATGATTCCTTTTTCTGGCTTCACTAGCTCAACTGCCAGAGAATTTCTCAAGGCTGCCTCATTGTGTTGCTTTTAATTTCTCTTTGGCGCATTTGCATAATTCTTTTGCAACTGTAGTAAGGAGTTACCAGTTCAGTTCTATTGACTGAAGATATTGATTTAAAGCTGAAGGTCTGTTTCTGAACATTCAGTGTAAGGACACAAGCATGTGGCCGACATAGAGACAGCTAGCAGTTCTAGCAGATGGAGCATGAACCTGAGCTGTTTACAGAATGTCGTAATATTGCTGAATGTTAGTCATTTTCAGTATTTGCTGGTAAGTGAACTTCTGCTGAACCTTTTGTTATGCAGTTGGGGAACATCATACATGCTCTCACAAATTGTGGCTTGGATGAAAGGTTTATGGCGCAGTCGTGGCCTAGTGGTTAGGGAGTTGGCCACAGGCTCAGAAGATTGTGGGTTCAAACCCCTTACCAGTAGGTTGCCCTGAGGTACCCTTGAGCAAGGTACCATCCCCGTCACTGCTCCCCGGGCGCTTTCATAGCTGCCCCCTGCTGCATGGTGTTTGTGTGCATGGGTTAAATGCAGAGGTCCAGTTTCATTGTGGTTCACTGTGTGCTGTGCAGTGACCAATGACAAGAACAGTCACTTTCACTTATGAAAGATTTGGTATAGAAATATCTTGTGAACGTTCTTCCTATCTGCATATTTCATTTACAGCCATGTAGATAATGACTATGGAGATCATATCCTGGCAAAAACTACAATTAAAGACACTGTACCCCCTCTTGACTTGAGAAAAACTATGGTAGTAAAATAGCCATGATAGTCAAATTTCAATAAACACTTGAAAAACCCTAGGGAGTTTAAACATACTATGGCAACCTTAACCTAAATTTTTGCATTTACCTTGCTGTATCTTTAACCACTTCTGGGGTATAGCTGACTTGTTCTTGTCTTTAACAATAGTTTGATGTTTAAATTAAATTCTTGTTTCTTTTTTTTTTATTATTTAATGTTGCTGTCTATAAAGTTGTCTTGATTTGCAGCTAATGTTCTGCACAAAGGAAAAGCAGGGTGCTTTCCAAGTATGACCTGACATGTGACTATTCCATGGGGGACCCAATCTCCATATGATGTTTAAGTGGGTGGGTTGGAAAGATCACTCTTTTAGTCTCTCTGAAACTTTAAATGTACTTAATATAATTACATTAAGTGTATTAGAATGCAAAACACATTTTTTATATATATAATATCCCATCTATTCAACCCATTTGTCAACGTGTTAATCTGGGCTGACCATGCAGGCATGCTTCAGTTAAAATCCATCTTTTAGAAGGTTTTTGGGAAAACAAATGCATGGGACCTGTGATGGCACTGTTGCTACACTTTTGTCATATGGTTTCAGATCACTGAATATAAAGGGTTTGACATTTTCCAGGGCTGGCCAAGAATGTGAAAGACTAATGCACACCCTAGCACTGATTGCAGAGATTAGTCCGTCTGAAAGGCTTCCACTTCAGTGCACTGGGAAACGGAGACGAGCAACTCGTAAGCTTCAGATCAGTGTGCCCTGGTCACGCAAAGGCATTTTGAGGAAGACCAGATGTTTTGATTTGGGAAGAAAACTCCCTCAGAGCAGACCCATCTCATATGCCTTACTCTTATCTTAGGGATTAGCGTTTAATAAAGGTAGGATCTTCCAGACTCTAGTTTGCTAAAAAAAAGTCTTGAAGTAGATGCAATGTTCCATGTACCCCTACATCTTAAGTGTTAAAGGAAAGCATGCAAATAAACTAAAAACTGAAAAGTCCCAGTGAAAGACATTTATGCTTTGTTATAATTTCAGATGTATTGGGTTTATAATACTCTGAATTTGACTGCTATCAGTACATTAATTGCATACATTAGTCTGGCTCCAGTTTGAAATTGTTGGAATTGAACAGTTTGCTTTTTTTTTTTACAGTTCTTGTTTTATAATAATAATAATTTTTTATTATTGTCCCACGAATGGGAAATTTGTCCTCTGCGTTTCACCCCTACACACACGTGCAGCAGTGGGCAGCTATTGAAAGTGCCCGGGGAGCAGTGACGGGGACGGTACCTTGCTCAAGGTTACCTCAGGGCAACCCACTGGGGAGGGAATCGAACCCACAATCTTCCGATCCGGGGGCAACTCCCTAACCACTAGGCCACCAAGGACATCTATGCAATACATTACTTATATTTTAATCAATAGTGTTTTTAAAATCTCATTCAGGAAAAGCAGTAGCTGAAAAGACCAATTTTGGTAAAATTTGGAAAAATATATTTATATATTTGAGATTTCACCACAAACTAACCTCAAACACTTGATGACTGGACCATTTGGCTCCTGGTAGTGGACATCTGTACAGTTATTCAAATAGAAATTTCATAAAGAAATATTTCAGATTTAAATTGCAGAGTTCCCTGGAAAATGGTAGTTCAAAAGTTACAACAGTAGCATTAACATTTCTAAACAGTGAATTCCTGTACAGCTTAAAATATATATATATATATATTATTTTTTTGTTTGTTTGTTTAATGAATCGTTCATTTCTGTGTGAGAAAAGTTGTACTGTGTGAAAGCTGTGGAGGAGGAACTCTGAGTTCTTGACTCTTGGCAAACAGCAGTTAGAATTTATCTACATCAGAAACCCACAGATAAAGACATTGTAAAATTCTCAAACTCCTCAAAGACTGAGAAGCATAGTCAGGCTACAACTGCAATGATAACTAGAGGGAAAATGGGAAGACTACATCATTACAATACATTTAATACGTTTTATGAATTATGAAATGTCACAGTCCTTTTTTAAAATATGCAACAAGTTTAAACAGAGAAAAAGAGCCATTAATGTGACATTAAAAAAATATGATCAAACACTATAAGAGCAATCATTTTTGTTCATACTCCCATACTAAAATCCAAAAAGGCGAATTAAGATTTTTAAAAATGAAATATGCTCAATGATCTATAACTTCTAATCATTTCAGATTATTCTGCTCAGAACTGTCCAGTGAGAATTTGCATTACTTTTGACTTCATTAATTTTTTAGAAAAATGAAACATATTGTTACATTGCCCATCTCTAATATAACTTACATGGTCAGAAAAGTTAATCACAATAACCTAAATTTGGCAAGTCCCTGCCGAGGTATATCTTGTACTTTGAGGAGGATTAAACTGTGTTTTTTTTGTTTTTTAATAAAAAAAGTAAGATCAGAACAATATCTGGGAATGATCTGATTTGAAAGTGACTATTCTTGTCATTGCGAGGTCACAGCACAGCACACAGTGAACCACAACGAAATTGGACCTCTGCATTTTACCTATGCTATGAAAAGCTATGAAAGTGCCCGGGGAGCAGTGACGGGGATGGTACCTTGCTCAAGGTTACCTCAGGGCAACCTACTGGTAAGGGGTCAACTGTGGCCAACTCCCTAACCACTAGGCCACTGCTGCCTTTGTTGTAAAGTTACTGGTGTAACTGCATTCAAAAAAGTAAATACCACATGTACAGCCAACGTTATCAAGCCTGTTGAGCAATTTGTCCCTCTTTCATTGCTTGTTACTCTTCACTTCTTTTTTGATGGACTTGGGTTGACTCTGTCCTTTTTCTCACTTGTTAAGCTTTCATTCCTGTAATGCTTCTAGATCTAGTGATCTAGAACAGTCAGGGGCCTGGATCACTTCCATGCCTTTTGTTTGCTGCTTCTATAAGCCTTTGTCTGATTGCCAGCTTCTTCCCGTATGTACCACATTCTGTGGCTTGAGCCATCAGTTGGAGCAAACAACTGTAATGATTTTTTTTTTTACAAAGAGATTTTTACAAAAAGAAAAACTGATACAGAGTGAGAGGAAAAGGCGTGAGAGAGTGGTCAACAAAACAGGCCTTAGGAACAGGGATAGTGAGAGTGGTCTAATTAATAGTTAGATAATTATTATTGCCATTTGATGTAAAAATGACTTTGTGAGTTGATTTTGATTTTAAAAGTATGTGAACCAAAGTCTTTGAGGCAGTAAAGTACACTTTGATCGAAATTTTACTTGACTGCATGCAAATGAAACTAAAGCAATTAAAATATGACAAAGCAATTAATATATGACAGAACTATACCCTTCTTGCTACCTCCCTGTAATCAAATTGTTATTGTGAGAAATTCCTTGGGTCTTAAGCATGACGCTGTCTGCATTCTTGTTGAATGTGGACATGCAATGAAGTATTCACTGCATGAGTATTGTGGAGAATTGTGAGATGTAACCCTAAGAAAACCTGATCTGTTTGCATGGCTGCAGAAACTTAATGAAGAAGCTGCGAGCCAAACTAGCATCAGGTGTCCTTCAGAGTCAGATTTCATTAAGGCTGGAAACAGCTCTTTTGGTCAAATAGGCAAAACCTTAGAAAGGGGTTGAAGAGAAGATATGTACTTCTGTCATGTTTTTCTTATTGTGTTCCTGTCCTAGAATATGATGGGTCATCCACAATGAGATACCAAAGCCAAGGCGCAGGATTCAGCTCCAAGTCCCTCATGTACAATGGCACCAGAAAAATAGTAAGTGTAATATCACACCTTTATCAAGTTTTCCTGTAGCAGGTTCATTAAATTATCATTAACTCAAGGCAGTAGCTATGGCGGCAACATGGAGGGGTGGCATATTTTTTAATTACTTAGTGAATTAATATCAATTGTGTGAAGTCTCCCATTTAAAAGTCCAGTGAATGGGCTAACCTTAACCTGTGTCCAACAAATACCCCAGTTGAGTCACTGTAGCATCCTGAACTCAGCTCAACACCTTAATTTAGGTGAGGGCATTTGTTAGCAGGATGGCAAGGTCCACAAACGCTTAACAGTTACATACTTCAGGGCTGCGCCTCTGCCGCACACTAGTGTTGTATTTGACATGCTCCTGCAACAGCCAAGTTTAGAAGGTAAAGTCCAGCTCCAGTGGGCTTCAAGAGCAGAGCCCAGGGTGCATTTGGAACATTCCCAACGCATGACCTCATGAGTCAAACGGCCAAGAGAAGGCGTTTCTTCTTTTTGCTGTGATAGCAGAAAAGCAGGGAGATGTGCCAGGGTGGACTTACCACAAGCTAAAACAGAGACAATAATGAGAATTCAACTGGATTTAGTGTGTCAGTGAGGTTTATCTTACCACAATTTTTCTTAAAGTACACCTCTGTCCTTTCCATATGTACTGATACTTATTTTCCATACCCTATGATGTTAATGAGCTTCTTTAGATTTCATTACACCCCCACACACAAACACACACAAACAGCTGTTCCAAAGTACATGTGAAAGAAATTATCAAAATATAACAGAATAAGATTTGTTCAAATATTTTGTTGTTGTGTTTAAAATGTGTGTCAGAAAGTACAATCAGATCACTAATGACCCAAGAAATGCACACAAACAGCATATGTTATGCAATACATATTCTATCCTGTTGAGGAGAACCTATTTCTTGAAGTTTCTACATCCAGAATGTTACATTTTTTATATACATGTGCTTTGGAATGCATTGATGTGGTCTAAATGTACAAACCTTTTCAGGGATCTACTCTGTTCTTACCCAGAGGCACTAAAACAGGGACAAAATAATTATTAACTATTAGCAGTTCTTTATATAAAAAGTTACTTTTTACAAAATTAATATAATTCAGCACACACTATGTTGTTATTTTATTTGTCTATGCTCCAGCTATAGGTGTGGTCTTCCATTAACTGTTATTCCTGCACTGTAAACAAACATTCAGTAGCTAATGTTGACATTTCAATTTAGAATAATCATTAGATTGATTGGGATTATGGGATTATGGGATTATACTGGGTTTTGTTTTTTGTGGAGAACAGGAAATAGTTTGAGCTTTAAGGATCCATTGTCTCATCACTGTGCTGTCTTGCTCTTATTTCAGAGTCCACGGTTGTCTCATTATGGTGGAGGGTTCAGCTCTCGCTCAGCTGTGGAGATGGGCACTCATCGCAGCAAGGTTAGCCATGGCATCCCAATGCCTGCAGTTGTGGGCCGGCCATATGCATTCTATGATGACACACACGATGTCAGCCACTATGCAACCCAAGCTCACACTGCTGAGTCCAGAGCATTAAGCCGTGTAGAACAGGAAGCAGCGTTGTTAGGCCTTCAGACCCTGCCACGGCAACCCTCTCCTCCAGCCAACTGGACGACACAGGAGGGGATGGCCGCTGCAGAGCATCACACCTACTATGGCCAAAACACTTTGCCCAGCTCTACACCTATAAGACGTACTCTTAGTGGTACTCTTGGACGTGAGGGGATATGCAGAGGATGGAAGGAGGCGGAGCTTGCTCATCAGTATTCCTTCAAAGGCCCTGCCCACCGTACCATCACACGGATGAACAACCGGCAGCTGCAGCACCAGAGATTGACCAACAATTCCATGCACTGGCAGCAGGCGTCCACCAGTGGCAGCAATGCAATGGCTGGAGGCCACTACCAAAGCACTATGAGGCGAGCAGGATCCATTCACAGCCTGAAGAGTGTGGGCCGCGGGGTGGATGTCTGTGATGCAGTGGCTGATGGAATAACAGGCAGTGGAGGGTAAAGGAATGGGCTTTCTGTTTTTTTGCTTAATTGAAACAAAATTGCAAATGTTTTCTCGACAAATATAAAGCACATTTTCATTATGTATATGTATATACATTTTAAGGTTGCTCTAATTTCATGCTATTTTTTTTGCCACAGTATGACTTAAGGAGGACATTATATCTATCTCTGGATGATATGTTACTTGTCAGAAAATGTGAATTTTACTGTCAAAGACACTTTGTCTTGGACAATGTCTTGTGTGTCCTTAACCTATGTGACTCAGCAGAGGCATTTCCAGAAAAGGCTACAATTGCAAAATAAAAGTGACGCTAGTGGGAGAAATCACATTGCTCACTTTATTTCAAGTTCCCCAGGTTCAGTTATGTGCAGTATATGCGGTTAGGCTAGTCTCCTGCTATTATTTGCATATAAACCCATGAATGTTTTTTAAACCAGTAGAGTTTACTGGCCAGTAGAGTCTACTGACATCACCGGGGACTTGTTAGGACTCTGTGTAAGGAGTTTGATTAGTGATCAGTGTTAACCTGTTTTATTCTCACTTTACTTTATATGTTGATTGCCTGAACTTGTTTTTAAATGTGAGCATTTGTGTAGTAAGTCATTCAATTATTTGAAAAAAACTGAGGCGTGTGTGTACATTTGTAAACTTTATCTATAATAATACTATAATAACTATAAGCCTTGTGATATAATATATTTAATCATTATTGCATTCCTGCTGTTTTTCTGTTTACCCTTGAGCAGAATCCACAGTCTGGACATGCCAACTGCGGTCAGCTATCTTAGCTCCTCTGATATTGCTATGCAGATGCTGGGAGCTGCCTATGTCCAGCATCAGTGTTACCATAGCAGTGATGCCAAGGACCTGGTAAATAAACTTTTATTGTAGAATCTCAGAACCCTCCAACAATGTTGAACATTAACCAGCTCAGAAACAAGCCCATTATACAGAGAACTTTGATTTGTGTTATTTTATTTTAAGAAAGATGAATCACGTTGTTAGACTTTGCTAGTGTTAAACAGAAGGTGCAAGGAATGTTTTCCCAGTGCCCTTAATTATAATCCACAGCTCATGTGGAGAAGAACATTCCACTTGAGAGCACAGGCTGTCGAAAACAGGGCAAAAAAAAAAACGGGCCTGCAGATATCTGACCAGGTCACCATCTTAAACTAAAGTCCACTTCAATTGTCATGTACTGGCAAAAATAAGGTCCGCCTGTGCTTCTCACTAGGTGCGCACTCTAAAAGGCATCCCTGCACTGGTGCAGCTATTCAGCAGCGAGAATCAGGAGGTCCAGCGCTATGCTACAGGGGCCACACGCAACCTCATCTACGAGAACATGGACAACAAGACAGCACTTATTGAAGCTGGCGGCATCAGCAAACTGATCTGTGCATTAAAAGAGCCAGATGATGAACTCCGCAAGAACATCACAGGTATAACAATGTTTCTGAAGTTAGTTGAGATTAGCTAGTAATAGTTCATAGCCTAATTTGATATATTTCTACATTTTAATTGCACCGGCTATAAACTCTCACCCACCCCTATCTAAATAGTGTTTCCTCAGAAATGGAAATGACTAATATATGACAGGTATTGACAGGGCTAAGGCCTCCCAGTGCCAGAACTACAACCTTTGATACTATACTAAGGCTTGGGGTGCAATCAACACTGTAAGTTCCAGTGTAAAGATAAGGGTGTCAATTGCAATACTCCTTGTTATTTAGAAACTTGAGGGCTCAATGAAAAGGTCTAGTGACTAAAGTTAAGGAAAGTGAGTGTTTTAGACTTGTTGACGTGAGCAGAACTGGCAGCTGCCGCAGGTGAGCTTTGGGTAAACAGAGCAGTGAGTGTATCCTGAGAGAGCAAGAGAAAACAGTCAGACTGTTCTCTGGATTCACTCCAGCTTTACAACCCTTTGAGACAGAGGCCATTACCCTCTCAGTGGCCCTCTTTGTGCTTTAATACCCCACCCTCTCTCTCTCACACACACACACACACACACACAATTAAACAGCCCTTGAAATTCTTTAGTACTCTCTCTGGTTGCCAAGCTTCTCCCTGATATTTATATTCTAGTCAATGCGAAATACACTTATTAGCACAAAAGTCACATTGAGGTGTTTAGGACTGTAAATTTCAAGCAGCCAACAACCTTGTGTTTAACTTTCTTTCTTTCTTTCTTTCTTTCTTTCTTTCTTTCTTTCTTTCTTTCATGTCCATAGGCATTCTATGGAACCTGTCCTCTAAGGACAGTTTAAAAGAAAAGTTGGCCAGAGAGAGTTTAGTGGAGCTGACTGAAAAAGTGCTCATTCCTCTGTCTGGAGGTGGAGATTCTGGTGTTATCCAGCAGAGCCCATCGGAGGCTGATATATTCTACAACACCACCGGCTGTCTCAGGTATTTTCACGTAAGACATAAGGTTACAGGATATGTGATTTAACGCACATACATACACAGTCATTCACACACACTCACACAGTGGACACACAAGGATATACATACATAAGAGAACATAAGAGCATTTAAAAAATATTCAGGTGTGTTGTCACTGACATAACTAGTTTTATGAAAACAATATGTAGCTATATTGATAAAATAGACATCTATACACCTAATAGAATATACATCAAACCAAGAAAAAAGAAGAAAAAAACAGGATAGTTATAATGAAACAAGACTGCAAGTCAGTCCCTCCCAGCAGACACTGAAATTGTTCCACACATTTTACTTGGAAAAAACATCCACTCCTGTGCTTTGCATAAACAAACTATTTACTGTATGAAGAGCACATATGAGCACACTGGCACATTGTGAGAATACTATCTTTATCCCTGCCATTATCTCTTGTTTTGCTCCCCTCCATTCTCTCTAGAAACATGAGCTCAGTGAATGGAAGGACCAGGCAACAGATGAGGGAGACTCGCGGACTGGTGGACTCTCTTGTGGGTTACATCCAGAATTCTCTACAGGAGGGCAAAACAGAAGACAAGGTCAGCGCTGAGATATTAGTGTCTATGAACAAACAAAGGCAGCAAATTCATTAAGAACTCAAAAAAGGCCATTTTAATGAACAAGAATGATAACCAAGATCATTTAATTCAATTCAGCAAATAACAGAAATGTGTAAAATTTATTTTCAATGACTCGCTCTCTCTCTCTCTCTCTCACTCTCTCTCACTCTCACTCTCGCTCACACGCTCTCTTGCTCCCTCTCCCCCTCCCAATCCAGGGTGTAGAGAACTGTGTTTGTGTGTTGAGAAACCTGTCCTACCAGCTGTACACTGAGATCCCCCCTTCAGTGCAGCTGCGCTTGGAGGGCCCTACGCGAGCTCAAAGCAAACATCATGGAGACCCTATTGGCTGCTTTACTCCGCAAGGAAAGAAGGCAAAAGATGTAAGTCATAACCAGATTCAGTATTTGAATGGTCCTCCATTGAAATATTCTTTGAAAAAATGGTCATTAAGAAGTAGTGGGATCTTGCAGTGATTTTTTGCTTGTGATGGTTTGCTGTCTCTGCCATTCTTCAGCAGCGAAACCAGGAGCTGTCTGCGTTCACTGAGGTTGCCCGGGTGCCAAAGGGGGCAGAGTGGCTGTGGCACCCTCATATAGTGGGCCTGTATAACCGTGTCCTACAAGGCTGCGAGACTAACCTCTCCACCCGCGAGGCTGCAGCCGGGGCTTTACAGAACATAACAGCAGGGGAGGGCCGGGTGAGACCTCTCTAACCCACACAATTAATCTGAACTTGAAAAATGAAAGGCTGCTTCCTGGTTTCCTAGAAACTAATTAAAGCTATATGCTGTCATGAGCTATATTTAATGCTTGAAGTAGTGAATCATTTAAATTAATACCTTTTTAATTTTATTTTTTTTTGTATATTTAGAATACACATGACCCCTGATTAACATGTTGTCATTGTCAGGACAAAAAGAAATTCTCCATTTTCTCAATTTTTCATTTTTTACATGATTAGAGGTGCCTTTTGCAATGTGTCAGAATTTCATGATGAATGGTCCTTTCAAAAACATTCTAAAAGGTTATGGAATAAATTCA
This sequence comes from Hepsetus odoe, assembly GCA_017165825.1. Classification (NCBI taxonomy): domain Eukaryota; kingdom Metazoa; phylum Chordata; class Actinopteri; order Characiformes; family Hepsetidae; genus Hepsetus; species Hepsetus odoe. The sequence continues at coordinate 11,741,945 of CM029391.1, read as the reverse complement.
TGTTACATTACCTTATGCTGAGGTATGGATATTTTCATATTTTCCTGTACAGGCCCCATTTTGAGTGGACAACGTTTTGTTCTGAGAGCAAAAATATACTGTGCGGATGTTATGTAGAGAACGTTCAGTTGCTTTACTGTTTGTAATTACTGCTTCTTTAGTAAATGTCTAGGCCTAAATTATGGTCTGGAAGTGGTCAAAGGGATTTTTCACTTGGTGAAGCCACTCCAAGGCGCTTCACCAACATCTTATAAATCACACTTCCTCTACATTTAACTCTTAATATTTTAGCTGTCTTCTCATCTTAGTTTGTCCTGATCAATTATCACAGCAATTATGACAGTCATAATAAAAAAGTCTCTTTTATCCCCATGCCTTTTTTTTTTCTCATCCTTTTGACACCTCTCTCTCTCTCTCTCTCTCTCTCTCTCTCTCTCTCTCTCTCTCTCTCTCTCTCTCTCTCTCTCTCTCACTCTCTCTCTCTCTCTCACTCTCTCTCTCTTTCAGTGGGCATCAGTACTGAGTCGTGTCGCTCTAGAGCAAGAGCGCATGTTGCCTGTGGTCTTGGATCATTTGAGGACCCCCACTGAAGTGGAGCTGCGCTCTCTCACTGGCCTGCTTAGGAACTTGTCCCGGCACACCAAGAACAAGGCTGATATGGGTCAGTGCCAGAACACAAATGACTGCTTTAAATTACTGAGGCTTAGGCCTTGCTCACTGAGACCTACTTAAGGAAGAACAGAGAGGAATTTGAAAGCGAATGGAGATTATAAAACAGATATAAGTTCTCTTTTGATTGAGCCTTTGACTGGCAAACACACATGAAACTGCCCACATCGACTGAATATTCAAAACCAAAGCACCCATCAACTGAATGTTATTTCTTGTGTGTATTAAAGGAATTTTGCATTTGCTTTTCAAAATATTTTTGACTTATGCATTGCTCATTAATAAATACATTGGTTAGAAAAAACTATGCATTGTGATTTGTATTAAAATACATGAATAGAATAGAAATACACTTCCTCTCCATTAAAAAGAAAAGTTTTGCATCTGTTTAGCAATTTAATGTGCTGCTTTTAAGAGTCTCATGAGGAGTTTGTTTGGTTACTCACTGTTCTGAAATGTGCTTATTAAAAAGACTCTTACCCAGACAGTTTTGCCCTTCAGCTCCATATGCTGGAATTTTAATTACATGGGTAAATGCCTAGCAAACCAAGTTAAGTCATCTTTCAAAGATTTTCATTGATTTTTTTTTTCTTACTGTTTCATATCCCACCCTCTCCCTTCTTAATAAAAGTTGCTGGACATATTACTGTGGACTGCTCTGTTGATATGACACTGAATTATTCCTTTCTTCACTTTCTGTTCTTTACACCCATATTTCTCCTTTCTTTCATTTTCTTCTTTCTCTTTAAACTCTTCTTCTACATATGGTTTATATATTTTTTTCAACCACCATTCTCACATTCTCATCGTAAATTATCTAATGTTTTCATTTTTTTTATTCCTCCCAACCTCTAGCTACCAAAGTGGTGAATATCCTGGTGAACAAGCTGCCTAGCGACGGACTTCAGAAAGAACCATCCAGTGACGTGGTGGTCAATATCTGCGGAGTTCTCAATAACCTTAAGTCATTGCAAAGCTCAGTATGCAAGAGATATCACCTTCTTTGATGGACTGCCCAAGCTGGTTGGCATCAAGATGTCACATGACAACAGGTAGATAAAAAGTTAACTAAGAATACTTAGTTAATAATGATTAAGGCTGAGACTGAGAGAGAGACAGACAGACAGACTGAGAGAGAGAGAGAGAGAGAGAGAAACAGAAAGGCTCTATCTCTTACTTTCAGCTTGTCGGTCTGTGTTGTCATGTTACAGGGCTTATCATTCTTTCATTCATGCATTCACATTTCATTCACATAAGCAGAATTTTTCCACATGTATTGTCCTTTCTGTGCTTCTCACATTTCTGACTTCCTTTTGTGCCTCAGTCCAGGAAAACTGAAAGCTGCTAAGGCAGCCTCTACAGTATTGGCCAACATGTTTCAGTACAGCAAGCTCCACAAGGACTACAAACAGGTAATACTGAACACTAGTGTGCTGTTGTCTTGGATTTGTCCTTCACAGGCTTTATAATTCATCCAATTAGAACAAGAAATAAATTGTTATATGAATGTATTAAAAAATTAATGTGTAAAATCATCATACATGTTTTGAATACACACACTGAAAAATATAAATTATATAGATATTTTTTGCACATTAGGGGTTATAAATGTAACCTTGGTGCCAGTCACATGTAACCTGGGCAATCTTATCTGCTTTTTGACAACCACCCCTGAAACGCCCCTAAATGGAGCTCATGTTGAAGATATGAGGACCCTTCATAGGAAACATGCAGATTACCACCTTTTAAAAGGATTTCTATCCACTTTTCCACGCTCTGGGTAAATCTAAAGCAGATTCTAATGTAATGGACTTATTTTGTGTCCACCTCCGTTAGTTTTCAGTTAGTCGCTTTGCTCATCTCTCCTTTCCTGTTAGGCATATCAACCCACTCCTCAGTTAAACGCTCTGTCGGGTCAAATATTTGCCTGACATCTGTGCTAGTGATTAACAGATGGCAACTTCTCTCAACACGCCACATAAAACCAATGAGCCATGCTTATGCAAATGCTTTATAGTATGGCTCTGCTGACTGTTCCATCATTTCTCTGTGCATTTGATCTTTCTGCATATTTATACTCCTTTGAAAAGAAAAAAAGAAAAGCTATCTGATGGCCATACATTTGAGACATTTCAAAAAGCATATAAATGATTTAACAGAGATTCGGTATATTCTGCAAGGAGTCTTTATATTGGGATTAAAAGGACTATTCAGGTGTGGCGCAAAACCGATGTGGTGTTAAATAATAATTTGAAAGTTGTTGCAGCTGAACACAAATGAGCAGCATTTCAGTGCTTGCTGGCTTTTTCTGGGTTGTGGCTCTGGCGCATAATAGTCTTGGTCAGATAGTGGTGCCGTGTGTGGAATGTGACACTGGAATGTAGGGAGTTGCCAGTCATTGTTAAATCCAGTCAGTGCTGTAATATTTATCAGTGCTGAGCCCGTATCCTCACAAGCACGTTTTGTCCCAGTCTTGTGTAATGACATCCCATATAGGGGCTTCAACGGCTGATGATAAAGAAGCACGCGGGTGGGTTGCCATTACGAAAGAAATGATGTATCATTCATGCTCACTCAGTGAAATGATGGATAAATATCATTTATTTCAAATATTTTACACAGATAAATAGTTTCAATGAAAAAATATATAGTAATATTGTCACTAGCAATTAAATAGCCTATTATTATTGTGTTAGCTGTTTAAATCTGAATGATCTAAACAGCTGATCAAATAAGGTTTTATATTTTCTGTGCTCTAAATTATATTTCTAAATCCCAGTGCATTTTCAATGCATTCATTTCATATTTCTTTTCCCCTTGCAGCATTCTGCCAATATGACAGTGAGCATCGTCAGATTAGACCAGCATAAACTTTAACACTCTTCCAACATGTTTGTTTCCCATTTTACAGAAAGGATCATATATGCAGACTTCACTGAAACAGCCATTTGATGACTCCTACTTAGAAGATCCACTCAGTTAAGAGAAATGAGGGAGATCCAGAGAACATGAAGGAAATGAAGAAAGATGGGAGGTTACTTGAGTGCTTTTAGTTTCGGCTATTTTTTATTTTAAATCTAATTGCAGTGGATTTCAGGGAAGAACGAATAAGCATGTTTTTTTCATAGAAGTGCAACTGGATGGACATATTGGATCATAATTTCATACAGGAAGTGATGTGCTTTGGCTCTATCGATTGGATGGTGTGAACACTAACAAACATGCTCATTCATCCACATTAGATAGAAGCAAAAGATAAAAGAGGCGTTGCACTAAATGTAACATGCATAATGGTGTGTATACATGCAGGACAAAACTAATTATACATGCCCAAACTCAGTTTCTACCTTTTATTGGATAATGGTGTCTTTTTTAAGTTTAAATAATAATTGAAAAACCCATTTTTTGGAGACCAGTTTTTGTTATAAGTTGGAATATCTGTAACGTTGGCATTTGTTTGGGAAACGTAGTCTTTATGTATTTTGTATTTTTCTTAGACATTCAGCAGTAATTGTTGCTGATTGAATCCAGTTAAGTGCAGATGAACAGATTTGCCCTAAGATGTGCTCATTTGAAAAGAGACTGACAGTGTGGATTGTACTCACTCCGAGCTTAGTGGAGGGACACGCTCTCGGGCATTCACCTAGTCACATGGTTGACATTTTCTCCTGTCATTTTGCAGTGCTTCGCAATCATGTGTGACTGCGATGTGTTGCCTTTTACCCTAGAAGTTAGACATAAAGGAAGTGAATCAGACACAAGAGAAGGAAGTACAACACCCTAAACACTTATGCTTCATAGACAGTTTATTCATCCTTATATTTAATTCATAAGCATTGCTTTTCAATGTAACACCCTGCAGGCATTTGTGGATGTTACATATTAATATTAATGAAATGTTAAACACATTTTTTAAAGATTTTTTTTCAGTTAACAATAACAACTTTTTTCACCTGTAGCAGAACAGATTGATTGACATGGAGAAGTATTTTCTAACATCTTGAATTACACTCAAACTGAATATAAGCAATATATATCATTCATAAAAACAAATAACAATATTTTGTATCACATTTCTTTGAAAATAAAAAAGAGAAATAATAAAACATTCACTCTGAATTAAGCATCAGCCGAAGCTTTAATATACAGTTTACCCCAGTATTTGTTTCTGGTTGGTTTGCATTAAACGTTTCAGCACCTCTTTGTCTACCAAGCTTTAGTTGATTTGAGTTAACCTGTTCTGCGCTAATGAATTTAAGTCTAAGGAAAAATGTTCTTATTGGTGTAGAGTGCTGGGGTTTTATATAATTGTATCATAGATGAGCATCTAACAGTTGGATAAAAAAAAAAATTTTAATAAAATAAATCTCCTCTATTACCCATACAATTCTATAACTTTGAAAAACTGCTGTAAATTTTTATGTTAGGAAATCAGAGAACAAATAAATAGAGAAAAGAAAATTCATATATATATATATATATATATATATATATATATATATATATATATATACACACACACACACACAATAATAATATCAATAAGCTGCATCAGAAATGACTGAATGTGGCAAATATAATGTATATAATCTATATAGTGTAATGGCCACATAGTGCTGATCGAATCCTCACTTCAGTGAATTCCCTTTGTAGCAAACACTATATTTCATGTTATTAATTTAATCTTCATTTTATTTCTGCTGCTCCCTTTAGGGGTTGCCAGAGTGGATCGTCTGCTTCCATTTCTTCCTGTCCTCTGTATTTTCCTCTTGCACACCAACTTCCTGCATGTGCATCTTCACATCCATAAACCTCCTCTTTGTCTTTCCTCTTCTCCTCTTTTCTGGCGGCTCCATCCTCAAAGTCCTTTCCCCCAATTTACTCTCCTGTATCGCTTCTCTGTACATATCCAAACCAAGGCAATCTTGCTTCTCTCTCTTCGTCTCCAAATCGTCCACCAGAGCTCTCCCTGTAATATTCTTAATCCTTTCAATCCTGGTCACTCCCAGCACAAATCTACCTTTTTTTTACTCTGACACACCAATCTGTTCTCATCTTTATTTTTATCAGTTCCACAGTCACTTAGCTTAGTTGCCATCTTGTAAACTTTTCCTTTCACTATGGTGGATACCCGCCTGTCACAGTTCACTCCTGTCACTCTTCTCCACCCATTCCGACCTGCCTGCACTCGTCACCTCTCTTCTGCACTCACCATTACTCCGAACTGTTGACCCCAAGTATCTAAACTCCTTTACCTTTGCCTCCTTTACTCCCTGCAACCTAACCACTCTGCTGTCCTCCCTTTTATTCACACTCATGCATTCTGTCTATTCATAGATAAAGTCATACTGACTTTTATTCCTCACCGCTCTAAAGCATATCTCCACCTCTCCAGAGTTCACGACACTAAGCTGATCATTTTGTATATTTATTTTTATTCTGCCTAGTTTTCTTCTCAATCTGAGTCAGACTCAGTAGTTTAGTGATTTTAATTGGAAACTGCATACCATGCAGCAATCCTAAACATGGCTACATCAGTCAACTTTCTCTCCTGCTTGAGCCTCTGTGTTGAGAGTCCATCATTTCTGGTGGTTTCTAAAATGCACTGCTGGCTTGTAAAGGTTGACAGGAAAAACATTTACCTCATCAGACAGTTCACTGACCAGAAGGACTCCCCTCTGGCCACATTTTGCATGTATTTGGGCTTCTTCAGATTAATGTCTGGAAGCAAAGGGTGTTTTGATAAGCCAGGAGGAATCTCAGCAGAAGAAAAGATGTGAAGAGGAACAAATCAAAAACAGCTCTGTGCAATTTGTGCACAGCGGTCCGTGCCAAAAAATGCTGACCTAGGGGTTTGGCCTGACCTTATCCCTCATGTTTATTATTCTATCCCTCTGCAGGCCACTGAATGAGAGACAAAGCCAGAAAGAGTAGAAGAGAAAAGAATTTCAACTTGTAAAACATGAAAAAGAGTGAATGTAAGGGCTCACAGCATGCAGCACTAGACATCTTAATCAAAATACACTATCACACCAGTGTGCACACTAGCTGGAAACAATTTATTCCAAACAGGCACATGCAAAGGTGTGGGTATCCCTGTGTTTGAATTCTTTCATTCATTTCACTGCATATTTCAGAGCACTAGTACTGTTTACTGTTTAACTAATGAGAAAAAAACATATAAATTGGTAAATTTTTGGTTGAAGTTATACTCACAAGGAAGTAAAGTAGTTTTCAGTTAGAAAAGCAAAACATGGAATTTAATTAATGGTGTTTAAATTTACATAAAGGACTGTAACTGACAGTATTACTTGCTGCAAATTCTAAAAAGTCTAAATACTAATCAGAGCTGCATTACACAGGCAGAATGTCTGAACACAGGATAGGATTTAAGCACTGCATAACTTTGAGTTTTTTTCAAATTCACGCCTCATTTAAAGATTTTCTTAGCATTTTTTCATCAACTTTTTTTGGCATTCGCCATTTTAAAGACCACCAAAAATAGTTTTCTAGCCAACCGACTACCAGTTTAGATGAGTATCTTGTTTGTGTGGAAATGCTAAGTATGTTTTGGCCTTGTGAAAAAAGCCCTAAAAACCACACCTAAAAATATGCGCTGAATAAACAGTCACTTTGTGCTAATTTTGTAACAGTTTTTAACAGTTAAAGAAACAGTTACAAAAATATCAATTGTTGTGGTGCTTGGAAAAAGCATGAAGTCTTAAATTCAGTGAAAATGAAAGTGAAATCAAGTATTAAAACAGGCCAGACTCCTTTCAGACATCCTTTCAGTAATAGTAGAATATGGCTAGAATACTTTGCAAGATTACACAACTAAACACAATTCTCTGAGATTGTGATCAGTTGCCATCTGGATTAGCTTTTGGTAGATCAAAGAACTGAGTTTTACTGGGCAGGAAGAATGGCAAGAGATTTAAAACAGAATAACCTGTACAAAGCCCTGCATTATGTAGGCGTGTTTAAGATCTATTTGCTCACCCCTTTTGTTCAAGAGGAACAGTCACCAAGGGGTAACACACAATCCAGCAGTAACCATGGAATTCAACAGCGGGATGCAAATATTTCATGGCTGGGGAAAACACAGCATAATGCACAAATGCTGTAACACTGACATCTTGTGGACCTCGAGAGTGAAGGGTTTGATGTCTTTATTGTGCAAATCCAGTGATGAAAACCCTTCGTTGTGAATACGTAGAACAACATCTGCATGTACAGAGCAAAACCACAATATCAAAAATATCTTAGAAATATTTTCCAGCTGAAAAAAAGTTTTACAAGAAACAATGTGGCAGTAAAACACACTTGTACATTTCAGACTTGCACATTACAATCAGCATCGCAGTAAAAGAAACCCTTTCCAAGAATGAGGTTTAGATTTTCCTAAAAGTGGTTTAAAAGGTCAAAAGGAATTATCGTAAATAATGTTTTTTTTTATTAATATAAACGTTTGTCCCATAATGTATACCAAATTCATAGATTATAAAAAAAAAAAAAACCTTTATGTGGGTCATAAATCTAAATTAAAACAGTTCTTCACTAGATAATGTACCACTGGAGTGATGTTTGGTGAAAAATGGTTCTGTATCACCACACAAAAGACCCTGTTTGGCACTTTTTTTACAGCATGGAGGATAAAATATAAAGGATCAAAATATTTAGACTTCAAGATTCTCATGAAACAAGCCGATGTATATTGCAGCACCTTTCTACATTACATAATGTTTTGGCATACCGCATCATAAGCAGATACAAGCAGAAGGCATAGCAGGTGTATTAGAAAAAATGTTCATTTAAAGTATCATAAAGGAAAATTATTAAAGAGAGAATGTGAAACATCGGTTCATTAAAATCCTAAATACAAAGAAATTTTCAAAAACTACAAAAAATTTACCTCAGATGTGATTAAAAAACACTCACATCCCAAAACTTTGTGAAGCCATAAAGGTCATAAACAGAGCTGCATGTTACCCAATCAATGCAACGGAGTGAGAGCGTCAATATTTCACATTATAACTTCTTGTAACACAATCACACAACATAATTATAACTGAATTCCAATTAAACAAACTGGTCCCTTCATGTGCACAGAATTATCAAAGGTACATCCAGAGACAAAAGTAAAACTGAAATGGTAACCTGAGCTGAGCTCCTGTAAGGTATCAGAACTAAGCATTACATAAAGGATGAAAATAAGCAGAAAAATCATTCGCCCGTAACTCTTTAAAAGTCTTTCTTGCTGCCTCCACAACCAAGAGGAGACCAAATGCACGTCATCCTATGCTTTAGAGAAAAAGTAAACAATAAGCAGCCTTTGTTTACATGTGGTGGCGAACATATGATGTTTCCATCGAACAAAGGGGTGATCCTACCACTGAGCAGGCATCAAAGCATCTAAATTTGCTGACAGTGAAAAAACAATACGTCTTAAAAACTTTCTGTGAGTGACAGCTTGAGATACTACTCCCTCACTGGGAGCATTAAAACTAAACACACTTGTATGCACTATGAACACATCAAATCACTGTGCAAGCAATAACAGGGCAGAAAGCAGATACAGCAGCCAGAATAGCTCACCTTGCTCAACTTTCACTTTCTTTTTAAGTGTCAGCTTAAAAAAAAACTATGCTGAAATGGCCTGTCATAGCCTATGAGTGACTTAAAGTTTTAAATAATAATTTATCCTTTAAAAGATTATGAAAACTTTTGTGTAAACGTCAAATAAAGCATCACAAAAGGGTTGACGTCATGTCAAGCTTTAAATTATGGCTTAAATCCACTCCTCTCATCACCCTTTCACATCTCTTGGCGAGTTGGATTTTGAGGGCCATCCTTCATTGATTAAACATCTGTAGATCTGTTGTCATATCTTGCACTCATTTCCCTAGAACAATAAAAGTGAAGCATTCAGTCAAAAAGAAAGAAAAATTCACAAATAAAAAATCTATCTGAGACACTCACCACAGCTCATCTTTCAGTCTGCCAAGTTTGTCATGCAGTCTTTCGTTCTTCACCCGTATTGGGTTATCAGGCACAAACCAGGCCACGATGAACTTACATATCACTACTACATGCTGCAGAGAATGCAGAGGATACAGAATGAACGCTTTCTACTGACGAGCTAAACTGTATTCAAATGAAAGGATGTAGGTCATTCAAAGTGGCCGTGAAATAAATCTAGCAGGGAAGTGAAAGTGTAGTGAAAGTGACTATTTTCAATGTGAAACACAGAACACAGTGAATCACAAGGAAATGCTTTTCACCCATACACACCCACATGCAGCAGGGGGGCAGCTACATTCAGCACCCGGGGAGCAGTGATGGGGATGGTACCTTGCTCAAGGTTACCTAAAAGCCTGGGGTAACCTCCCTAACCACTAGACCACCACTGCCCAGGGAATGACATACTCATGACTCATATGTCTACTCTAACATGTATTCATAATGCTATTATTAGTGTTTGTGGTATTCCTTTAACATTGGCTGGCACATACTTAAAAAAAAGCTGTATGAAAAGCGGGGAAATATCATGCAAAATTAAGTTTAGCAGGAAAAAGTGAGGCTTGTTTAGTCATTTGCAGACCTAACTGACATACCTCAAACAAGATGACAAAAGCAAAGCGAGCAGCTAGTATGAGCCAGTACTGTGAGGTGTAACTCTGGTCCTGTTCATTGCGGTAGTCCTTGTAGCTGGAGAATGACAAAAATGTATCTACTAGCATATAAGTTATGTAGTCATTTCATTATATCATTACTCTTTTAAAGGAAGTGTCCCCCACCTGCACTGAGTGATATTCATTCCATTTAGCATCATCTGTTTGGGCTCAAAGTCTTGCCGTACATTTTCATTTGACATATACACAGTGGTGAGGGTGTAGTTGATATAGCCATCCATACACCTGATGGAGACAGAAATTTTACTTAGCAGCTAACTTTTCCATGACTGAAGAGAGCCAGCTAAAACTATCAATCCACATAAGCCATACATCTTGAAAGTGAAAACCCTTGTCATTGCGAGGTCACAGCACAGCAGACGGTGAACCACAACTAAATTGGACCTCTGCATTTAACCCATGCACACTCAACACCGTGTAGCAGTGGGCAGCTATTGAAAGCGCCCGGGGAGCAGTGACAGGGACGGCACCTTGCTCAAGGGTACCTCAGGGCAACCTATTGGGAAGGGGTTTGAACTCCTGATCCTCCGATCATGTGGCCAACTCCCTAACCACTAGGTCACCGCTGCCCCGGTTATCTTTAAAGATAAACAAAGCTAAGAGGACTTTATAGGCTTTACTTTGTATATTATGGCCTATCGTAAGGAGTGTCAGCAGATGGCAGCAAATGTAAAAAGCATAGACACTGACTGCTGGTCTATGGCTATCCCATTGGCACACGGTCCGTAACGGTAGCGATAAACCAGACGGGGGACGAATTCAGATGAGATGCCGATCACAAGTCCGTTAGCAATGACAGCCATCACCCCAATTGCCTCTAAGACTTGTGTCCACACTCCTAACACACACATATAAAGACACATACAAATTAAATAGGCAAGACATAATGATAATAATATTATAAATATACTGATATATCAGCCAACAGAAAAAAACTACTTCTGCATTGCCAAAGTCATTGCTATGAGCAGCAAAACTTGCTGAACATTAGAACAACTGCACAGAGCTCCCACAAGGGGGACCGATACCTGTGCAGCATATCATTAAATGCATTATTTACTTTTTGTATTTATACACGTACTATACCATTTATTAATCCTTAAATGAAATAAATCAACATAAATGTGTTCTTTTCCCATCAAAATGTATAAAATACCAACTGGGGTAGTTTGGGCTAAAGTAGAATTCCGCCCTAGTTTACCCCATAATGTAAGAAACGGTCTTGTTTACTGTTTACATGTGTTTGCATAGACTGTTTTTAAAGTCAGAACACTGCAAAACACAAAACAGTGTACCATTTCATTTATAATAAATACATCACTAAACGAATAAATTGTAGCCTTTACATAATGTGGCTTGAACGTTTTAAACATTTTTGATGGAACTGCTGCAAATGATTTTAAAAAGCTGTGTGGAAAAAAAATAAAAATGTAATTTATAGAATTAATATTAAAACCAGATTTCTTTGGTTGCTTATCCATGACTGAATAGTGAATGCGCATGCACAAAATTGCGACTCACCAATATCATTGGTTTTCTTTGGCACTAAACGCCGTTCCAGACGCAGCATTTTGATGGCATCCAGTCGGATCTCAAATATGTTGTTAATTAAGGCCAATAATGGAGCCAATGGAAATGCAGCCACAAAGATAGTTGTGAAACTGAACTGTATAACTGCAGAGACAAAAGAATCCATTAAGAAACTTGAGAATGATCAAGGCTGACCAACACAATGGAGTTTGCATTATGGGTTTCCATTATAAAGAAGAATGAATTTTCATCCAGAAAAGACCTACACGCTTTATGGATTACAGGTGATAGAAACAAAGCCAGGAGCACTGTAGAATGTACCAATGCAGTTCAAACACACCTACCCATTTCCAAGAACTCATTAAACAGGCTGAAGGCATTCACAGTATTGAGATGGTAGTTCTTCAGCCAGTTACGAAGATTGCAGATGTCACATGGTTCAACGTCTGCACCGTCTTCTCGACACGCCTTTCGGTAGCAGTTCCCACACTTCCTGACCTGGCTCTTTAATGTTGATTTCTTCCAACAGATAGTAAGCCAACTGGGGGGAAAAGGGAGTGTGAGGTGGGCTTGTTCGAGGAAAAAAAAAAAAAAAAAAGTGAAAGTGACAACCCTTGTCATTGCGAGGTCACAGCACTGCACACCATGAACCACAACAAAATTTGACCTCTGCTTTTAACCCATGCACACAAACACCGTGCAGCAGTGGGCAGCTATTGAAAGCGCCCGGGGAGCAGTGACGGGGACGGTACCTTGCTCAGGGGTACCTCAGGGCAACCTACTTTTGAGGGAATCGAACCCACAATCTTCCGATGCGAGGCCAACTCCCTAACCACTAGGCCAACGCTGCCCCAAAGAAGGTGAAGTGAAAATTTTCACAGAATTTGATTCTGTCTGAAATGGTAACTTGAAACATTAAAAAAGGAAACAACTCCAGTGTGCATTTCTGTAATTTAGGACCATTTTTGTCATGAATATATCATGAAATGTTTACACAATGTAAGGTGTAAAAGATTGAAAGTGAAAAGAGAAAAATATATTTAAGACATGAATTTAGGACTGCTTCACAGCAGGTTAGCACATGTGTCTATGAATGCAGTTTTTCCAACAGAGGTTAATTAATGTACGTACGGCCCAGTGAACTCAACAATATTGCTGAGGGTCTGTTTGAGGATCAGAATGATGGCCATTTGGATAAAGAGGTCAGTAAGGCAGCCGCTGGGATGGCACTGGAAAATAATGAATTAATTTAGTTATATTCAGAATTCTGCAGACATGCACAAATTCCTTTTGTTACCTTATAGCTTATTCAAACCATGCTTTATTTCTCCAAAAATGAAAAGGAATTGTCTCATGTATACTTGCCTTTATGTAATAGATTAAACCGATAAAAGTGTGACGAGCTTTATGGCATAATTTACAAAGATACTTTAAAATAACCTGGACAGATTTGTTGGGACCCCTAAACATGATTATAAATCATTGCATTTCATTCTTGCTCCCATTTAGGGGTTGCCACAGCAGATTATCCGTTTCCATTTCTTCTGGTCATCTGCATCTTCCTCCTTCAAACCGACCACCTGCATGTCCTCTCTCACCACGTCCATAAACCTAAAGCTTGATTATGTTTTGGAGATACTTTGCTGCATTTGGAATGGGGGGCACTGTATCTGTGCGGGGTAAAATTAAGTCTCAAGATTATGAAACTTCCTGAAGCCAAACATACTGCCTAGTGTCAGGAAACTCAACCTCTGCTGCAGGTCATGGGTCCTCCAACAGGAAACTGACCCATAGCTAAAAGCACACCAGCCCTCTGTTACCCATATCGAATAACCACGAAAAGATTTAAGATCTTTTAAGATAAAATAAAACATAGCGTGAGAGAGAAAGAGGGCTCAGAAAGAGTGGGCCAAAATACCTGTTGATGTGCTTGTTGACAGTGGTACATTTTGTGCAACAAATATTAATGGTACAATTATTTTTGTTCATGCCAAAAGTCAAAGTAAAAAGTGTGCTAAAGATGGAATAAATAATAGTGGAAACCACTGACCAAGTCAGTTTCAAGTAATTTCAGAAATAGTTGAGAGAGAGTACCAACAATGTGCTCAACTGTATTAGCCTATGTATCATGCATAACTATTCTATGCCAACATTTATTTTCTACAGTCTAGGATTCTAACAGCATATGAATCTTACCTCCTCCAGTCTCCATTTCCCTGCTATTCGCACATAGTTTCCTGGGTAGCCATTAATCCTAAACAACAACAACAGAATCTGTGATGAATTAATTTGCTTCCTTGAAAAACTTCAAAAAACATACTTTTCCTATCATTGCTTTTTATAAACCACTCAGTACTAATAGATAAATAATTAATGCAAGAAACTAGACACTTTTTACCTGCCTAGGAAGAATGCTACATAGATAAGCGAGGAGAAGAGAGTGAAGAACTGGAAGGTGAACATCTTCACTGTAAAACTTCTCTCTGTGGCTGCAAAGGAACGAGTCTTTTCTGTAGGGAGACAAACCCAAACAAATAGATAATTATAAGAAAATAAAATAAACATTAAAGAAAAAAGTGAAAGTGACAACCCTTGTCATTGCGAGGTCACAGCACAGCACACAGTGAACCACAGTGAAATTGGACATCTGCATTTAACCCATGCAAACACCGTGCAGCAGTGGGCAGCTATTGAAAGCGCCCGGGGAGCAGTGATGGGGACAGTACCTTGCTCAAGGGTACCTCAGGGCAAACTACTGGTGAGGGAATCAAACCCACAATCTTCCGATACTGGGCCAACTCCTTTACCACTAGGCCATCGCTGCCCAGTTTAAGTTTAGTGTTGCACAAGGAAACATTGGGAAGCTTACCTACACCAAAAAAAGTATATTTTTTTATGTTATACCTACCGATTGAACACATCTTAATGGCTACACATCTGTTCACCTGCAAAAAGTTAAAAGTAAACACACTTACAAACTAGAGTTTCACTAAACGTTTCAAAATCAGTTTTAAAACAGCACTGACGACATGCAGTTAGTCGTCTTCTTTAGTTAAAAGAACTGTCGACAGGAGTATAGTGATGTAAAGAAAAAAATCAGGATATGTAACAATGCACTATTATTAGATTATGCAAAAATGGGAAAATTATTTTTTTTTCTGTTCTGGGATCAGAAACTGATTCCCATTAAAGGAATCTAGTTCGCAAAAAAGAGCCACCTCATTTAAAAATCTAATTACAGTGCTAAAAATAAAAAAAAACGTAATACTCTGTCTTAATCAGTGGCCTATGGTTTTGCTTTAATCAATGTACATCAATATATAAGTTACAAAGTCTCTAAATAGAGCATACATTATGTAAAGGGCCTTAATTCAAAAGTATTAAGTCAAAGTATTAACATAATTCATTAACACAACACTGTTTACCATAATAAATGGTTATTTGTGTATGAATCAGTTAGTTATTAATGTATACAATTCATTATTTCCTAATGTACGAAGTATTAATTTATATTAATTAACCATACTGTCATTATTAGTTCATTACTAGTATATACGTACCTGTGTTCCTCGTGTTGTAGTGTAATGGTTTTTGGAATATTGTTCGAATATTGAATCTGAGTGTACTTTTGCACCCTTAAGTCTCATTAATCAAACCTAAGAATCTGAGTGCATGTTATCAGAGTAAAGAGGCTGGAAAGTTATGCGTGCACCCATACTCAAATGCCTATTTTATCTGATCCTACATAGTCTGTGCAGTATATAAACATCTGCTGAATGAAGGCATTTTTTCACGAACACTGAGATCATGTGGACTGTTAAACTTTTACAGAATAATGTTAAATATAATCAAATTTGAAAAATATGGCACTCTGAAAATAAAATGATATCCATTCTTTTTAAGAACAACAGTTTACACTTCAAATCTTCATGGCAGTGGTTTTCATACGGGTACTTTGGGACTCCCAGGGACTGCAGTTTTCATTATTCATACTGAATAACAAAAATTTGGACCATCTGGGGTTCCCTGAGGACCAGTTTGAGAACCATTGTTTTATGCGGGTGATATGAGAATATTAATAGGCTGGTTTAAACATCAAATTTCGCAAATATCAGTCATGCAGAGTTAGGTCTTTGCCTGAAAATCCACATGAAAGCAATTATTTGAGCACAGACCAGTTGAATGTTTATCTGCCACATTTAGCCTATAAATGGTCCCAGCTGGCTTTCCATACCTTTGTCATGATCAGTATGGTGAAATAATGGAGCACTGCCCCCAGTATCATTGCTAAAACACTGGCTTTTTCAGACAGGAACTTGTTTTTGCTCTCTGACAGTTGCATTGCAGCCACCACCCGGAAGATGACCAGTGCATGGGTCAGTCCTATGATGACCACCAGCTATACACAGTGACAGACAGAGATAAAGTTTAAAGATGGAAAGCATGTAATATAACACACACACACACACACTCCATTCTTCCACTTTGCCATATAAAATAAAATCAACAGAGCAAAATGATTCTTACCACGAGTGTGACCAGTAGCAGAACAGCAAAGCTGTGAAGGTAGGAGTGCTTGTATTCTTTGGGTTTACAGTGTGGGTCATTCACAATCTCCAGGATCAGTTCCTCCTTTTTACACGAAAAGGCTCCAATAAGTTCCAGCAGATCCAGTCAAATTCGTTTTTACAAATCAGCTAATTACTGACATAAGCTACCAAGTCAAGCCAAAGTAATCTGAGAATAATACATCAGTTATATTTTTAGTACAGGAATGTCCATCAGAAATGGATCTGATAAATAAATGCTACACCACCTCCTCCTCATTCCAGTCAAAAACATTCCACCTGGAGACATTTAGTGACCGATGTCTTTTCCACAGCTCCAGGAACAGTGTAGCTATTTCAAACACACAACAATATAGCATCAGCCACCACAAACAGTTTGTGTAGGGGGAATACAAGAACACACAAATGAGAGAACACATACCCCAAACAGCCATGAACATCGCAAAGGCCACAGTTCCTTCATTGTCAAAGAGATGGCTTACCTACACAATCAGAAAGCTCTCGCATAAAGACCTTCAATGCTTCAAGAGACATTATGTTTCTTTTCAAACACACAGAAGTTAATGAGGCACAATCTCTTTTATGAACTAGTTAAAGCATATATGATAAATCATATCAATACTCACTCAATAAATAATGCCTCATTAATGATAACTACAACAGAAATCTTCTGCCAAGCAAAGAACAATGTTGCTAAGCAACTTAAGGGCTAATAGCAATTCCCTGAACAGCGCTTTGTGTTTAATTAAGTTGGTGCATTAAAGTAGAATTAATTTATGTGCCATATGTGTGTGTAATGAGCAGATCAGGTTTAAGATGCTGGTCTATATGGCATATGATATTGTTCTCTTACCTTAGCATAAGCACATGTATCAGACAGTTTCCACACATTGCACCTTTTGTCACATGCAGGGCACATTGTGATGTTGGACTCACATACTTCTTTTCTGTACACCCACAAGTATGCAAACAAAATCCAAAATATGAAAAAATAATAATCAGGCAAAGGACTTTAACAATTTAAAGCACCACAACACAAACACATACACGCACAGCTATTACCAATGAGTCACTCACATGAGGGGATTAGTATTGAAGAAGGCCAAGCCATAAAGAAACACAATAACTCCTATGACTGCTGCAGGGATCAGCAAGATTGTGTACCAGCTCAGCCATAGAAAATATAACGCCACCTTCTCACCAAAGTATTCCCTAAAACAACAGTGTGTAAAGTCAGCAGGAGCGTCCGATTTACACGCAAAAGCAACCCTAAAGGAACAACATACACATTCCTTTCCAAAAACACTTAAAGAAGAGATTGACAAAAGCACACATTACCTGATATCATCCACAGGTTGGTTAACTAAATGTCTTAAGGCCCCCCAGTTTGCCCACTTTTTCTTCAGATATTTCTGCTGCTTCCTCTAAAAGGCAAATAAATGAATATACTCGAGTCAATAGCAAACACTGAGAAAAGAAACAATGTAGTGGTGAAGAGTTCCATCTGTCTGAGCAGCAATTTACAAACACTTTACCAAAGACAGAAAAAAATGAGCTCCACTAAACTCTCTCTGGCCAGCTTTTCTTTCAAACTGTCCTTAGAAGACCAGTTCCATAGAATGCCTATGGACATGAAGAAAGAAAGAAAGAAAGAAAGAAAGAAAGAAAGGAAAGAAGGAAGGAAGGAAGGAAGGAAGGAAGGAAGGAAGGAAGGAAGAAAGGAAGGATGGATGGATGGCTGGATTACCTCATGGAGACAGAACAATGTTTCAAATGCATGTTGCTTCAGAAGTTCCCTCAGGCCCTCTGGGGATTGAAAAATAGAACAGAAAACAAGATGCAAACCTCGTATCACAAAAAGACAATTATCCAACTGTGTACTGCATATGAAGAAAGCATATCTAACATCAGATCTCAGCTCTATACCGAAAGCTCTGAGAATGACACAGAAAGAAAAAAGAAAGGGTTGCAATTTTCCCATCATATATGTCCCAATAAATCCACAATGAATCAAAAATCTTATTATATTTAAATCCAGTACTTCTTTTTCATAATAAGGTAGGACCTTGTACATGTGTTTAACAAGGTGTTGGGGAATAATTCAATGGCAAGTGCTCCACTCCCAGAGTCAAAGTCGGTATAGAAATATAGTACAGTAGTATTTAAAATAAAAATCAATCAATCAATCAATAAAAATATTGCTATTGCTCTTGGAATAGAACAACAGTGAGTTTCTAACGACACCATATTTTTAATCTGGGCATTTGCAGGGTTTTCTGTTAATCTACTGACAGCTAGTCCTTTGCAAGACATAACACTCATTTGTGGTTGAAGTGATTTAAGTGCATTGTAAAGCATTAAGGACACTTTCCATCCTAGCAGCTGTTTGGATTCAAGGGAGTGATTGCTCAACTGAAAGATTCTATTTCGGGCTTGAGTGTTTCAAATAAAGAATTAGACAGAAGTCCAAAGAGAAAATGAAGCAGCGGTAAACAGCTCACTCACCTCCTGTCCCAATGAATGTGTGGTACAGGATGAAATGGACAACCCTGATCCTACAGTCAGTGTGAAAATAAAATAAGTTATATAAAGAGCATGTACGGTACAATTAGAATACAGTAGTACAGACAGAGATCTCTGCTCACCTAGTGGTATTTGGGATACAGTCTTTCTGTTTGTAGGCCCAGTTACAAGAATCTGACACCTTTAGCAGATATTTGTACTTCTCAAAAATCTCTTCAGGGGCACGGATGCCATAGAACACTTTGTTGTCATTGATTATTTGCTGTTATGAATGCAATGTACAGTGAGTTATTGATTACTCAAATAATTATTCTAATAAATAAAAATAATTTAACAATAAAAAAAAACTGACACTCCAAAAATATGTTCATAAAAAAGACAAAACACTTGTTAATATAACATTCTCATTAAATGTTAATGTCTGTTTGCCTTGACTCTAATGTTATATAGTATTTTTATAAGCAAGCTGAGCTGAGATCGATTGTATAAAGTAAAATTTAGATTACACAACTGCACACCAATTTTTGAGGCGGTGCACTGATCAGTTAGTAATAGTTATACTGGATTTCATGGCCCTCCTTTAATGGAATTATATTTTTGTCAACTGAAATGACCAAAACCTCACCGTCACTTTCAGATTCTTAGACTTCAGCTGATTGATGTAGGCCTCTTGTTTCTTGAATGTCTGATCTGCCTCATCCTCAATAATTTGTGCAACCAGGATACAGTCAAATGATCGGATGACTGGCTTATTAGAAGTGCTCTAAAAGAAGAAAAGTAACAGGAAAAAACACAAGAAAGAAGACAGTAACATCTCATACATACTGTATTGCTGTGGACATTCATTAATTATGAAAGGAAATACAATATGATGACTGTAATTAAGTCCTTTTCCTCACTAACAAGTAACAAAACAGAGGAGGTGGAGGCAGTAAAATAAACAGACTATTGCAGGGGTGGTAAGTCAGTCCATGGCTGACTATGAGACTTGTGAGAGCCCCATGATTATGATGTACCATTAATGACATTGTAAACCTAAATCCTAAAGTGTCTGTAGTGACATATATTGAGTTTTGGACAAAATGTTGGGCAACATAAAGATGTAAGAGCAAGCAGTGATTCCTTTCTTTGTTGTGTTTTCTTCCTTGACTTACTACCAGGCAATACTACTCTACAAGCAGCAGTGATCAACTATGTTAACTATGTCATTTGAGCCATCTGTGCCCTGAATGGAATGGAGGAAAACATTTTAAAAAAACACACAGGAGTTTTCAACAGTAAATCAATCTAATACTGAATTCCAGGCACCTTAAGATCCACCTCAACTTTGGCACAAACATGGGTCTTGGAAGTAAAAATTAGTCTTATCTTTGATATCGGATTATTTCTGTACAATCTAACTAACTCTAACTATTGTGAATTTCCTGACAAAGACAATGAAGTGATGGGAGAAACTTTGTTAATGCCAAAGACAAATCATGACACGTTTACACTTACAGTGTAACGACTGTGTAATGACAGTGTAATGAAGGATCTTCATTACATGCTGTAAAACTGATTAAAAGGTTTGGATCTTGAATATTAAAGACAGTTATTGTGTTTTGTGGTCATATGCATTCCTATCCACCTCTAAGCTGGTTTGCATCTCCCATACAAATTGCACTTCACACTTGCACTTAGTGCTGGCCATCAAGATCTTGAATCATCAGGATGCATGTTAATTCCAGGAATGAATCATGCCTTAGACTACTCAGAGGGAGTTGTCACTTCTACTAGAATCTTAAATCATTAGAGATGTGTACTTTGTAAAGTGTTTTAGAGCATCATTTCATACACATGAAATAACACAAATCCTGTAGTTTGCTTCTTACCGGTGATGGCAGCAAGGCCTCTCTGCCATTATCTACACTCTCCTTATTCCTCACTCGAAGCTCCAAGTCATCCTGCGGCATATTAATACCAAAACTCAGTTTAACACCTGTGGAATGATGTACTTTGTAACTGCATGAGAACGTTGAATAGATAAGCATCATTAAACAAGTGTTCACTGAAATAGCATATATGTTAAAACAGGTAAATAAAAGCCACCTCGTTAAGGCTCTATTAAAAAATTCACTAGTGTCTTCTATAAATTTTACATGTTTATATCTATGACACTTTCCTCAAACAGCTGAGGATAGAGCTGGCATTCATTAGAGCTTTCTGTGTCTGACCACACCGGAATACAGCAGGACATGGCTTTAATGACTTAACTGCTTCATAGTGTACAATACTGCTGCCTTCTCAGTTTGATGACCATAAAACCACTTTGGCACAATTCACATTCAAATGATCAGGTTCTAAGAGGCAATAGCAACTTGACTCCGCTCTGTTGGAAAATGTAGACAAAGCATTCCTTTTCGTCACATAGCCCGTTGAAAAACTAACATGGTTCTTCTTTAAATCAGATAGAAGTCAAATAAGAGTGCTTCATGCAAACACAGCTTAATATGCAAACATGTGATAGGAGTAAATTACTCTTCTCTTCATAGATAAGCAAATGCTTAGCATTAACAAGCGAGAGAGTCTTGCCATTATGTGACAACTGTAAACTGATACTGCCAACCATTTTTGTGTGGGTTGTCTAAACACACGGGCTCTCCTTATGTTCTTTGAAATTATAATGACCGTGTTAAAACTTTCAAGAGTTAGGGCTGAAGTGAATTTCTTTATTTTAACCACTGAAGGCTAAATGCTATCTGTTGATTGCAATATGATATAACAATGAAGAAATGTTTGAGCACAAGTGACAGCAGAAGGACCGGTATAGATTAAATACAGGCCCAGACATGATCTCGGGAAAGACATAATTTCCAAGCAGTTGTTTGGGTGTGTTCGTTACAAGAAAGAAAGAAAAAAAGTGTGCAAAAATGACATTAAGCATGAAAGTTTTCTCTTTTATATAAAACTCTTACACAAAACCTACTGGTACAATTAAGGAACCAGTTCAACCAGCACTGAATCAGTCTTTATTCGTTTCTCTGACTGTCCATCCTTCACCTTAGTAGATATGAACATAAATAAAAAACAGCTCGAAGCAAGATACATGTTTTCCCCTTGTGCTTTTCCTCAGTTGACATAGCAACTAAAATATGCTCTTATGTATCCCACATCTAACTCCACAAAACGCATAAAACACATGCCTACGACTGAGGAAGCCATAGGAAGATCAGGTCTTTGACATTTATAAAGTACACAACTGCCTGCTCTCTCATACTCAGAAGTTCTAATATTACCTCGATAGTCTAGTTAAAATGAGGATAGGAATGATGGAAAACAACATTTTTGGGAGTCCATCATTACATGGTGTTTTCACCATGCAACTATTTGACGACAAGTATCAATGAGAACAAGTGTTCATTTTTTCATGGGAGGGAATTTATAGAGTACTGCTGTTTTCAAACAATCAGCACCAACCAGCAGCTCACAACGGCATTTTAATTGGCAAGCTGTTGAACCAAAAGGACAAAGTCATTATGTTTTATTAAAGTCAAATACATGATTTGGCAAGTGCATATATATATATATATTTATTTATTTATTTATTAAGACACATAAGTGTAGCATTGCAGATATATTACATAAATAGCAAACATAACTTTACAAATTGCAATAAAAAGACAAAAAAAAAAAAATCAAAAGAATTTGACCATGTAAAGCTAATCAAATAAAAGTGAAAAAGTAATAGTGATCATTTTGTCAATCTTAACATCACAACACTCCATCTCAGCAGAATGCTTTCTCTGTATTTAACAATGACACACAGTTTACCAGGGTAACCCACTGGTCTGGGACTTCCTTCATGGGGTCAAGTGCCAAACCACAAGGCCACCACAAATAAACTAAAAAAGGATGCTAATCACCCCTTTCTGTGGGTTTTTTAGAGAGCATCCTGTCGGTGAAGTGAAAATAGGCTCTTCATTTATATCAATACATTCCATACATGTATTCAATTAATTTAAAATTTAAATATTTAATTTCTAAGGATTTCTACCGAGGAACCCCTTTACCCCTTTTTGGCGACTCTGAAGGAGGTTTATACCTTATATTAATACTATATTATTATTATTATTATTATTATTATTATTATTTATTATTATATATTTATTATTTCGCCCTATGTGAGCTGGGATGGACTCCAGCACTCCTCCGCGACCCCACTTGGGACAAGCGGCAGAAAATGACTTATTATTATTATTATTATTATTATTATCATTATCATTATCATTATCAAGACACTTGTGCATGAGCCAACATGTATGATGACAGAAGCAATAGAATAATGATAAAAGCCAACTGGTCCAAGGTTTAACATGCAGTGGTGGAAAAAGCCATTATCATTCCCCAGCAGCGCGCAAGTACAGCCAGGTAAAATGGAAACAAACAAGCCTGCCAACAGAGCAGACTGCTTCAGGTAACACCACGTCACACCTGAGGACCAGATGAAAACATTTCATCCTCACTGGCAGGAGGAATCCTTCTCTAAACAGGGAGTCTGCTGATTAGTCTGACCCCCGCTCTGACCCTTGGGAGGAAAAGGGATCATTTGGCGGCACACAGGCGATACCTGCCCTGCACCGTCTCAGCTGCAGGAACACTACCAGTCCACCCACCGAGTCAGCCCCATAAACTACCGTCGACCCTCCTGAGAGTCCACAGAAAGGCGACCAGGCTTAAAAAGGCAAGACATTCTCTCACCTCGCGCTCCTTGAAGTACATGCTGAGTGAAAAGGAGGGATTCGCTGCAGGAACGGAGAGATCAGCCGACTCTGAGACGCGGCTCCGCGCGCTGCCGCTCATCCCCGGCTGGAAGAAAACTCACCGAGCGGACAGCTTTAAGTATCCAAACAGGCTGGGAATTCGGCCACTTCCGCGTCTCCCTGCGGAAATCCCGAACGCAAAGGTATGCAAATGCCTACCTGTTGCTGAACCGCCGCAACAGGAAGACTTGTGAGTCAATTCGTTCGATTCTGTAAGTGAACCGACTGAACCGATTCACCTATCCAAATGAATCCAACCATCTTTGGAGAGATTGAAAAAAATTCTGTTCGGACTCTGGTAAAACATCTTATGTAAGCTGACTAGGAAATGCATATGCTAAAGGTGCTTGTTAGAGTGAAACCCAAGTCATCAAATCGAAATAACCGGCTTTGGAAACGTGAGACAGGATCATGCATCTCATGCACACAGCTGCAGCAGCGGTGGCCTAGTGTTTAGGGACCAGGAACCAGGCCCCAGGGTCAGAAGGTTGTGGGCTCGAATACCAAAACAGTAGGTACCCTTGAGCAAGGTACCGTCCCAATCACTGCTCCCCGGGCACTTTCCCCTGCTGCAGTGTGTGTATGGGTTGAATGCAGAGGTTGAATTTCATCGTGGTTCACTGTGTGCTGTGCTGCGTTTCACGTAGACAGGAATAGTCACCTTAGTCACTACATTACAAAGCTTATATTTATAACGACTGCTTATCCAGACTACCAAACCAACATGAACTGTCTGCTGATGCTCCATCTGACTTTAGAACCTGGTTCCAGTACCACAGAATGAACTCCAGGTGCTCATCTGGGATCATATTTGAAGATGAAAAAAAAGACTTTATTCTGGGGGGGCAGTGGTGGCCTAGTGGTTAGGGTGTTGGCCACATGATCGGAGGATTGGGGGTTCAAACCCCTTCCCAATAGGTTGCCCTGAGGTACCCTTGAGCAAGGTGCCGTCTCCATCTTGCTCCTCCCTGCGATGGGCAGGCGACCTGTCCAGGGTGTGTTCCCCTGTCCTGTGCGCTGGGTTGGACTCCAGCAATCCCATTTGGGACAAGCAGCAGAAAATGGATGGATGAACTTTGTTCTGGTTTGTCTTAATAATAATATTTGGTATGGTGGTCTACAAATAAATCTTAATGTTTTTTAAGACTTCCAAAGACTTTTTTGTAAATCCAGTACCCAATAGTGGAAATGGACACTTTGAGTCATTTGGCTCATTTTAAAAACCATTTTATGGCACACTCCAATCATTTGTGTATATTCAGTCTCCTCCATGTTCATGAATTTGACTTCTGTCACTTCATATTGACCGCATAAGAGCTCCTGAACTTCAATTCTAGGTTCAAGTGAAATATAAAATATATTCCCTACATTTGATGTATTTGTCATGCATTTTATTACTTGATTAGACTAAATTTACTTTAGACTAAATATTTTTCTTAATTTCCTTTTTTTAGAGTGAAACTGAAGGGAAAAATAACTACAACCCTTTATCGTCCCCCCACAACTCTTGGAGCAAACTGTAGATGAGTTTGTCGAATTTATTAGAAATAAAAAGCTTAAGGTGCCTTAGGATTAAGAGAGCAACTAGACATAAGAGCTTTATTAGTGCTGATGGAGGGTATTAATGAGATTTGTCAGTAGAATCTCTGATTAAGGGGGTTGGAGTGGAAAGGTGGACACTCCTCCATGCGAGCAAATTCAAAACTAGATTCACTCCGTGAATCGGTCGCCTTTGTGGAATAAAGTGAGCTTGATATTTTGGAGATCAGACTCATCTGTTGACAAATAGCCTAATCAGAGAAAACACCAAACTCGCACGTTTAAGGTTAAAAAATGGCGACCATCGTTATCACTCGGAACAAAAATTAATCACTGAATCATCAAAATGAGGATTCGGCTCGTTAAAATGATTCGAATCGTCCAGCTACAGAAGAGGGAGCGCGGGATTCGCTCTGTGACGTCATCATCCCGGTGGAAAAGGTTTTCTGAAAAATCTAAATTACATTTTCATCAGTTTTAGTTTTGAGCTTAATTAAGCCCAACACATCCGACTGAGACCAGGCGCGTCCAGAACCTGTGGCTAATAAAACAGTCCGCATCAGCCGAAAACGTTCAAACTGGCCGGAGTAAACTACTTTGTACACTCAAGTTTCTGATCCACTTTTTAAAAAAAATTCTTACTCATGGTCACTTCTGTAGAACAAAAATAATGAGTGCGTTGCAAAATGAGTGCGTTGTCTTTAAGAATATAACGTCCCAGTTGTAAGAATTTCAAATTCATTTATTCAACAATTTTCTTTTCTTTACTAACACCATTTCTTGTACATATATGAAGATGAAAAGAAATTTTGTTTAAACTCTGCTAATGACAGATAATCCAAAAATGACAAGGGGTATGTTGTTTTTTTTGGGAGTAAATGCTCTTGCACCAGAACGATCTTAGGGATGAAGAGTGGGGTCTGAATATATTCACACAGGACATGAGGGAGACACAAATGCCCATGCTGGTGAGGAGCTCACTAAACACTTCAGTCCTCCTCCTGTTCAACTGTCTTGCGGAAATTCTTGCGATTGACCTTCTTTCCACTATTAAAGACAACATTACATGGTTTTCCTTGGTCTGTGTCCTCTTTCTCCTCTGGTATCCTCTTCCTTTTCCTCCCATCCTTGTTCACAGGTATCGATTTGGGATGCACACAATCCCCCTTTCCCCCATCTTCTTCCTCCTGTCCAGCATCGAGGTGGATCAGACCAACCTCATTCTTCATAGCTCGCTCTACCTTGTGTGCAGTCTGACTTTCCTCTCTCGATACTTGAGTGGGCTTGGTGAAGATAATCTTATGTTCAGAGCTGCTGCGGTCCTGGTTGAAGGCAGGGGTGAAATCCTCTTCAGTGGCCTCCCGTGACCTCCTACGTTCCTGGAGCCCTCGTATGAACTCATGGGCAACTTGGCTGTTCTTCTTGTCGCTGGTCTCCGAAACATCTTCTAGACTGTAGCGGGTCCATCTTTCAGGGTGGGCCAGATAGTCTGGTACCCTCTTGACTGAAGGAGCTTTCTTAGTTTTCTCAGAGGCTGCTCCACATTTCACCTGTGCAGAAGATGGAGGAGATGGCGGCGCAGGCCGAGCAAACGTGCCGTCAAGGACATTGTCATCAGCTAACTGATTTGAAGTGAGCTTTGCGGCACAGTCCAGCTGATCAAATATGCTTTTACTGCGGTCAGTGAATCCAGAACTCCCGCCAGTCAATCTGAAAGAGGGTTTTTCTGGAGAAACAGCATGACCACCCTTAATATCTTCTTCCTCAGAGGAAGAAGACAAGTCCTCAACCTTTCTGCTGAAGGGTTCAGAAGATTCTTCAGGGTCTGAGTCACTTAAGGAGAGGTCATCAGGCACATCAACAGCATCTCTATTGGACAGGCTGTTGAAAGCATCATCCTTGCCTTTTGACTCACTCATAGTGCAAAGAATGGATGTCAGCAAGGATCACCACTGAATGCTGGAAATCTCACAACTCACAAATGGACACCCTAAGGAAAAACATGAATGCCAAGTGTTATACAACTTTGCTTTTAACTAATTTCCCTTGATAACAAAGAATTATTTGTCATATTTTCAATTTGCCCATAGTGCTTCCAGAGTATTTCTGCAAACAAATGTAATAACCAATGTGTCCACCTTAGCAAAATGTATATTTGGACTTCCGGGTCAATTTGCTAAAGTGCATCAGTGAAATGTTCCACAGAAAAACTAAAAAAACACCACAACGCTGTAGAACCAAGAGTCCAATCTGACTTTCTATATGAATTCAGATGGAAAAACAGTATCTTAACTCTGTGGAAACAAACATGATGTGTGAGCTCTGGAAGCTAAAACCCAAGTAACAGGCTAAACATAAACAAAACCATAACAAATATCTTCAAACCAAGGATTCCTCATTAAAATCATACAATATCTGCAGGCAAAGTCTAAGATCATGGACGACATGAATGGTTGCACTGATGTTAGTGGGCATGCTGGTATCTTACTGGGGTTGAAGACTCACAGGTACTGCAGCTCAGAGGAGACTGTGCGTTTTTGGGAGCAGTCATCGGGTTTAAACACACCCATTTCTTTCAACTCGGAGAGTCCCTTTCCAAACAGCGTGGCCCGCTGGTTACCTATCAAGGGAACAACAACAAACATGACTAGTTTCATCGACACCCTGGTAGAAGCTACAAAAAGCGTCTATAAAATGTCCGTCATTAATATATTTTCTGGTCCTGCAGTAAGTCACTCTGCATGCAACATAACTGGCTAATCCCGTAAACTAGCGTTGTTAGCTAACAGCTAGCTATTCGATGTGTGTCTAAAATTACATGAATGTGACATCCAGGCAATCGTAACTACTGAAGGGCGTCCCGTGATCATTTTTATCATCATTAAAGATAATTAAAGAACGGGAACGAAGTAAAACTGCACCTGAAAATATGTCCTTTCACGTTACTGCTAGCCTTATTTACCTCCTTCCCCTCGTCTTCTCCGGGTGAAGAGCGCATGCGCGTTCCCCGCTCAGTCGCTCGAGATCCGCTGGCGCTCTTGGAGTGCTGCATTTTCCATCCAGCAGGGGGAGCCCTTGTCCGTGGTATGGATTCTCAGCCCTTCAGTAAAAAACCCTGAGATCTTTGCAGGTTTAGGAGGAACAGTAAGCAGATCAGACAGGAGGATTTAAAGATCTCATCTGGAAAAGCACAGGCTTTTAAATAACGTATCACAGCCAAGTGGTTTGGAATGAGACCCTTTAACAGATAATGAATTAGAGGATCAACGCCCCTATAAAAGCTATTTCTTGCACCTTGAGTATTGAAGTGTATGCATTTGTCTATGTATGTATTCTCCCTTTTTTTGAGAATTTTTTTACTTCTATTTTAGTTAATTTTTGAATTATTAAAGTTTGTTTAAATCTCTTTTTGACTGATGAAACCTAGATTTATAATATTTTTTGTGCTTTTCTGTGATGGAATCGAGGTTCTGTTATAAGGAATATGTGAAATAAATTAAATTAACCTGTCTCTGCCTACCTGACTGCATAGGTCTGTAGTATATTGGTTTATCCAGAGGTCCAGAAACCCTATTACTATAAAATATCATGCACTAAGACAACATTTGAAACATGCAAATATGACCATGTTGATGGAAAAAAAAAGAAAGAAGCACAGCAAAATAAACAGCAATAACCTCTCCTCCCTGAGCCCTTTTGCCTAGAGGAGCCTACTTCTAATTCTGAGAAGAGCCGTAGTATGTGTGTTTCACACCTTTGTGCATATATATATATATATATATATATATATATATATAATGTATAACCTATATAATATAATTATAACCTGGGGTTAAGGGTCTTCCTCAGGAACCCAGTGGTGGTGATGCTGGAGGTTCTACTAGACCACCAATCCCTAATGCTTCACCATGATGCATTATTTATATACAGCGGTAGCCTAGCTGTCAGGCACTAGGCCCCATGATCATAAGGTGGGTTTGAATCCCAGATCAGTAGGTTGCCCAGAGGTACCCTCGAGCAAGGTACCGTCCCCCTCACTGCTCCCCGGGCACAGGATATGGCTGCTCACTGCTCAAACACACCCCTCTCCAGCATGTACGCCGACATAAAGTGAAGCAAGCCTCCCCTTTAAGGCCAAATCGCCTCAGATGCTCCTCTCGCGTTGAATCTCAGATCAGAGCAGGTCTCAGATCAGGTCGGATCAGATTAGATCAGAGGACTGAGGTGTTCGCGAGCGTTTCCTGCCCGAAAGGTACAGAGAGAGGGTTTAAAAACAGGACCGACTCCTCAGCAGCAAGACCATGCTGATTCTGACCTAATATCGAAGAGGAAGAAGAGAAATAGCCTCCGTTCCGTACTCTTATCTTATCTAATTCGTGGAAATTGAAGGGAGGATGAGAAGGTTAGCGGGGAAGACGAAAGAGGCAACTCTAATAGAAATGACCAACACGGCGGATGCTCATGTAGAAGGTAGGTCGAAAAAAAGCATCAAAAAAGGTTCCCAAACGTGTAGGATACCTTACAAAAAATGTGGGAGGGAGAGTTTTCGCGAAGGGGTGGACAAACATTGTCGTCGACTTTCTGACATGTTTAATTTGAAATAAAATGACCAAAAAAGCCGTAAAATGACGGTTGAAAGTCTCTGGAGATGCCACAGGGCAATGCTAGGCTAACGGCCGCTGTGTGAAAGTGTCTGAAGTTCACCCTTCCTCCAGAGAGACGTTCACCACTGTATGTTCATTTTGACACTGAATATCTTTCTAGTCTGATGCTTTTCTGCATTTCCTGAGGACTAGACTCCTTCATGACCTCTTTAACCAAACCCTCATTCAGATGGTGGTTGTGAAAAAGCCCAGAAAGCCACAGTGTGTTTCTTTAGTGTCTGGATTGGGAACAACAGTGTTAACAACACTGGCAAACTCGTCAGGGAGAATTGCTCCTGAATTCTTCCAAGTAATTTCGTGCTTTCGAGATTTCTTCCCTCAAAAGCACACGGCGAACAGGTCCAGCAGGCTTCCTCACTGCCTCTAATACATCTAATCCAGATCAGTAACTCATACTGGTTTATCCCCCTCAAACCATGACCACAGGCTGTGATCCTCAGAGAGAGATGAATTGCTCTGATTCAGGCAGTGAGATTGAGTATTTACTAGATCAGTATTAAAGCAAAGAAAACCCCCAGAAAAACCATTATTTTGAACTTCGCTTACGATCCTTCGTGATTATAAAACTGAAACAGAGTAAAATGTATACTTTATTTTTATGAGAAAGGTGGAAGTGGCTGAAAAATGGGAATACCCTTTTGACCTCGTCTCTGAAACCAGAACTTGTTAAACGGTTGTTTTTTCTGGTGAAAGACCACTAAAACGTTAGGTTTGTCTCTTTTAATAGTGTGTTAAAAAGCACATTCTTGAATAACATATTTTGTGGGAATTTGATATTTTTTATAACATTTATTATTTTTATTGAAATATTTATATACAAAAGTTTCCCTTTTTTCTTTAGAATTGTTTCCATTTAATCTAAAGTTCAAAGAAGACAAACAAGCCTTAAATGCCGTTAAATAAACAAGTAAAAACAAATCAATAAGCGCATGGTTTCCAAAGTCAATAAGTAATCGTGTTAAATATTCAGGATCTCTGTATTGATCAGAATAATTGGGATTGTACCATAATCAAGAAGGCTGTATAAGAAATGTTCCCTGGCATCTCCTGTTACCACCATTTTCAAAGTGGTGCACATGATGTGGTTTCTCCTGACCAGGAGTGGGATTCCAGCAGCCCTCTTATCTTCCAGCAGCTCTCCCAGACCTCAGTGAGTCATTGCTAGATTCATTTCCACTGTATGCAGAGTGAACATTTTTAGAATATTTTAGACCCTCAGCTTTATCCAGCAGGATCAAGAGACAGGCTGAGGGTAAATATGCAGGATTCAGACTCTTGCTAGGCTTTGGTTTCTTTTTGTTTTATTTTTTCACTCCATCTATAATGTTTGCTTGCGTCTATCCTAAGTGGACGAGTACATAAAAACATTTAATCAAAATGCTTCTAGAACAACTTTCACAATCCATGTTATGTCATGATATTTATTTTTTGGACATCTGATTTGTTTTAATGGGGCAGAAACCATTGTTCCAAAAGAACAAACAAACAAACAAACAACAAAAAAAAAACATTTTACACCGGGCAATGCACTAACAGGACCAATTATGTACTTTTTTGTAACACAGTGTGTATTTTTTAATTGCTAACAATGTATGATGTGCTCAGAAAGGAGTGTTTTAATGTATGTAATATGATGATAAATATTGTCATTTTGCCCAGCCCCAACACTTCCATCCATCCATCCAAGCAACATATCCTAATCATAGGTTCTGGAGTCTGTCGCAGCACTGATTGCGTGAAAGGTGGAGAAACACCTTTGACAGATTGCCAGTTGATCACAAGCCAGAAGGACTTATGCATAAATTATTACTGGGCTTTTTAGAACTGGTAGAAGTAAAGGGCTTCTGAATGGTTTGAATTAGTGAAAAAACAGTCCATGTGAAGACGTCCCTTATAGTTACCGGGAGTAGGCTGAATAGGTGGTATGTAAATTTAATGGTTGTTTTGACAATACAGGAAAAAAAATTCTAAACAGGTTTTGCTGCAGCTTATTTGGCCTAGGGCATAAATGGTATGCTTACAAAATATGTAGTTAATATATTATACACTTTTATTTAGTTGGATCCTTTTAAAGGCATATCTAAAGATCACTGTCTGCTGTAAGTTCAGGTATAGCTGTATACACCTACTGTTAATACTGACATTTATGTTTTGTTATGGTGATGCCACTGTTTGATCATTCTGAGTATTCTTCTTCTCCTCTTTACTTTACATTAAGAAGCCAACTCCATTAGTGACCTGTGCAGGACTGAAATGATTCAGCAACAGCGTTGTTTGATAGTCTGTTGTTAGTCTTTGTTAGATTGAAAGGCGTTTGTTAAATAAGACCCAAGGAGCATTGTGAGTAACACTTGTATGTGTGTTGCTCAGGCCTGTTGGTGATCATTCTGTGGCTCTCCTCACTGTGGCCCTGTGTTTGTTGTGTAATGAATAAGGACTGAAAGCAGCTCAGAGACAACGTTCAGCATTTGGGAACTGCTCTTTCAGCAGTGAAGAGGAAGAATGCTATGTGAGGGGAAACTTCAGCCAAGTCTCATTTTCCCTGCCAGAAATACTGCAGTAATTTAATCTTAACCCAACAAAGGCTAACCAATACATCACTGGTTGCCTCTGAATTCACCTCTGCTACAATAGCTTTTAAGTGTCTGCCTAATCTGCATCCAGCTTTTTAGCTAGTGTGAACATTTATTTGTATGTTGTACTTCTATATACTAGTATACTGCTAATGGAAGCCCGCAATGGCGCTGGTTTAGTTTGTTTTGTCAATATTGATACAATATTGGGCAGCATGCCATCGGTTTAGAAAATGGTAAAGCCAAACAGCTGATTTCTTCTCCAATGTTTAAAATGCTGTGTATGGTGCTCCTTGCTGTAATATAAAAGAAGAAGAGATTGAAACACTTCCCTTTAAACCAGCTAGGATTTTAGCACTTTATTTGAGAAAGGAATAACACTATTCAGGAAGCAGTTCTAATGTAAAATGAAAAGAAAATTCCAGTGATTTTTTTTCACAAAAAGTGTTCAGAAGTAGATTATTAAATTGTAACTGTAGTGTCATGTAGATTGATGTTCATCGCATTACTCTAGAGATTCTAGAGCTTACAGATTCAGAATCACTCTCGACAGGTTTGGAGAACCCATATATTTGAAGGGTTATATGTTATAAAATAAATCTGTTACACTAAATAGTTTTAAATATATTTTGCATGATGTCTTAAACATAATTTACCATTGTTCATAAATGATTTTTGTTAAATTGTTTATCAAAATCCTTTCTCTGAAGAGGGCCATACAGAGTTGAAGTTGAAGACCTGCTAATGGCTGGTTCCCATTACCACCATTGTAAACACTTCAAAGTTGACAGGTTTCTCTTTGTTCTTTTTCACATGCCACACACACACACATCATTTTTCAAGAGAATTCATGAGAATGTATGAGAGTGAGAATGTATATATAAGGCCAAATATTATGTTGCACACATTTTATATAAAATAGATTAGAATGATGTTAAAAGTTATTTAAGCCAACCCCATAAGCTGCTTGTATTGTTCACAAGGAAGCCTGAATAGATCTATTCTTGGTTGTATAGCTGTGAAGAATGATTGCTAATGTTTGAAAACATCCTGAAGGAAGAGCTCTTGCTGGTTTCCTCATAATAAATGGTGCAGAGGAACCGGCTCACTTGAGGCCTATACTGTTTAACTCTGTATGTACAGTTAAAACTAATGTTTCAGCTTGTAGAGAACACATTGTTTTTGAGAACCAAGAAATTCAGCAGTAAATGGCTACAGGCTAAATAATCATGAAACCTTAAAGAATCAAGAAAAGATCTCACCCAGCCTTCTAAACGATTCAAAAGAATAAATGATTAATCAGACCAGGCCACCTATTTCCAATGTTTTCTGGTTCAGTTCTGATGCTTAAATATTTTGTCAAATTCTGACACTTTTGTCTATCACTCATAATTTGGCTCTTGTCAAAGTCACTCAGCTTGCACATTTTTTTTTATGCTTTCAAAAAATTAACAGGTCCCATTTTCAAAGTGATAATCAATGCTGTTTGCTTTGCCTGGTTTTGATGATGTGGCTGATCGGTGTATATAACAGGTGACATCCACCATTGTCTCAGGCTATCTCACTTAAGCTCAATTGTGCTGTGACATTTGATAGGTTCATCCAGGAAGAGTAAGCTGGGTATGCTTAAGTAATATTAATGATAATAAATATTTATTTTTTGTTTCAATGGTTCAATGAACAAAATATAGTAACATTTAAAACTGGCCTTTGACAATTTAAAGCATGTTATTGAAACACCTGCGGATTATACTGTAATTCAGTTACAGAAAAGGAATAAGGACATTCAATGAACTGTGTGTTCTACTCCATTTCCATTTGGCATTTGTGATCTTTATTTTACAATAGTCTGCTCGATTTAAATGTAATTTAGGGTTTATTTTTAAGACATTTCAAGCAATGAACGAACAGTGTTAATTTAATGGTCTGCATGACAATACCATAAGTACTTAAATGCTTTGCCTGACTGTGGTGTGCTTTATCAGTCGTTTCCCTTGTTTATCTTGGAGTTGACTGTCTTTCTTATCAGGGCAGACCGTATGGGACAGTCTGTAGAAGAGACAAAATGATGACATTCATTATGTCCTAATACCATTCAGGAATGGCATTTGTGTGTGGGTGCCCATATGTGAGTGTGTTGTTGTGTGTGGATGTCTATTTAGCATTTAGGACCTTGTTGCTCAATGGGTTTTTTTCAGAAAAGCCATATTTTACACATTAGTTTAATATGATATGCTTTTTAAAGTGTATTATGGGTATTGTTTGTGCTGACTGGACACTTACTACATGTGAAAGTGAAAAAGTGAAAGTGACTATTCTTGTCATTGTGAGAACACACACAAATGTGAAACTGAATAAAAGATTTAGCTCTGAGCTTTATAGTTACCATGCAAAGATTTTTAAATGTGAAAACGGTGAAAGGTTTTGTAAAAAATGCAACAGAAAAGCTTTACAATTCATTTTGTGACACATTTAGACACTTTGTTACAACACAAGTTTTATACTTTAAAATAAAGTGAAAGTGACTATTTTGGTCATTGTGAGTACACACAGTACAGCACATAATTAACCACAATGAAATTGGACTTCTGCATTTAACCCATGCACATAAACACACAGCGTGCAGTAGGGGACAGCTAGGAAAGTGCCCGGGGAGCAGTGATGGGGATGGTACCTTGCTCAAGGGTACCTAAGGGCAACCTACTGGTAGGGGGTTTGAATCTTCCAATCCTGTGGCCAACTCCCTAACCACTAGGCCACCACTGCATCACCGCTACAGCATCCAAAAAACCAATTAGAGCAAGCCCCTAAAAATTCCAACATATAATCATAGCATACACTGCAGGGTAACAATTAGTTGATAGGATATCAACCCATTGTCCCATTATCTGTGTTGATTTCAGCGAAGTGAATGTGATTATTTGTCAACAAATTTCTACATCTGCTTTTAACATATACACACCGTGCAGCAGGGGCAGCCATGTTCAGCATTTAGGGAGCAGGCATTTGTATTTGAACCCAAGGCCTTCTGATTCTGTGGTGTAGTCCCTAGCCACTAGGTCACTGCCTAGTGGATTAATCGGCCTACTGTATTTATGTATACAGCAAGTTTCATTCAATTTTTCTTTTCTATTTTTGCAACTGTGCAAAAAAAATCATTGCACTCCATGTAGGGTATGATATGAAGTAAAGACATGCTTTTTTGAGCATACTGTGGATATCATGTGGATGAATACTGATCATGTTTTAGACAAAGTAATGTTTATTGGATGTTGTTCAGCACAGTGAGTTGAAAATGTACTCAGTCTTTAAGCATTCACGCTTAAGCACTACTGCTGAGCTGATGCATTATCAAACCAAAGATATTTTATACGCATTAGTGGAATAAACAACAGACACGTCACACAAATTACTGCAAGATTCATTATATGTTTTTGTCCTGTTCTAACACCTTATTTGTTAAAACATTATTCAGTTTTCCTTAGCTGTTTCTAAACATGGCGCTATGTTTTGCTAAAGCATTTGATCTGTTGTTATTGTTCGTTAGGAAGTCTCTAACGTGATTTGACCTATTCAGATTTGCATTCCAGAGCACATTCAATTAATATATGCCTACAGTTTTTATCTCAACAAATTTGCAATCAGACTAGTTGTGAGAAGGTGTATGTCTAGCTCATTAAAGGATGAAATGAGTCTGTTAATGTTAAAAGTGATGTTGTATAACATAATAAACACTATGATATTACTATGTAATAGTTAAGCACTATAACACTAATACATGTTTTAATTATTTTAATAATATTACTTATCAATAATATAACTGAATGTGTTCAGTGAAATAGAAGAGAAATTCTAATGGTTAGACTGAGTGCATAACAGTTATCGAATTAACCCAGTTGATATCAAACAGCATATATTATTTTTGTGCTTACTGTAGCCTTAGGTTATGAGCTTATGGCAGACTTTTAAGGCACTGGGGGAGAAAGAGAGTGAAGGTTACTATGGTAACTGGGCTCAGGAATTAAGTTTTCTGTTTGATAATTTGGTAGTCTGGCCTTGAAAAATGTAAAATAGTTACACTCTAAGGAGGGAGAAAAGATCATAACCAAATTTCATCCAACCAAACAAGTTCCTAATTCTCTACAAACAAATAAGAAATAAGAGCATGTGCTTTTTCTTTATGCTCTGTGTAGCATTAAAAAAGGTGGTTTTACCTCTTCACTGCTGCTCAGATTGTGACCTCAAAGAGATAAAAACTTTAAGATAAAGAGTGTTGCGTCGTATTGCAACAGATCTGCAAGGAAGTGCTCCAGCCCGAGAATTGTTTTTCAGCTGTGCTTGTTCATAAACAACCTGTAGTAAGACTGAGAAGCATACACCTAATTGAGTGGGAATATGTGAGTAGCGCATAATGGCATTACACAAAAAAGAGCCGCAAGGAGGTGGTAGAAATTGGTGAAAGTGAAAGTAACTACTTGTTATTGTGAAGCACAGCACATATCAAACCACAATGAAAGGCATTCTCTGCAATTAGCTCGCACAAGTTAAGCGCATTAGTACCACAGAGCATCCTACTGGTCTGGGATTGGAACCCAAGGCCTTCCGATCCAAAAACCAAAATTAGTCCCACTACTTGCTCACATTAGAAGAATGATTTATTGAATGAAGAATGATGATAAATTACTCACAGGCTGATTATTATTGTATGTCAGAGAGAAGGGACTTGGAATTGTGACTTTTGAGTTGGAAATTTGTTAAAGAGTCATTGATAGAAGTGCAGGACAGGCCTTGTGGCTTTCACTTTCAGTGTTTTAAAGTACTGACTATATCCATCTTATGTTCACAGAAGCATATTTTGTCTCACAATGAAGTTTAACCATATATGATAAATGCTATGATGTATTTTAAACTGTGGGACTTTTTTAATTTGAGGAGCAGCTGTTCATTGTGCCTCATCTTATGTCAAACCATCAAAAATCTTTTCAAAATTGTTACAAGAGAATTGGTTAAGGGAGGGGGGATGTAGCCCATATACAGACACTTTATGATTGCTTGGTTTTGGAATATACAAGTACATTTTTGTATTTTAAAGAGATTCATTCATTTTGGTCACATTTATTCATCACATTGAGATATTCCAGAATGGAAGAGATGACCTAAGTGAATGTGATTTTCAGTGAAAAAATTGTCAGTGACAAAGTTTCGTCTGCCCTCAATGAACTTGCTTCAGTGTTATCCTTTCTTTTCTTGCAGTCTTCCTGTCTTTGCCAAACCCAGTCCCACAAGGGAGTTGTGACTGTATGATAAGAAGAAATTCTATTTTTTCATTAATGATTAGATTATCTTCTATTAAATGTTTGCCGTTTGCTTTGAAACATAGTAGGGTGTGTGGTTTTAGGCATCAAGGGTTTAAGTTGACATTTTGGCCTAGTCAGAGTTCCATTTTCAGTTTTGTTGCTAATTTGATTGATGTAGCTTAGTTGTTACAATGTATCCGTTGTACAAGGTGTTATTCTACAATACTTTAATATTTGGCAAAAATGGTGGGAAATATTCCAACATCATTATAAACTAGCAGAAATATATATTGACAAAGGAAACTTTTTGACATCAAACTCTGTTAGAGCCAGATGGTAGAGCCATTTTGATATTGTAAGTGTAAGTTTCTCTATTAATTTCTTAAGTGTGCCTATACTTTACATTAGATTGATTACTGAAAGAGTTAATCACAACATACTTGTTCTCAGAAGTGTTGATGGCTTGAAGTTATCAGCTTTGTTTTGGCATGGGTATGTATTCAATGCACAACTGTACATTTCCCTGAAAGGAAGAGCTCTGTGAGACCAGGTGTTATCTTATCACCCATCACTTATAGTAACATAGCCATGGCCAAGAGAATAACAACTTCCATGATGAAATCCCTCAGGCCTGCTGGCTGTCCTCCAAAGTTTAAAAATTAAAACTGGTATTTTGGAAAGGTTCACAACCTTACAATTTTAAAAGATTTGTCAAACTATTGTAAAGATTGAATTGAAATGTTATTCCTATTAGACTACTTCCTTTTTTTTCTGCATTTTCTGACTTTATTGTTTTGCCTTTACCCTCTCTCTCTCTTCCCCTGAGTAAGATGGTTTTGCAGTGTTGACAGGCTACAGGAAGACCTTTCTGGCAGGTATGGACAGAAACCTCCTCCATGTGCTGTCTGTCCGTCCACGTTATTGTTTGCAGGATTTTAGTCTAATTCAAAATTCCCATGGGAATTTGCTTAGCTTTCTCTGTAATTGCATTGTTTTTCTTTTCTGTTCTTTTCTTTAGTTTATTAGCATTAGCTCCTCATGTTATTTGTCCTGGGGGTGGTGGTGGTCTAGTGGTAGGGTACTTGCCTATGGACCTATACCTCAAGAGGTCCCAGGTTCGAATCCCACCTCTGGCACTACCACCACTGGGTCCCTGAGCAAGACCCTTAACCCTGAGTTGCTCCAGGGGGACTGTCCCTGTAATTAGGACATGCTAAATGCCGTAAATGTCCTCACCTTTTTTTCGTGTCTGGATTGTCAGTTGCGAAATAATGATCGTTAGTGACATCCCACAGATTTATTCCTGGGAAAGCTTCAGCCAGTGAAACACAATTTTTCACTGAATGGTTTCATTTTCTTTAACCTTAAGATGACACTCACCACTTGTTTGTTTCTATTGCAGCAATACACACACACTTAGACAGTAAATTGGAACACAACACCATCATCATAACAACAATGTTAAAATGCATCCACATTAATCTTTTAGTCTGACAGTCACATTGGTCAGAAAAGCACTGTTCAATAAAAATTCTATAAATCTGTTGAATTATTTTAATATATTAAATACACATGAGCATATGTATGTAATATAAATTTGAGAATTTTTGTAAATATTAAATATACAGGTTGCTTATCAGCTCTTCTCTTGTAACAAATTTATTTATTTATGTATTTATTTATTTATTTTACCGCTTTAAGTTCAGCATATACAACATTGTTAATCTTCGTATTGGCCAGTATATAGTTTATTTCAGGATGTTACAATTTGAACATGGTCTGTTTATCTACAGTCTTAGAGTTTTTTTGCATGACTTCATTCACTCTTTTCATTTACTCTTTCTTCTCTGTATGGACATCTCTGCTTCCCCTCATGTTTTTGCAATTTCACAGCTGCGCTGTTATGGACTGTATGTAGGCCTGTTTCTGTGCTACGAAGTGGAACCAGTGAGGCTACTGGATTTTATTCTAAGAGTTCCAAGAAAAGCCAAAACCCTGAGCCTTATTCTGTAGATTGTCACAGCACATTTATGTTTATTTATTTATTTATTTATTTATTTATTTATTTATACAAAGTAGCTCTGTCAGCATCTACTGCCGCAGTTAACTCCCACACCAATTCGCTGGCTGACAAAAAGGGCCTATAGAGTAGTGTGGCCTATGACTCTTCCTGCGCAGTCTGTAAGATGTGTCTATATGAAACGATAAGCATTTCCATGAATATGTTTACATGTTTCATGTATTTCATAATCTACATGCTCTTTGTTCTGAGTATGGGTCTTTTCCTGAATTTGCTTTGTTTTTGTGTGTGTGTGTGTGTGTGTGTGTGTGTGTGTGTGTGTGTGTGTGTGTG
This sequence comes from Hepsetus odoe, assembly GCA_017165825.1. Lineage (NCBI taxonomy): Eukaryota > Metazoa > Chordata > Actinopteri > Characiformes > Hepsetidae > Hepsetus > Hepsetus odoe. The sequence goes on along the minus strand of CM029391.1, from coordinate 11,701,738 downwards.
TGTGTGTGTGTGTGTGTGTGTGTGTGTGTCTGTCTGTGAATTTGCAGAGCCCACCCCAGCTTACAGGAAGTCCTGTTTTTTTTTAAGCAGCCTTGTCTCAAACAAGGCCTGTCAGCACTAGCCAGGCTGTGGTAGGGAGTTAACTGTGATATGTAGATGAGAATTTACATTTGTATTTACAGAATATGTGTTGACTGTTGAAAATAAGAGGAAAAAAACAGATTATTCTATGTAGATTTTTTTGTAACAAGGCTTCTACAAAGCTACAAAGTTACCTTGTTACATGTGTCCTGAAAAATCCTGCTCTTTTTTTTTTTTTAAACAAGAATGTTCAAAGGTTTCAGGACAGTTTAAAGAGCTATCTTAGTATACAGTACTGTGCAAAAGTTTTAGGAAGGTGTGAAAAAATGCTGTAAACAAAAAATGCTTTCAAAAATGGAAGTGTTAATCATTTATTTTCATCAATCAACAAAATGCAGTGAATGAACAAAAGAGAAATCTAAATCAAATCAATACTTGGTGTTACTATCTTTTGCCTTCAAAACAGCATCAGTTCTTCTAGGTACACGTGCACACAGTTTTTGAAGGAACTCGGCTGGGAGGTTGTTCCAAACATGACTGTGTTTCAACTTCCGTGTGACATTGATGATCATCAGCACCTGTTTGGTAAAACTGGTTGATCAGACACCGACTATAATCCTACAAAATCCCTGACTTTGTGCAAGTGTACCTAGAAGAACTGATGCTGGTTTGAAGGCAAAAGGTAGTAACACCAAATATTGATTTGATTTAGATTTTTCTTTTGTTCGCTCACTTTGCATTTTGTAAATTGATAAAAATAAACAATCATTATTTATATTTCTGAAAGCATTCTTTTTTTACAGCATTTTTTCACACCTGCCTAAAACTTTTGCACAGTATTGTAGATTTCCTCTTGCTATTTCTACATACATTCATCCTTTCTTGTGCTTCATGTGCATGATACAGTGTTCTTGAAGTTTATAGGCCTCAGAGAAGATACACAGAAAAATGTAGTTCACAGTAGTTATTATTCTTGTGTTTTTGTGGCTAGGAAATCTGTTTTCCTGCGACTCTGACTCCTTAGGGATTCTAAGAATATGTGACATTGGACCTGAAGCTAGGGCATGTAACAGCTGTTCTTATCCATGATTTCACATTTAGGAAAATTCATTTGAAGTTATTTTTGTATAACTTAGTATTGTGTCAACAGTGTTATCTTTCAGTTTCAGAGGATTGGGACACTGTGTGGGGACAGAAAAGATGTTTTTTTGTCCGTTGAAAGTCAATGTAAATATGAACATAGTCGTGAGACTCATTTTTAATGACTGATTTTAACACATTTGCCTAAAACTGTTGCATTGGGAAGCATGAGTGATGCTACCATTCTGTATGGTTTTTAATTCTTTCTGTAATGCTTGGCAAACTCCAATGCTTGGTTTTGTCTTCCACAGACAGTAATGGTCTCCTCTCAAGCTCAGGCAAGGGAACACCACTACCTGGCCATCAGGAGGTAAATATCTGCTTCCGTCTTTAAAACCTGCCTGGGAAATAAAGAATATTATATTTTTAAGTAAAACTAAAGTGGATTAAGACAAAACAACCTCCTTTAAACTATCCAAAAATATTTATTTCAGCATGTTTTGTTGAAATCTGTGAATTCAACCTTTATGTATATTCTGTTCATCTATAGTCTTGTTTGTTTAATGATTTATGAAGAAGTGTATGTGTGGTGAATAGAGCATCAAGCACCCCTCAAGTCACGTCCACTCTTTCCCCAAAATTGTGTCCGAAACCATTTATGAACTTTCTCATGACCCTTATATAAGTCTTATACAATAAGACTCCACAACTCATCATCATAACATTACATTACATTGCTTGTTTTATTATTATATATGATTATATATTACATTATATTATATATTATTATTATTAATGTATATTAATGTATATTATTATTGTATTATTATTATTATTATTATTACACTTGCTACTTGTTTATTTATATATATTTATAATTTATTTAAAACTAATTTATTATCGTGTATTATTACTGTGTACTGTATATATGGTCACCTAATTCTCCTTGTAGATATGTATATGTATATATATTTATATAGATAGATTATTTATCATTTATAGCTCCTGTACTTTCTCCTGTACCTGTTCCTCTTTCCTTATATCTCTATTTTTATAAATCTTTTTTCAATTCCTTTTCTGTACATCTGTCACTTTTATAAGAGCCCTGTAACTCCCAAATTTCCCATTCGTGGGATAATAAAAGATTACTCTACTCTACTCTACTCTACTCTACTCTACTCTATATGTGGCTCAGTTAGTTCCTTATAGTACTTAGCGGTAAATTAAAGGTTAGAAGATTCTATAGCTTCCTGTGGCTAGTGGCTCCTTTTGGGGCAGGACTTGGGACATTCACCCACATCAGAGACATGTGAATCTAGTCCTTTGTGGATTTTCAGTATTTTATGTGGATTGTAATTTGTTTCTGGTTGAAATAACACCCTATTGGTTTGCTGGCAACAGAGAATGAACAAATTTAAAATGCTAAAAAAGGCCACCAAATGCCATCATCAAGAGAGCTCTTCAGCCCTTTTTACCTTACCATTTACCTAGAGATGTACTGTAATTACTGCTGTGAGTTAGAATCCAGTATGAATCTACAATGCCTCTAGCCTCCCCAAATCTGATGAATCATAACAAAAGCTGAAAATAAACCAGGCTGTGTGCTGCATTTTCACTATATACCTGGACTATATCTGCCAGCTTGGTTAAATCATACGGGTAAATGCAGCACTGTTATGAGTGCATGATTTACAAACATTTGTCCTACAGTTGATGATGCAGAACCTCTTCTGCTAAATTTAATCCAGCGCAATGGTGCTTTCAGTAACACAGCCCTAATATGAGTTATTATTAATGAGTTATTATTATATGGTACAAAAAGCAGTAGTTTATTGTATTTTAGTGTACTAATTGAAGTTTATAGTATCTCAGTGTCTAACAGAATGCTATTTGAGTGTGTATGGTCGAGAAGTGCTTTCTATGGAATGTCCTGAGAACAAGTGCTTTATCACTTCACACACAGGCACTTACAAAAACCTGTGTTATCAGCCTGGCAGCTCAAAACACGTTTGCTAATAACCCAGTAGTGTGTGGGATAAACCGCTGAAAAAATTATATTGTATCCTGTGCACTCTAATGCTAGTTCTGTATAATTAGAAGTGTTATTCATTGGAATCTTGGTTGAACTATTGTAAACTTGCATTTTAATCATGTGCTATCTTTTTCAGCTCCATAAAGTAATTGTCTGACCTAAATTTATTATGTTCATCCAGACATAGACCTAGAGTTCTGAAACTGCCACTTGTTTTTGTTTTGATCGGATAATTGGATCTGGAGTGATTGCTCCAGTCATTCTGACATGACCCATGATCTGAGGCTAAATGTTCATGGAACTTGTCTGAGTACTTTTGTATGTTGTTTATGGTATATCTGGCCTGCCATAATCTTATTTGCAGGTGGTGGCTCATTCTGATAGTGGATTATAAACTGAATGTTTAGTTTTTTCTTTAATTGCTCTTTTGAGACTTTTCAGTTTTTCTGATTCATTTTGATTTGCAAAATGGACAGCTTGCAATGAACTGTACAAGAGAGCCACGTTAGGCATATTTTTCCTCTGAATTGTTGGTTGAAGCTAAACTGAGTTAAAAATAACTGCCGTGGTTGCAGAATGCAGCTGGCTGTCCCTTTTAAGATTACTTCTCATATATTATGTGTCGTATTATAGTTTGGATTTCTAAACCGTTCTTATTTGTAAAGCGTAGCAATAAAAATTCAGTTATTTTAGAAGCAAAATTTTAAATAATTGTCTTTTAAGCCAGGAAATGAGGAGTTTTATGGCTAGGAATGAAATGACAGGAAACTCTACAACACTAGACTCATTTAGGGGTGTAAGCTGGACTCTTATCTCAAATGTGTGTGTGGGGCCAGCTTTTAGTCCTGCTAACACAGCATGAATGTAGTAGAGCTGCTCTGTTTAACCTACCGGCTTTTGAGTGTTTAAGAGCGACATGCCAGCTCACATTGAGGTATGGAAGGTGAATTCATGTTTAAACTTTAGGTGAGAACTATAAATGTAGATTGTATGTGTATTTAGACTAGAATATTCAAGTAAATTATACTGCGCTCTTTACCATTTATGTAATATAAAAGAACAAGATATTTTATTCCTTTTTAATGATGCACATTTATTTAAATATTCATAAATATTAAACATTCATGCTTTTAAATGAGCTCACTCTTTAGTACTTTGTCTCTGATATATTTATGCATTTATTTATTTAGATGTTCATATGTATTACGCTGTAAAAGTCTTCAGCTCAGTTCTTTTTGTTTTTCTTCCAAAGACCCAGACTTTCTTGTGTTTATTTTTTATTATATTGTTGAGGATTAGTTCTCTAGGTTTTCTGAAGGACAAAGTTTTAGGCTCTCATTTTCAGTTCTGTTTCTATAACAGAAGTTTTGAGAAGTTTCTTTTTTATTTGTTAAGCCACATGATGACCTATGTATGAACTACCGCTACAGTAGGTCCTTCACTGTAAGGACACTTAATTTTTCTGTTGTCTTTGTGTCGAGCTTTCTGTTGGGCAGTTGCTGAAATTGTATCTGTGCACCTGGAGCTCTGCTTTGGTCAATAAGAATCAATGAGATTCAGTAAATCAATCTTATGTCTTCTTGGCTGAGAAAAAGTAGAGTGAGCTGAGCTGCGGTTTTTGAGAAACAGTGGCTCTGAAAGAAATGCGATTACCTTGTCAGCATTTAATTTGTATTAAAAGAGACAAACACAACTACATAGTTAACAACTCCTCACCAACTCACATTCATGATTCTGTCTTGCATTTGAGGAAATATCTGAAGTCTCTTTTTTTTTTTTTTTTCTTTTTTTTTTTTTTTCTTTTTTTTTTTTTGAGTGTCCCATTACCGCTGTGAAATGAGACAACCCATCAAGCACCCAATATATATGGAAGTCATCAATGGCTTTTATGTAAATGGACACAATGCATTTTACTGGAAATTTTCTATTACAATATAATGTCTACATCAGTAACACTAGTGATTTTTAAGTGCTTTATATGATGAAAGGACCAAAAAACATTGAACATTTTTGCTGGGGATTCAAAAGGCATTCAGAGAAATATCTCATAACATTCTGAAAAATCTCAGTTTAGATGCCACTGTTAGTACTTCACCCTAACCTTCTACCTCAACAACCAACTAACCATAACCACAGAGATAAAGGAGGGGTAGGACTAATTGTTAGCAGCTATTAGCTGTCTCTGTTCTTCAATTAATTACTTAAACTCAATGAATAAATACTTTAATCTGACCTGAAGCTCAGTCTTCTTAATGTTATATACATGCTTGACAGTGTGGACTGTAATACATTAGCAGTTCACAGCCCATCAAACTGCACTTGATTTCAGATGATCCTATGAGCCAATGATGGTAAACAGCACTGGAAAAATGTTGCATATTTCAACATGATGGACATGCAGTAAGGAATTAAACAGAAAAGTTACATTTCAGTCCAGGTCTAGCATCTATGCTAGCCCTTGGGCAAGACTCGTAACACTGTTTCCTATATCTGTAATGTGAAAATGTAATTCACTCTAATCCAGGGCAAATATATGTACATGCAGTGACTACTTCACTCTAAAAATATTATGTACATTTAAGAATAAATGCTAAAACCAGATCATTTTAATAGCTTTACCACAGAGAACTTTTGGCCATCCATCTATACGAAACATCCATCTATATGAAGCATCCATCTATATGAAAGAAAACTACTGATGGTAAATATCTTGTTTTTGCTAGTGAATAACCTATTACTTTTATTATAAAACCCATCTCAGGTATGCTTCAAAACTGTGCATGTTTTCTGTTGCTGTGTAAGCCAGAGGCCAGTGTTTGTGGTTTGATTTCACTGTGATGTTTAGGAATGTCCTGTTGCATATCTGCATAACAGTCGTATGGAGACACAACCCAGCAGGTTTCTGGAGTTGTGTGTTAATAGCACAGCATGAAAATGAGTATAAAGTCATCTTTTAAGTGTTTCATATCTTACTGACACCAACAGTATCACTGGGCAGTATGATTTCAGTGCTGTTCCCAGTGTTCTCAGCATAGGGGCTGAGTACAAGCTAACGTTTGAGTGCCCATGGCTGTATGTTTACAGAGTGTGCTTTCATTTGTGTGTGCGCGCACATGGATTCATGTTAGTCCATCTGAGTATGTTTGATTTTCCTTGCATGGAAGCTTCTCTGTTTATGCCCATAGTTAAGTATGTCTTCAGCTCTTGGCTCTAATGCTCTTCTTCAGTTGTCTCTCGCGTCACCAAAGCACTGAGTGTTCTCCTACACTCTTACCGTGGTGACTTTATGAGGATTTTTACTCTTAAAAAATAAAAAATGTTCTCTCAGCTGGAATGTGGATTATCTGGGGAACCATCATATTATCCTCAAGGGGTTGGAATCATTGGAGGCTCACAATATTTTGATGATATATTGTAACACAATATAATTGTATTACAAGTAATAATACAATTAATAATTTTTCTAAATTTTTAATGAGCTCCGTGCTTGTGAAATTTCATGATTTATATATCTGAAAAGAAAAAAAAATTCTTTTGTTGTTGCTAGAAAAGATGCACTTTGCACACACACACATATATATATATATATATATATATATATATATTTTTTTTTTAATCAGTTCACTCATAATTCACTCATAATTCACTAATTATTCATATATTTGGAGGCCAAGTATATGAATAATATGATTACAAACATCCAAACAGTGTCACCACTGAAAGGACCCTTGGGGTGTGTGTGTGTGTATATATATATATATATATATATATATATATATAAGTGTTAGTCTGTAAGTATGCTATAATATAGTATAGTATTGCTCTTATTGGTAATTTCTCAGTGCAGAAGAAATAAATAATTAGCTGATAAACTGTTATTAAGTTAAGGTTTCTGTTTTGCACGAAACTGAAGATTTGTGTTATGATGTAAAAGTAAATGTGGTGGGAGGTAAAAAAGGAAATGGGGAAGATTTATAACCACTGCACTGAATTGTCTAACTTCTTGTTTCACTGACTGACAGAAGAGTGATGTTTGAGACACATGTTAGTGCTATCATGTAATACACTAGCTAGCTATTATTTTGATAAAAAAACATTTATCACTAATTTTATTTACATATAATAGACATACAATGCATCTCTGTGCTGTATTAAACCATTAAAGAGAAATTTGTAAATGTTATTTGCAGAATGGCTAAATTATGTTTTTCTATTCACCTTTGTAATCCTCTTATTTTGTGTCTCTTTAGATTGATAAACTGAAGCAAAGCAGTGGCTCCATTTATTTCAGAGATGGCTTGCGTCGCATTGATTTTGTCCTCTCCTATGTGGAAGACAAGGATGGAGACAAGAAAGCGGTATGTCCTTTATTCATTGAGCATACAGTACATGGTCTCACACAGAAAACTGCCGAGTCATTTTATACATCTGAACTTGATATCTCTGTGCTATATGACGGCAGGTCCTCCTTAAATTGGCATGTTGTGGGTGACGCATTGTTGGTTTTTCATTATGCATGCCATTGCAGTGTAATAGGCTGAGAATATCCTGGCCAAATCTGCCTCTGTTGGGGTTAAAGCGATGGTGGAGTGAACTGTGGTTTGAGGTTCTAAGTGTTGAGACACTGGTAGCAGCAATCATGTGACTGTCCATGGCATTATAGAGATTACGCCATCCAAGCAGAGTTGGCTAACAAAAACCTCCAGGTCATACACTGGAGTTTCTGTTGCTATGGATCTTGTTCGTCTGGAATTAGCTTCTTGGAGGCATTGTCATGCTGAGATTTTCTGTCAGAGCCTACCAACTAGGAATCAAGTGCAAATAAGATGCAGGCTGCCTGAAAAAGCAGGTCCTACTAGTTGTGTAGATCACAAAATCACAAAATGAGGTACAATTACATTACCTTACATTTACATTTGCAGCATTTAGCAGACGCTCTTATTCAGAGCGACTTACAACAGTGCTTTGTTTCCACATTTGAACTTCATATTAGTACCCAGCTACGATCAACAACTGCTGATTAACTTTTAAAGCCAAGTAACAAGCTTATTAACCCTGCCTAGAACAAAACAAAGTGCCACTGGTGATTTTTTACAAGATTTTATTTGTTTGTTTTGGAAGAAGAAGAAGAGGAAAGAAAGAGCAGAGGTAGGACTGTTGAAGATTATTCTCTGAGAAATTCCTTAAACAGGTGACATTTGAGGGTAGGATTGCCCAAAATACTAGATAATAAAATAGAAATTCTGCTTGGATGGCGTAATCTCTATAACGGGGCAGCGGTGGCCTAGTGGTTAGGGAGTTGGCCCCGCATCGGAAGATTGTGGGTTCGATTCCCACCCTAGTGGGTTGCCCTGAGGTACCCTTGAGCAAGGTACCGTCCCCATCACTGCTCCCTGGGCGCTTTCAATAGCTGCCCACTGCTGCACGTGTGTGTATGGGTTAAATGCAGAGGTCCAATTTCGTTGTGGTTCATGTGTGCTGTGCCGTGACCTCGCAATGACAAGGGTTGTCACTTTCACTTTAAGAAATGGGTGAAGATTTTGGGAGTAAAGATTGAAATACAGAGCATATTTGTTTGGTTTTTCCAAAAGTTTTGCTTGGCATTTGTCTACCTTTAAAATATGAAACTGGACAGTGAAGCGCTGTTATAGGGAGGATCTACCTCAGACTGAGCTACCTCAGACTTTCTCTCAATGGCAGGTGAGGGTGTTTTGAGGGAGAAAGGGAACATGATATCCTTTTACAAAGGTGATGATTAAAGCAGCTAAATGGAGACGAAGGCCTTGTCAAATATTTACCCATGCTGTATCACTGTCGGTACAGAACAACACTTCTGACTACTGTGGCTTTGACTTTTCATGTGCCAGAGTAGAATTGTACCCCTGAATTTGAATTTTTTGTACTTATTGAAATTGTTACTATTTTATGGATCTTTTAAACCCTGTACCCCATAAACACAACACAAGATCACAAGCTTCTCTGAAGTATTTTACAAGGCTCAAATTGTGGTGTGCGTGTGTGTGTCATATGTGTACAGTACTGTGCAAAAGTTTTAGGCAGGTGTGAAAAAATGTTCTAAACATTTGCTTTCAGAAATATAAATAATGATTGTTTATTTTTATCAATTTACAAAATGCAAAGTGAGCGAACAAAAGAAAAATCTAAATCAAATCAATATTTGGTGTTACTACCTTTTACCTTCAAACCAGCATCAATTCTTCTAGGTACACTTGCACAAAGTCTGGTATGTTGTAGGATTATAGTCGGTGTATGATCAACCAATTTTACCAAACAGGTGCTGATGATCATCAGTGTCACACAGTCATGTTTGGAACAACCTACCAGCCCAGTTCCTTCAAAAGCTGTGTGCAAGTGTACCTAGAAGAATTGATGCTGGTTTGAAGGCAAAGGGTGGTCACACCAAATATTGATTTGATTTAGATTTCTCTTTTGTTCATTCACTGCATTTTGTTGATTGATGAAAATAAATGATTAACACTTCCATTTCTGAAAGCATTCTTTCACACCTGCCTAAAACTTTTGCACAGTACTGTACATTCAGTAATTAACTTTAGCACCCAGTAATGAGCTTTAGCATTCAGGCTGCAGTACATCTTAAACTGTGATCAGTTCCAGCCCACAGAGTCTTACTTCACAGGTACAGGATAAACTATCTGCAACATACATCTTTCACTGGTAACACCCAGTGAAAGACGCCTGTTTTCCTTTCTTCACCGATTGCTAGGGTTGGAAACTAATAATTAGCAGTTTCTATAATTAAAAGTATTTGTTCTAATCAAAGGTGATTAACCTCATGACATTTAATCTAATCTCATAATCTCAGCTTCTGTCTGATTTTGAAACACAATTCTCCCTTCATTGGAATGTAAGGAGTAGTTTCTGTTTGGTAGCCCTGCATGTTCAGGCATATCCTGGAAACTAGAGATGCATGAAGCATCTGTATTTTTCTCTTTATATATATATAATATGGCAGATCTATTATTTGTATTTATTTATTTTATTTTACTTGCCCACACTATGTGAGCACAGTGACCATGGAAAACACACTAACACATTGCCAGTACATTCTGTTTACTAGTGGGGCAATATAAGTGAAAGTGAAAGTGACAACCCTTGTCATTGTGAGGTCACAGCACAGCACAGCACACAGTGAACCACAACGAAATTGGACCTCTGTATTTAACCCATGCACTCAAACACCGTGCAGCAGTGGGCAGCTATTGAAAGCGCCTGGGGAGCAGTGACAAGGACGGTACCTTGCTCAAGGGTACCTCAAGGCAACCTACTGGTGAGAGGAATCGAACCCACATCTTCCGATGCGAGTGCAACTCCCTAACCACTAGACCACCGCTGCCCCATAATAGAATAAATTACTTTTATTATAATTTAAAATGTCTTTTAGAGAAAAAATGTTTTTTTTATTAAATTATGAAAATAACATGACTCAAAGTGCTCTGTCAAAGCTGAAACAACTGGCTGTTTAGTACAGTAGGCAGTACAACAGCAACATGCAAATTTTCCTTATCTGCTTTATGTTATTTTCATAAAACATTGCAATAAGTTTAGCTAAAACCAAAAAAAGGTTGATGTGAAAACCTGGGCTAACTGTGTGGGCCATATTTTTTTGGATATTGCTGCTGTAAACTGCTGCCTGTCTGGTTGCTAATAATTTAAAGTGACACTGTAAAGGGGGTGCTGTGTTTTTGTTATTAGATTAGCCTGCTGCAGGAACTATTGATCTTTATTTCTGCTAAGGGTTTTTCACCACAAACAGCATGTTTATTAATTTTTCTTCATGACAGCTATTTTATCAGTAAAAGAGGGAAGAAGACACAGATGATGTATACCTAGTTGATTCCGTGATTCTGTTACTCTATAAAGAGAATTATTTTAAGTAATTGGCTGGAAAGGTTTTTTAATTTCTAGACTTGCATATTTTCCTCCCCACCACAGTGTTTAAAAATGATTTGAACATGTGTGCTTGTGTGCAGGAAAGAAGAAGAGAGTTTGAGGCCAACCTTGGAAAAGCTGGTCTGGAGCTAGAGACTGAAGATAAATCGGTGAGAACAAAAAGCTAAGATGCCCCCTGGGGGCCTTTAAGCAAAAAGGTTTTTGGAAAGTGTGGAATGTGTTTTATATATTAAATCATATAAACTGCTGAATGTAACATCATGACCATTTATACATCACTTTATTTGTGTATTGAATATTAGGATATTTGTAAAGGTTTAAATGTCTCAGGATTAGTTAAGCATAGATTAAATACTGATTCAAATCACTTTAGTAGGAGACGCATTTTACTCAGTTTTGACAGTACTAACATCCTCTTTTTTGCAAACAGAAGAGATTACATCTTTGGACTGGTGCCACTTTACAAAGGCCTTTTGACTAGTTATCATAAATAATCAATAGGTCTTTAATGTTTACCTTTCCATGGTTTTGCTATCTTATTTGCACTTCAGCATATGTGGTTCATGGTAGCAATGACTAGTGTAGGTGGATAATTATGCATTCTTGTTAACACCAAGAGAGCCAGTATATGGAAATAAACAGTGCCATGCAAATTGAAAATCTGTAGGATAGATAAACAAGGAACAACCCATGCAATTGATTGTTGAATATGAACTGATTTGCATATATGCACAAGATAGCAATCAGATTTCTATATGACCAGCTGGAGACACATTTTACTTCCAAATGTTTATGGATAATACAGATACTAGTATCATCAAATCTGATCTGAGTGGGGTCTATATATAGTAAAGAGGTTTTTTTTTTTGATTGTTTGTTTTTCTGGAAACAGACCATGAACATGTTCTTATTATTTTACTGGCCTCAAACATAAGTATAAATAGGAATTTATCATTTTCTCTCCATTTCATTGTCCTAACTACAAGATATTAAAATTGTAAAATAAAATAAGCACTAGTATTATAAAAATTGATATTTCTAACTTTGTTCCAGTATTCATCTTGTACTGCACAGACCCGAAGATATGTATGGTCCACCTTAGTTTCCCACATGCTTTCTGATAAAATGTTCAGGCTTGGAGAACCACAGTTATTTTCACAGTTAAATTCAGTATTATGTGTAATGAAACATGATTTACAGACCTTCTACCAAGAACTGGTGTGTGGTACTAAGTGAAAGTGTAGGTGTACTAGGGTGAGGCCTTCAGATCATTGTAGCTCTTCTGTAAAATCCAACCCAAATGTTTTTTTTTTAATGCATTGCTTTACTTTACCATATTGATTATGCAATCTGCAACATGCAAATGAGCCCTGAAGCATATCATTAGCATTTTGCTGTGGTGTAAAAACATTGTAACCAGAGATAATCAGATTCTTTTCTCTAGACATGAACAAAGCCATTCATGTGATTAAACAAACAGTAAAAATGTATGTCAAAATAATGCAGCCAACTTGTATATTATCAATCTTATCTTAAGAGACAACCTGTAAGTTTTAGATTTTAGAGTAAGGTGTATTTTCATAACTCCAGAATGGAATTTTGTAAATACCTTTTTTTTTTTTCTTTTCATTTTTTATTTATTTAACTGCTTCTCTTTTTTGAAGGTGTCAGATGACGGAAAAACATATTATCTGAAGATCCACGCCCCCTGGGAGGTTCTGGCAACTTTCGCAGATGTGCTGAAAATTAAGGTTCCATTTAAGACTAGTGACATCCCGAAAGCACGCGATGCTCCATTGCAATGGCTCACACGACCCTTCCGTCTTCCACCAAAAATAATGAAACCTGACCCCGATTACTTCACTGCACCTTTTGAAAAGAGCAAAGCAGACTTCTTCCTCATTAATGACAAGGAAACCTTCTTTCCCCCTTCCACCCGCAACAGGATTGTAAGTTCACATGAGCTGAAGTCTAGCATGTAACATGATGATATCTTGATCTTGTAATTGGACCTGAATTTCATTTGGTCAGACCCACGCCTAATGTATATTGAAGAAACCGCTGCTACTCATGGGTAAAGTTGTTTTTGGACACAGAAAGAGGGGCAGCGGTGGCCTAGTGGTTAGGGAGTTGGCCACAGAATCGGAAGATTGTGTTCAAACCCCTTACCAGTAGGTTGCCCTGAGGTACCCATGACCAAGGTACCGACCCTGTCACTGCTCCCCGGGTGCTTTCATAGCTGCCCCCTGCTGCACGATGTGTGTTTGTGCATGGATTAAATGCAGAGATCCAATTTCGTTGTGGTGTGCTGTGCTGTGTGTACTCACTATGACCCGAACAGTCACTTTCACTTTCACATTTCCACTAATGTAAACAACTTTGCATTATAGTTATCACTGGATAAATATAATTAATGTAATGTTTATTTCACACTGGCCTCCTAGGTGTATTACATCCTTACTCGCTGTCCCTACTACAAGGAAAATCGTAAAGATAAAGACAAGACTGGAATTAAGAGACTGCTGAACAATGGCACCTACACCTCTGCTTACCCACTCCATGATGTAAGAACTAAGAAGAAACCTTTTTGTTTATTTTTTCTTCTAATGTTACTGAATGTCCCTCATTCTAATTTACTGGTGTGCAGGGTTACTACTGGATGAAAAAAAACCAGACCCAGTGTGAAAGTGAAAGGTGTTCCCTCTATCAGCATTGGGCTCGCTTTCTCTGCTTCTACAAGGAGCAACCTCTCAATCTTATCAGGTAGAAAAAATGTTAATGTAAAAGATGTTTGTCCATTCTGATGTTAGTAGATAGGACAAATGACTTGGAATATGACTTTATAAATGTTTAGATATTAAGGTTTAGGACAGTTATCAAAAGAAGTCTATAGGTGTTTAAGTAATGTATTGTTGGCAGTTTCTATTTTGGTGTCAACCTTTTTTAAGTAACAGTATACATAATAATGTACCTTACATGAGCTTGTGACAAATCATATCTGATAAGCCATCATTACAGCTACATCACAGTATAAGGTTGTTAGAGATACATTTCCTGTTATGCTTTCAACAGGAAGTATTATGGTGAGAAGATTGGCATTTACTTTGCTTGGTTGGGCTTCTACACAGAGATGCTGTTTTTTGCTGCTGTAATGGGTGTCATCTGCTTTGTCTATGGTCTGCTCAGCTATGATGATAACATCACAAGGTTTGGGTCTTCTGGTTTGTTTATCAGGTCTCACTGGATAAAAAACCTGCAAGAGAAGGAAAATACAGTTGTATTGTGCAAATGTGTAACAATGATAAGTTTGAATACAAAAAGACCAGTGCAGTAGTTCATGGTCAAATGATGCTCAAGCAATGCCCTGTATAGTTTGCAGCTGATTAGAGCACTTTTGCTCAAGTTTGACAGTCCACACCAAAGAAGAGAGCCTCATAGCTTTCTAGCTGCATGAACTTCAGCTAATAATGCCTTGAGTATGTTAAAAAAAGAAGAAAAAAAAAAAAAAAAGCATTAATAAAAGTTTTTGTCCAGGTATAAACTGATGGGAGAGATATATACAATTATATAGTTGTTACAAATCCAAAACACTGATGCCTTTATTAAACCATCTTGCTGTGAAAATAGACTAAAATAAAAAAGTCTGAAATAACCTTTGTTTTCTTAAAATACATGCCCACCCATTTGTATTTTTTGTTTTTTTATTAGTAAGGAGATCTGTGACCCAAACATTGGGGGAAATATTGTGATGTGTCCTCTCTGTGATAAAAATTGCTCCACCTGGAGGCTCAATTCAACATGCCTTTCATCTTGGGTGAGTTGGCTCTTTTTAGGAATTTGTACTTTACTTTTTACATATATTATATCTGGAAAATAACAATTTATTCAAGGCAATTTCATGTTGCATGACAAGCCAGTGTCCCTGAATTAAAATATTAAAAAAACAACAATTTATCAATAAGCAAAGACAATAGGCTAAAACATTAGTATAACGAGAACAGCAATAATCAGTACTATTAAAATCTTATCCATAATAAGTTTTTTAAACATCTGTGAATTTAAAATGCCAAAAATTATTTGTTTATATTAAAACTGTTTTAACTGCTTAAGGACTGTCTCACTAAACAGTATTTTTGCATATCATAGCAAGGTTTTTTTTTTTTTTACCATGCGGGGTACACGTCTAACTTGACTACATCAACATGGCAGATTGGTTCCACAGTTTAGAATTTCAGATCATGAACAGTTTGTAAGCCAATCAGAGTTGGATTAAGATGGATCCCTTCAGTCTTCATAGCATTTGTGACATCAGATACATTCACAGCATTAAATATGTAAAGTACAATGCATTATTACTGAAATATTATACTCAGGTAAAACCTTTAAGTTTAACAGTTTTAACATTCATACATTCACCTTCGATTTTGTCTTTCTTTGGGAAATGCGCCATTTAACTTCATATTTCATTGGCTATTGGTCATAGATATCATGATCTTCATGGATGTGTGGGGATTAGTCATAGTCAAATTATCTAAAGCTTAGTTGGATTTATGTCTAATATTTACTTGTTTATTTGTTTCTTTTCCTCCACCAGCAAGCTCATCTGTTTGACAATGAAGGAACTGTGTTTTTTGCAATGTTCATGGGAATCTGGGGTGAGTTTGTTGCCTTACTCTTAAAAGTTGGCTTAACAGCACCACCAGCTGGTGAAAAAAATAATTATCTTAAAGTAAGTGCCAGACTTGCTTAATAACATTGGGCAATCTCTCTCTCTCTCTCTCTCTCTCTCTCTCTCTCTCTCTCTCTCTCTCTCTCTACTCACACACACACACACACACACACACACACATAGTAACTTTGTTTCTAGAATTCTGGAAGCGGAGGCAGGCCAGGCTGGAGTACGAGTGGGATCTAGTTGATTTTGAAGAGGAGCAGCAGCAGCTTCAGACCAGACCTGAGTTTGAGTTAAAATGCAGTGACAAGCGCCTCAACCCTATTACACAGGTGCCTTGCCTTATCTTTTCATAGCTCAACTAATTTGTAATTTAAAAGGAATGCAAATGTAGTACATTGTCTAACTTACTATGTAGTTAGGGTGAGACTAGAGGTGTTCCATATGCCATATGATGACTGTCAATCATCCCTTTTTTTGGGGGGAGGTTTTTTAAATTTTTTTTAAAGGCATTTAGATTTGCAAATGTGGAATAGTTTAGTTGTATCTAGCTATATTGTAAGTAGTGTCTTGGCTTAAATATGCAAACACATTTAAATAAGATGGTCTGGTTTAGCCTGAATTGAGGATGAAAAGGTCTCTTTGCGAATGTGTGGTTGATTTAATAACAGCAACTCTCTTTGGGTGTAGGAAATGGAGCCATATCTGTCTTTCCCAAGCAAGTGTGCACGCTTCTGTGTCTCTGGAGCTACAGTACTATTCTGGGTGAGTTAATGCATCACTGGCCTCCTGCAAAAACCATGTATATTTTAGTCAACCATCTACACATAACCCCAGCATTCAAGATCAATGCCTCTTGAGGTGATTAAAATATTTCTTGCATAACTCTACCCTCCCCCTCTGTTTTTTTCTTTTCTCTGTTTTTAGACTTGTCTGATTGTGGCCTGCCTAATGGGAGTGATAGCTTACAGGTTAGCCGTGTACGCAACCTTTGCCAGCCTTATGAAGGACAGCCCCACCAACAAGATCCAGGTGGTAGGATCCCTAATCACCCCACAGCTGGCCACCTCCGTGACTGCATCCTGCATCAACTTTGTTATTATCCTCATTCTCAACTTTCTCTATGAACATGTGGCTATCTGGATCACTGATATGGGTATGACAAAGCTAACTTTTAAATGTTCTCACAGCTCATTTATTAAATTGACCTTTTTCACATTGTTTATCACGAAACTGTTGTAACAAAAGATCCTCACTATTTGATTAACTTTGTTTACTTGTTTATTTAGCCTCTGAATATTTAGCAGTACATTCAGTAATGTCATTAACAAAATCCTAAACTTTAAATTGGCAGAAAGGTTTTTGTTTTAGATTTAAAAGATCTGTTCAGTATCAAAGATCATGTTGGGAGTAGGCGCAAATTATAAAATATATATACTTCTGTTGCTTAAGTTTGGAATTGTTTTAATGCTTATTTTATTACTGTTACTGTTATAACAAACAGACCGTAATGAGATATGTCTCTGTATTATTTGTCTTACAGAAATTCCAAAGACCCATTTGGAGTATGAGAACAAGCTGACCATGAAAATGTTCATGTTTCAGTTTGTGAACTACTACTCCTCCTGCTTCTACGTTGCCTTCTTTAAAGGCAAGTTTGTGGGTTACCCAACAAACTACACATACATGTTTGGGAGTACACTGAGAAATGAGGAGGTGAGATTAATTTTCATCATTTTGCCCCTTTATCCTCAGAGTGGAAACATCAGTCTTTATGGACAATCTTTTTAAAAATAATTATTTAAAAATACTATTTTGCAAAGTAGTAGTGAAACAAAGTGTGTATATTTAAAGAGTACTAGAATAAAACCAGTATTACCTTTTTTACATAGATTATTATAGATTTTGTTTTCCTTTTACCTTCATTTTTCCTTTGTTATAGTAGTTCTATGTAGCCTGTCTATTTTTAATATATTTTTTGATTGTTCTTGTTAAAGTGCAAACTCTTCAGAAAGAAATGAATAGAGCAAAAAAAGAATTGCTTGAAGGTATCATAATGTGGTAACCAGGTAAATGGCAACTACAGAAAATGGTGATGAATAAACAGGGCATGAAGTTTTATGTGATATACCTGACATTTCATTGGATTTGGCATGAATTTGCATAGAAATTAATATAATGATTGTATGTTACAGACAATAGCATTAGACTGGAAATTGTGTCAGACAGACAAACCTATCATCAAACACTTGTCCAACCTTTTTTAAAGTCAGTTTGTGGTGACTGTCCTCAAATAAAACTGTTCTGGTCTGTCTCTGTTATGAGATTAGAACCATTACTGGATTAAATTAAAGTGGAGCCTGCATGAAGGGGTAACATCATTGATAAATAGATGTTTTGTCATATTAAATCAAATTTTAAAGTGTAATCTGTTAAGAGCTATGATTTATTTCTCTTAGTGCTGGGAGTCAAATGGACTTTTAATCTGCTTGTAAATAATCACTGTCACAGAGTCAGTCAAAGAGCAGAAATGAGGAGTTCTTTCAGTGCCTCATACCTAGATTCTCATAAAATCCAGCACATTTGCTCTGACTCTAACTCTCATTTCTATTTCATTTCCCTAAAAGTGGCCAGTGTTTATATTGTTAACTTGAGTGTGTTATCTTACAGTGTGCTCCAGAGGGATGTCTGATAGAGCTCACCACTCAGCTGGTGATTGTTATGACAGGGAAGCAACTGGTGGGGAACATTCAAGAAGCCCTGCTACCGTGAGTACCCTCATAAACTAACACCAACGGCCTTTAACAGAATACTATACTGTGTTTCAACCTAATAATAATAATAAAAGTAACAATATGTTTCACTTAGATAGCACCTTATTACACCGAAGATCACCAAGGATCTATTTCTTATTTGATACATATGACAAACAATAGAAACAGTGACCTTAAAAATGATTAGAAGGGTGTAATCAGCAAGTAATGCGTATCTGGTCTCCCTGATGGCAGGTTACTGAAGAACTGGTGGGTCAACAGGAAAGGACGTCATTCAGAAAAACACTATAATCGATGGGAGCAGGACCATGGTTTACAAAACTTCAGCCAGTTTGGTCTCTTCTATGAGTACTTGGAGATGGGTAGGTTTTAGTCAAGTCCAGTTTATTATTTATAATGCAGTTAAAAATAATTTTTAAAAATAATCTTTTTTTAAAGAAGTCATATCTAAGGTGACTGATTTTGTATATATTCAATTTGGCATGTGCAAAAGTTTGAATCCGAATCTTTTTTCGGATCTCAAGCATTAATCTATGTCAGGCATAGATCCTTCTTAAAGCATGGCACAATAACCAGTATTCAAACCTTTCAGGATGTTGTGCTTAAATTCTTCAGCTATAGGTTCATGTGAAAAAATGCTCATAAACTGTTCAGGTAAACAATAACAAAACCCCAAAAAAGATCTGCAGAAAAGTTATTGCTGTCCAGAGTTCATCTATATAACTAGTTAATCAAAAGGTAGCCTTAACAATAATATCAAATAATATCATTAATATCAAAAGAAAAAAGTTGCAATATTTCAATAAAAGGACACTAAATAACGACTTATGCTGTACACGGTTCTTTTTTTGATCCAATTGTGTATATCTGGTAATGCATTCATTTGCTTAGATCTCCTTGGTTGCAAGCTGAATACAATGTAAAAGTTTTGTGAAAAGTTTGTGTTCCAACATGCTGATTGTTCTTGAGACCTAATGGTTATTGCTTATTTAAACAGTGATCCAGTTTGGCTTCATCACCTTGTTCGTGGCCTCATTCCCTCTCGCTCCACTCCTTGCACTTTTTAACAACATACTGGAGGTCAGGGTTGATGCGTGGAAATTCACCACTCAGTTCCGTCGACCTGTGGCAGCAAAGGCGCGCAACATAGGGGCCTGGAAAGAGATCCTGAATGTAGTGGCTATATTGTCTGTTGTCACAAATGTGAGTAGGAAATCCCAAAGATCTGTCCTGCAGTGCTGTGATGCTGTGTATTTACTGTCTATTTACTGTTTTTGCTGACCATGGTTTTTTGTTCCACCCAGAAATATATGTTCCACAGTACAACCTAAAGAGAAACTGTAACACATCAGTTTTGTGAAAATAAGAAGCTTTTGAGAATGCTCATACAATTATTTTGTATGCATGTGAAAGGTCAAACTGTTATCTTCTAGAACACATTGTTTATCGTATATTTTTATGGAATATGCAGTAAGGTGGCACATTTGTCATTTCAGTAGCTACTTTGCTACCACAACATGGTAGCGTAGAAATGAAATGTACAAAGAAATGAATCTCCAGCTTAATAATGATCCTGAACTCAAAGCTAAATTATTTTCTGTTTTTCCTCAGTAATATTCACTGTAATGTATCTTCTTCACAGGCTTTCATCATGGCATTCACTTCTGACATGATCCCTCGTCTGGTCTACTTGTATGCCTACAGCCGAGGTGACACGGCCTCTATGAAAGGCTACATTAACAACAGCCTCTCTGTATATGATATCAATCCAGTAAACGCAGCTAATAATACAGATGGGTATAACTCTGCGTGGTTAATTGACAACGTCAAAACATGCAGGTCAGTGTGTGTGTGTGTGTGTGTGTGTGTGTCTTGCAGTAACATGACATCAACCATATTTTAAAATCATCTGATCTGTTGTAGATATCGAGACTACCGCTACCCACCAGGTGAAAAAAATCAGTACGAACACACAATGCAATTCTGGCATATTCTTGCTGCCAAGATGGCCTTCATCATCATCATGGAGGTAAGAGCTCAGTTATTTTTTGACAATTAATAGGTTGGGGAACAAAATGAATTAAGTGTATTGATCTCTTCCATTTTATTTTAAATATCATGAGAATTTCAAATACAGGTAGAATATGATAAAAGCAGAAGATTGACTGTTATGGAGAAGTACATTTCACATGGTGGTAGTTTGACATTTATATATATATATATATATATATATACACACACAGTACTGTGCAAAAGTTTTAGGCAGGTGTGAAAAAATGCTGTAAACAAAGAATGCTTTCACAAATGGAAGTGTTAATCATTTATTTTCATCAATATGCAACAAAATGCAGAACAAAAGAGAAATCTAAATCTAATCAATATTTGCTGTGACCACTCTTTGCCTTCAAAACAGCATCAATTCTTCTAGGTACACTTGCACAGTTGCAATTGCAACTCGGCTGGTAGGTTGTTCCAAACATGACTGTGTTTCAACCTCCGTGTGACATTCATGATCTTCAGCTGTTTGGTAAAACTGGTTGATCATACACCGAATATAATCCTACAAAATCCCTGACTTTGTGCAAGTGTACCTAGAACTGATGCTGGTTTGAAGGCAAAAGGTAGTAACACCAAATATTGATTTGATTTAGATTTTTCTTTCGTTCACTCACTTTGCATTTTGTAAATTGATAAAAAATAAACAATATATATATATATATATATATATGTATAATATTACTTTTTTTTTCCTAACTATATATACTACTTTGTGCTTCTCAGCATGTGGTGTTCGTGGTGAAGTTCTTCGTGGCTTGGCTGATTCCCGATGTACCATCTGAGGTGAAGGCTCGGATAAAGCGTGAACGTTACTTGGTGCAGGAATATCTGCACACCTATGAAGTGGAGAAACTTAAGTTACAGCTGAGCCAGAGCTTCTGTGTTACCACAGAGACTACATCCTTGCTTCCGTCCAGCCCAGACGAGCACGGAGTTATTTCCAAAAGTACTTAGGGAGCTTTGAGCCTTGAAGCCCATCCAGTCTTAACGCTGTTTGAGATGCCAAGCAAATCATGAACTGCTAAACATAGTAAACTATGTTTTACTGCATGAATAATCATGAATTATCAAGGCCCTACCTTGACCTCTCTCCGAACCCTACTAATTATTTTAATGTGAAAACTTCTCTAAGCGTAACACAGGATCCTGTGGTTCTCCTCGGTCTAGTACTTTAACTGCAGTGCTCTTATCTGACTCTTCTCTATCATTTGGACTGCACTTTCTTCAGGGCTGTGAAGGAACACAGTTGCTCATTTTTTTGCCATGTAGACCCATATCATGTTAGACCAAGTCTGATTATATAAGACCCTGTTTTGAGACAAAGCATTCATCACCTGCAGTCTGCAGCCGTTTTTGCTTTTTCCTTTTTAAAAAAAAAAGCAATCTTGATGCAATCTAGCAATGTGCTGCTATTTTCTTTATCTGAATGGGTTGGAGCAAGAAGGAGACTGCAATATGTCCTGCTTTGTTTTTTGTTTTGTTTAGTTTTGTTTTTTTTTTATTCTACACCTTTTTGAATGGAAAGATTCTAAGAATACACAAGTTATTTTGTGCTTCTATTCAGAGACTTCTGAACACATCAACACAGCAACTCTACTTTTTAAAACTACATTGAAAGTCCAAAGGACTTTGATTTCAGGTCTGTTTTACTTGGGTTAAAACCTGAGCAACCTAACGTCTATCAAAACACTCCTAACATAATGATGACATGAAAAAAGCATGTCGTGTCGGCCCTTATGCTGACAAACATATGCACATTTTGTTTTATTGTTTTTATAATGTTTGATTTTTTTTTTCTGTGCATTTCCCCTCAAAAATCAGTCTTCAGCTTTTGGATTTTTTTATTGGGTTAATTTCACAGATGAAATGTTCACACCTAACCTGAATGGATATTTTTCATCATCATTATCTGCCGCTTGTCCCAAACGGGGTCGCGGGGGAGTGCTGGCATCCAACCCAGCGCACACAGGGCGAGGACGGGGGACACACCCTGGACAGGTCGCCAGCCCATCGCAGGGAGGAGTGGGACGGGGACGGCACCTTGTTCAAGGGTACCTCAGGGCAACCTATTGGGAAGGGGTTCAAACCCCCCCGACCCTCCGATCATGTGGCCGACGCCCTAACCACTAGGCCACCGCTGCCCCCCTATTTTTCATCATCTTAATGGTATTTGTTTAAATTGGTAAGATTGCATCAAAATATAAAATGTATCTTATGCAAATACCAAGAAATGTAAGCTAAATGTAAGGAAAAGGAGGGATAGTTTCAAAACATTATATTTTTACTCCATACTCTGTATGTATGTTGGAAAAAAAAGTGAAATTGAAGCAAATCCTTTTGACTGGTAGTGCATATCAGACATAATATAATACTAATAAGATCTAACAGGACATCACATCAACAATATTAACAGTATATATAATAACAGTATTCACTTTTCCCTACTAGTTTAAGAACTGAAAGTGCCTGTTTTGTCTTCCACTCATTTTCATTGAAACAGGAAATACGAAACACAATATAAAATAAGAAACACGGGGGAAAAAACAAATCAAAATTCATCAACTTTAATGTTCATGTTATTTTGTTATTTTTAATGTTCATGTTATCATGTTATGTTTGTTGTTGCAGTACTAATTAGCATTTTTATTTTAATTACCTTTTTAATGTGATTCCAGGCTAGGATGGAAAGCAATCACTAATTTAGAGTTTTATGATTTTTTTTTTCTCCTCCCCCAGCAAGCTACCATTTTTTGAAGATATCATTTATTTCTGAAAGGTACAATACAGTAGTTTCCCCAGAATTTCATTCTGTATTCATAGGCCTTCTATGTCTATTGGCCATGTGGAAGTCAATATCTATATTTTGGTATTTTTGATGTGCCTGTGGGACTGTATTAGATTTCAGACAGTAGCGTTCATTACTAACATCAGTATCCTGAGAGACTAACAGTGTCACTCTTAATTTCATATTTCTGTGTATATTCTGAGAAGTTTATTAATGTAAATCTGTTACTTTGTATATATGATATTGCTGTCATATTTTTGCTGTCATATTTTGAACATAATGTTTAAGCTACTTTTGTAATACTGAAATATAATATATTAGATATAAATTTGTATTATAATATTCTGTTCATTTCTGGTTTCTTTGTACACTTTGAAATATTAAGCCTTTTATGTTGTGATAGAATTTACTAATTGGTTAAAGGCAAACAAATCTCAGGCAAGTTTTAATATGATCATATACAACTGACAGCACATGCTCTCAGCTTTGTATTTCTTTGTAAAATTGGGATCACAATCAGTGTCTACATTTGCCTTAAAATATCTGTTTATTTCTATGTATTTCTATGCTTGCTTACTTACACTTCATGTCCAAAAGTTTGTAGGCTTAGACATTGGCTAGGAGGGTATACACATCCCAGATAGGGATTAGACCAACCAGGCATTTTCCGCTGCAAATTCTCATTAATAAAAAAAAAAAACTATTCTACAAATGTTTGGACATGAGCTGCCAGGATCCTAGACCTACATTTAGCCTAAACAGAATTTTCTTAAATGACTCACCACTGGCACTGCGATCTAGGCTTAATCCATGTGTGGGAATCCTACAGTATAATAGGAATGGTGCTATTAGCTGTTTTATTTTGTCATTAGAATAATTGTGATCATTTACCCTTTAAAGTTTACAATGTCAGCATCTTCCTATGGTTTGAGTTGCATGACTCAATGTGAAGTTAAACTGTAATCTTTTTCTTTTTCAAAAGAAAAGTTAAAACCGAGGTTTCAATTGAAATGTGGCAAAAATAAAAAAGGTTTGAAGAGCTTCACTGGTGTGTTCGTGTTCTGGCCGCTAGATGGCGACATTCGCCCGCTTTACAGCGAGTCCAACTACCTGTTCGCTGCGCTTGTTAACACGCTGTAGATCGCTGCTTCCAGGCTGAACGCAAACGCACGCGTGCTTCGGCTGAAAACTGCAGCGGCTGAAATAATCAGATCCCCTCCTTCAAGTGTTTCAGTTGCATTTCTGCAGTAACGCATGTGTTCGTGTATGACTGCAGACTCACACCCTCCCTTCACTGCAGGGGGCTTGTTGAATTATTAACACATTTTTTTGCTCCCTGGTCCTACACACACACACGCGCGCGCCCGCACACACACTCACATACACACAAACACACACTCCACTCGGTTACCATAGCACCGCCCCCAGGAGGCTCGCGTGGCCTTTACTATATAAAATCAACCAATCAGCACTCAAGCTCTACCCTTTTCTAAAACAGTGATTTAACTCGTTTGGTCTCGTTATTCTTACTATATTTCTTTTCGCGCTGATTGCGAGAACTCAAGCTCAAGCTAGTCTTCTGTTTGTGCCCCATAATACCAGATTTTGCACCCATATCAGAAATTCTGAATATCTGTCAGTTTTCCTATTTTGTAAAATATTCCAGCGCATGGTTTTTCATTTTTACTTGATGTATGAATATTTGCAATAACACATTTTCCTGTTTTTAGGGTCTATGAGAGATTCGTTTCTTTGGGGAGGTCATTATTATTATGATTATGAATGGCTTATGATTTTTCCATGTAATTATTTACAATTGCTAGTCACAAAGAAGATTCATTTGAAATTTCTTCCAAGCAACACACATATAAACATATTTAGATCACCTGTCAACAGAAGAGAAACTGCCAGAGCAATCTGCCAGTACTGCATCTGTCTTGTAGCGAATCCCTCCTTTTAAACTGCTAGCTATCATCTTTTTTTTTTTTTTTTTTTTTTACAAAAATCAGCTGTGAGTTTTTTTAGACTCCAAATGAACTCTCTTCGACTAGATCACTTAGTATTTAGCCAACTAGTAATTACCTAACTGGCAATATGACTGTGGCTGTGTCCTAAACAGCTTACTACTACACTGAATAGTGTGTAAAACTAGTACACAACCACTGGACTCAGTGATGTAGATTGTTAAGTATAGAAGTGTGTGGTTTGGGATGCTGCTTCCACTGGCAGAACTGCTCAAGGCTCATCCCATGAAAACGAACAGTGCCAGACCAGTTTTGTTTTTAAAAATCCTCAAACTTTTAATGATACTTTCACTGCAAAGACATCTGGTTGTCATTCTTGCATTCCCTCCCCCAGAGACACATCTAATAAATCCACCATCATCTTCCCATTTGGGCCTTCTTTGTCTAGTTGGTCTGATTAGAGCAGTTAAATGACACTTTGGCCAAACAACCCCGGTAAAAATGTGTGAGGCGCAGTAGAAGAAAGCTTTGATTTGCCCTCCAGGTGGGCAGTCCTTTAACAGCACGTCACGTCAGGTGAAAACTATGAATAAGCTTGGCCTTCAGATTTTAGAGCGATTGAATGGGGAAGAAAAATGCGCATGCGCAGTAGAGCTGGGCAGCAGACGCCGAGATGGGGAACAAGGTGGAACTCTGGTGATGAATATCTCCCACCCTCTGTAAACCCCTCCCCACCCAGCCGACAGTCCGAGATTGACGGGTGAGGGGGGTCCGCCTAGCGGGCAGCGGCACCTCGCGCTGCTGCGCTGAACACCAGGCTGGGCGCTGACCTTGGTGCTGAAAAGCCTACAGAGAAACATCACGCCCAGAAAAAACTTCTCCCCTCATTTTATTCTGCCTCCTCCTGAGGCCGCCTTCGCTTTAAAGGCTCGCACGGTTTAGATTACAGTTCTTCTGAAGTCATTTTTAATATTTTGGACTCACGGAGATGGGATGCTTGAAGAGAGAGTTGTGTTTCCTCCTGAGCAGAGGGACAGACCTCTGATTTCTCTCACATGTAGGCGGGTTTTTCTTCTGCATCCAGCGCAGTCTTTCTTTTTCTGAGGACCCTCGTCTGTTCTGTCCCTCCTCTCTCATCCTCGCTCTCTGTCCGGCATGTCCGACCGGCTCGCTCCGTGACACCCCTCTGAACCGAGGACGAGAAACACGAGGCTCAACGCGCAGCGGGATCTTCTGAACATGGATACTCCGAGAGAGCCCGGCTTCACTCCCTCCAAGGAGGGTCTGAAGCAGTTCGCGGGGAAGACCCTGGGACACATGTACAAGTAAGCCGAGCTTAAGCCTATACCTAAACCTGCGCAAGAAACAGAGAGTGCCGTTCCTGAATTTGTGATGCTGAGAAAAATGATATAAAACAGAAGGTGGAGGGAAAAAAGAATGGGTCTACAATTTAAAAAAATTACGTTTGAAAGGCCTTTTATATATATATTCTTTTATATGTTGATTTAAAAAAGGCTGCAGGTCCTGCTGATATAGTAAAATGGTTCGATGGGAAAAATAAAAAACTCCAGTGTCGTCTTACAGCGCGTCTTACAGGGGTGTCTTTAATAATTCACAATAAGACGGCCGTCTTCAGAAGAGAGAAAATCTTAACAGTCATATGTTCCAGCTGTTACATGTCCATCCCCTCTTTCTTTCTTTTAAGATTAGACGGGAATAAACAGTGATGTAATTGTTTCCCCACAAAGCGGGTGTTAAATATGAATGTGAATAGTTTCGTTGTTAAACTGAATTCCTGCTCGTTTTGGGGTGATTCGCGTTTTTCTGGGAGAACCTGAGAATATTTCGATCAACAGAAACATTCCTGTGGATGATTTATTGTTTTCTCTGAATAATTCGTTAAATGCAAGTGCAGGAGACTAAAGGCAGTGCGGCATAAATGACAAATCGTATGATGGGCACTTCTCCTTGGTTAAAATCGAATTATATTTTAATTGAACAGTTCAGTCGGGTCGTTTACACCTTCACCTGCACACACACATCTGCTTCCACCGCCAGCTGTTTCTCACTTTCATCCACTGAGCCCTCTGTGAACACTTACATTCAAACATCCTCTCATTTCTCGCTTTTTTCTGAATTTGGTGAGGACGAGCTGTCTGCATGCAGATGAGGGTGAAGGTGAGAGAAATGCTGCAATGCGGTACAGCTGAAGAGCACATCAGGCCTGTGTCTCATTCTCACTACACCGCACACAGCGTCCCAAAACGCACAATAACTGGTGCAAAAAAGGTTTTATACATCGGTTTATTGCTGTCGATTTTTCCCCATCAAAAACATCTGTAACAGCTGCACCTGGAACAGTTTCTGGCAGCTCGCTTTGCTTTCAGTCTGTTCACAGCGAGAATAAATGACAAAAAAAGAAACAACAGACAAAAAAATAACAATTTAAATCAGTGCTTAACGACAACATGCTTTACTCTACTTTAATGTAGTCGACATGCATTATTAATCATATTTAGGCCATTTATCATATTTAGGCCTGAATTGTATCTTATGCATCTGGTTTGTTCTTGTACTCGGTGGGAAAAAAATCAATTAAACGAGCATAACCTTTAGGATAACACTGCATACAAATATGAATATAGAAAGAATAAATAAAGAAAGATATTTTATATATATATATATATATATATATA
>CM029391.1:11648425-11673473 GCA_017165825.1 Hepsetus odoe | reverse complement strand
ACACACACACACACACACACACACACACACATAATTTCCACATTAATCACTAACTATAGAATTTTTTAAATGTAAAAATAGTTAATGATAAATAAACTAAAAGTTAAAGGGAAAAAGGTAAACAGAAAATATATTTTATATATATATATATATATATATATATATATATATATATATATATATATATATATATATATATATATATATAAAATGGGCTGCGTTTACGTTTTTCAAAATGAGAAAATAAAACGAAAAATGGTGAAAGAAAATAAATATTTTTCATACTTAAAAAAATTAAATGCAACAATATTTTTTTACTTCACAACCTTGAGAATAACCTTTGTGAAGCCAATACAGCCGCCACTGTAAGTCTGTAAATGTAAAAGAATCTAAAAAATCAAGATACTGCCACTGGGGTGTTCCTCTCACGTCATATGGGTGGTACCCTCCTGCCCCCAGGGTCCATCTTCAGTGCCTTTAGTTAAAGAACAAAACTGTACCAGTTTCCACTATTTTTAGAATGACACTACACACCCAGGCCAGCCTCTAGAGAGTTATTTTTGAATTTTAAAAATATAAGGTTGTAAAAATGTGCAATTTTGCGCCTGCTCTCAGAACAGACCTCGTGCAGCGCGGGGTACCTTTAGGGTACATTTTCCCTGTTGGTTCTGAACACACGGATTCTCTGTTTGAGTACACTGTAGTTATTATCAGCTCTATTACCCTCCTCTGTCCCCTTGACCTGAGCACGTCTCTATCCTCCGTCCCGCCCGGACAGGGTGCTGGAGAGGCGTCAGAAGACCGGGGAGAGTATCGAACTGACCGAGGACGGGCGTCCCGCCCCGAGCAGGGAGCGGAAGGCCCCGCTATGCGACTGCACGTGCTTCGGGCTCCCGCGCCGCTACATCATCGCCATCATGAGCGGCCTGGGATTCTGCATCTCCTTCGGCATCCGCTGCAACCTGGGCGTGGCCATCGTCAGCATGGTGAACAACAGCACCATCCACCAGAACGGCAAGATCATCGTCAAGGAGGTGCGAGAGCAGGGTGTGCGGGTGGGACGTTTGGTAAAGGGAGGGAGGGGGAGTACGTCAGGAAGGTGTTTCCCGTCTTAACCACCCCCCCCATCACTTCTGTCTCACGCACACACACACACACACAAACACACACACACACACACACACACACACACACACTAACACACACGTGCACGCAAGCCCGCGCGTTACGGAGCTAGGAAATAACCCCCAACACATATTGCATAGATTTCTCCTGCAATCCTGTGCAATTATCGCATATATTTCAAAACCTAAAATACACATGCCATGCAGGCGAACGAACAAAGCAATGAAAAATCAATAAATGATCCAATATGAGCCTCAGCTATTCGTTCGTTTGGTCTCTTTTGTCCTGTTTCTTCCAGCCCGTGTGTTCAGTGTGTTGGGCTGTGCTGTGCTCTTTTGCAGAAAGCGAAGTTTAACTGGGACCCGGAGACCGTGGGGATGATTCACGGCTCATTTTTCTGGGGTTACATCGTCACCCAAATCCCGGGGGGCTACATATCCTCTAGACTGGCAGCCAACAGGTACACAGCACTCATTTTCCTCTCTTATGGCCACTGTATGGCACAGGCACTTATGGAGGTCGGATAGTTTTGCAATTCATGTTATTTTCCTTTTTTCAAAGAGATAATAATAATAATAATAATAATAATAATAATAATAATAATAATAATAATGTTATTTTAATGTCGTAGTCACATCATATGCTGGTGGGGAGAAATCCCCCCCAATAATCAGATTTGCCCACAGTGTCCCCTCAATATCTACTGATATATGTGTATATTAATCTGTCCCCCCATTTGGTCAACCCATAGTGTTGACTCCATTAGTGTTTGTGTAATTTAAGGTTGTGCATTGTGTTTGATTGATGAATTAAGAATAGCTCCTTCATTGGGGTCTGTTTTATTTGATATTTATTTTATTGTATTTAAAATGTTCAGAGTGTGGCTAAAATTGGCAAATGCATGGCAGGGGTCTTGGCTGTGTCTGCGCTTTGGGCTTCAGCCACCTGTTAATGAGCTCCCAGGGGACCCAGTCTTTGGATATGGGTGTCGGGGGGAGGGGGAGGGAGTTAAAGGCCTGTCTCATGCTCCTTATGGTACACATGGAGCTCTGCTGTGCAGGTGGAAAACTGAATGCTGAAAATGAAAAATATGACTGAATATCTGAACTACCTCTTTACCTGCAATACTTAATTTTTTCTTTTATTTAGGAGGCTCACAGGCTAACCGTTATGTTTTGTTTATACGCAAATGATCAACATCTTAAAAAGAGTCATGGCTTAATGACACTCAAATTAAACTATAAATGTGAAAAAAGCACATTTACAAGCACATTTATGACATTACCCAAGAAAGAAATGTGAAACATAGTGAGACAGAATTGGAAGTAGGGATAAGATCTTTATGAAAACAGAGAATCTTGTAATTTTAGGACCTGTTTGTGTTGTGATTTAGAGTTTTTGGGGCGGCCATCATTCTTACTTCGACCCTCAACATGTTCATCCCCTCGGCTGCCCGGGTTCACTATGGCTGTGTCATCTTTGTGAGGATATTACAAGGGCTGGTGGAGGTAAGGCTCCTTTTCACATGTGTATACACATGTAGGTACCATGGTTAGAGATGGGTACACAATCCTAGGAAAACCATCTGCTATCCCTCACTTAGCTTTGGGAGAAGTCATTTTTGAGATAAAACATTACAGTCTGTCAAGACATGTTTTTATATGTGATTTTAAAATGCAGTGACCTAAAATGCGTTCTAAAAACAAATCATTACAGTGCTGACACAGTGAAATGAAACCTTTCACTTGTGCTTTTCACTGCTAGAGCCCTGTAATGAGGGCCGTTTTTTATTCTCCATTAAAATCCATAGCCAGTCCATTGCAGCAAATCAGTGTGTTGTACCAAAGAGTTTTGGTTCATTTATGATTTAAGCATTCATACAGGATGTGCTTTCTTACCTTGTTGAATGCAGTTTCTTACAATGCTGAACATCCTGTTTTACGCCAGGGAGTGACCTATCCAGCATGCCATGGAATCTGGAGTAAATGGGCTCCACCTCTGGAGAGGAGTCGCTTGGCCACCACTTCCTTCTGTGGTAAGTTTAGATTCATACAGAAATTATTAGACACCTCACTTTTTTGGAGAGCTTATTTTCAGTGCATTATTTGTGCAGTGTTTTATCTTGCATGGGCAGGGTTTAAATAAAGCTTAGCTATTTAAATGGCAATTGTCTTTCTATACCCCGTCCTTCGCCCTGTGTGAGCTGGGATGGACTCCAGCACTCCCCCGCGACCCTGCTTGGGACAAGCAGCAGAAAATGACTGACTGTCTTGCTATATGAACATGTTAAAGAATAATTTTAATCTTTTTGAATCATGTATGGCTCTTCAAAGAACTTTTCTATTGATGCTTCTTTAAAAATCAGCTCCTAGAAACCTATATTTGTTAGAGTGTAGAGGTAAAGAAATTGTGGTTACACTTGAACTTCGTACACATATTGACATGACTCTGCCATTAACATGTCATGGAAAATGCCATGTGCTGTCATGGCAGATAATGTCATAACCATGGTTATAACCATGTAGTGCTGCTATTACTCATAACTGATAGATGCTACAGTGGCTGAAGCCATGACTTTATGTCACATGCTAATGTGATTGTGATAGTCATGGTGTCAGTGTTATAGATCAGGGTTCTAGGAAAGGGTCACTATAATAGCTTGTAATCTACAAGAGTAAATTTTTTTTTTTTTTTGGGGACTGGTTGAGTGCAACCTGCTGTGGTATAAATCAAGTTCTTCTCCATAACTCTTTGGCATTGATTAAAATGGTTTGTTTCTGAATCATTTTCTCTATCAGATGTCCATTTCTAATTTTCTCTATTTTTTCTTTCTCCTGTAGGATCCTATGCTGGGGCTGTCATTGCCATGCCGCTGGCTGGTATCTTGGTTCAGTACACTGGGTGGTCCTCTGTGTTTTATGTCTATGGTGAGTTTCTAATATTACAAGACACCTGCTAAACTCTAAGGATGCTCACTCACTTTTACACCTAAACATCTACCATATCAGTGTTACAGTAGTTGCTGAATAATTCATAGTAGGTCAACCCCTTAGCTGAATATTGAAGGGTTCTTTAGTAAAGGCATGGGTTACATATAGGACAATGGCAACTCAAAGAACCATATGAAAGCTTCAATGGTTATTATCCATGTTTTAGGACCTGTTAGGTATGGGTATTTGCCTAAGGGTATGGGTATCTATGGCTCAAGAGGTCCCATGTTCGAATCCCATCTCCAGCACTACCACCACTGGGTCCCTGAACAGGACCCTTAACTCTGAGTGTCTCCAGTGGGACTGTCCCTGTAATCAGGACATGGAAGTTGCTCTGGATTAGAGCGTCTGCTAAATGCCGAAAATATAAATGTAAATTTATATGCAGCAGCTTTGATTCTTTGGTACTTCATAGAACCAAAAGGTTATTTTTTAGATAAGAGTATAGAAGCAAGACTATCAACCTGAGGTGAATAATAAGTCTATAGTTTACATGTGTGTATATTGCTTGCATTGGGTTTTAACCGTTTGGCCTAAATGTTTGTCGCTTCTATGTACTGTAATGTACAGTCCTAGTGTGTGCAACAGAGCAGTAACAGTAGTATGGATTTGGTATCTAACACTCTATTGATTTTTCCTCTACTGTTTCCATGTGTCTGTCCTCCATGCTGACACTGGATACACCAGTCATGGTGGCTCACTGAAACACTAATGATTTTTTAATTCGCTTAAAGTTATGTAACTATAAAATAGGAATACATCTTTGCTCTGTTTCCCTTGACTTTTTCTATATTTCTCTCTCTGTCTCATATCAGGGAGCTTTGGCATTGTATGGTACATGTTCTGGATCCTTGTGTCTTATGAGAGTCCAGCTGAGCACCCCACGATTACTGATGAGGAACGCTGCTACATTGAGGAGAGCATTGGAGAGAGTGCCAAGCTGCTGGGCCCTGCAGAGGTGAGGGACCAAATCAATTTAAAACAAACAAAACTTGCTCCTATCCAGTTCCACATAAACAATTCCTTAAAATGTTGAGCAAAAACACACAGATTAATATGAAAGGAAATTCTGGATTATACATTTATTGTAATCATGAGGCTGGAACATGTAATTGCATTCTCTTAACTATCCCATTTCTGACTGTGTGCCATGAACACCTTAACACTCTTAAGTCTTTAAGAGTTTCTATTCCTGAATCAAGGTGTTCAACTATTGCAATAAAATTCTGGTCCAAACAGTGCAGGCCAGTGCTGCGCTATTGATCATCTGATGCCTGATGATGATCTTTTTTTAACAATATACATAATTTCATGATTTTTCACACTGTCCAGCTCTGCTCTGATTGATAGATTATAAACATAGCTTTAAAAACAGCACAACATTCTTGCTGCGACAAACCAACTCCATGATAAAGATTGTAACGGCTTCAACAGTTGATGCATAGCGTACTTTTAAAGCCAGGAGTGGTTGATTTTGATAGTATCTGATACCAGGCCAGAAAAGTTTCAGAGTGATGCAGAGTCTGAGAGATTTTCGTCTTAAAAGTTCCTAGTTTGCCCAAATTGATCGCTTTGATGAAGGAGAGGGAGCAAATCCTTCAGCCCACTTGTTTTGATCTTTGCTCCCAGGAGTGTTCTCTCTCCTCTATACCTCTGTCTTACACTCAGCCTTCACTCATGCTTAGATTACTGCAACGAGCAAGTCTTCCTCACTCTTACAGTAAACCTCAAGGGCCTTGAGGTTTGCTTAGCTAAAGGAAATAAAGTTTCCGGTGCATCTCAGGCAGGAGAACACTCTCTGTAATACAATATTTAAGCTCTTGGCTTGCCTGTTGTAAATCTGAAGCTTAAGTCCTCTCTTGTTTTTTTTTTTGGCTCAAGTAAAACCATCAAGCAGAGTGTATAATCTAGTGAAAATAAAGTTCACAAATGTTGTACTTGTATGATATTAGATATAGTCCTAAACTTGTACAAGTCCTCTGTTGATATTCATAAAATGGGAATTCTAACATTATAAACAATCTCTAAATGATTAAACCATTTGTCCATGGGCAAGTTTAAGTGAAATGATGTGAAAGTGACTTTTTCTCGTTGTGAGCGTGAAAGCACAGCGCATATCCACCACCTAAGGGTGGAGCCTAAGGGTACCTCAGGGTATCCCAAGGGACCCGAACCCACAGCCTTCTGGTTTTGGATCAGGGCCGAACTGCCCACCAGTTCAGATCTGTTTGATGTAAATTGACTGGAACCACATTTCAAAAAGCTTACAAATTTAATTTGAAAAACTGGCAACATTCAATAACTTTTAGATTGAAATGAAAAACAGAGCAGTTAAAATAGATTAAAATGTAAATAAAACAATAATGCATTACTAATTACAATGGAAATGAGTTATATTGAGGAAAATATCTTATTTACATTAAGATCTAGTACAGTACTTCTTTATTGTGTTTATTCATGCTTACAGTTAGAGCTGCAAAGTTGTATCTCTAACTGACTGTCTATCTCCTCTGTGGTTTGCACCAAAGACATTTTAAAATGGGCCATCTGCAGGAATGAGTCACCGTATCAGAGTATGTTTCGATGTTGTCCATTTTCAGATGCAGTAGTCATTTTGCTTAAGCAAATGCTGCTGCCATTTAAAATCTGGCTTTTACTTAAATGTCACCTTTGCCCAGGGAAGTGCGAGGTGCCAGCATATAAATATTGACTGGAGCTCAAGAAAGTTTTCT
This sequence comes from Hepsetus odoe, assembly GCA_017165825.1. Classification (NCBI taxonomy): domain Eukaryota; kingdom Metazoa; phylum Chordata; class Actinopteri; order Characiformes; family Hepsetidae; genus Hepsetus; species Hepsetus odoe. The sequence continues at coordinate 11,666,626 of CM029391.1, read as the reverse complement.
TTCAAAGCTAATTTTAGCATTGAGAACAAGATGTTTTCTTTTAAATGTCATTCATATTTTGGACAGAACTTGTGGGCTTGACCTTCTTTTCACCACTGTGTTTGGGCATTGCAGAAATACAAGACGCCCTGGAGAAAGTTCTTCACCTCCATGCCTGTCTATGCAATCATCGTGGCCAACTTCTGCAGGAGCTGGACCTTCTATCTGCTGCTCATCAGTCAGCCAGCATACTTTGAGGAGGTGTTCGGCTTTGAGATCAGTAAGGTAATCATATTTGTCTTCTATGGGCTTTGAGATGTCTTTGACCTGAATTTATGTGACACACCTCCATCAAATTGTGAGATTGGTCATGTTGGAGTTAACTGGTTATCTCCTTTGAGCCCAGCCTGTATGTCCTGTTTTGTCTACCTTTTTCCAGTCAAAATCAGTTCACAAGGCTGTGACCTTCATCTTTCCCAAAGGTGTTAGTTAGTGTTAGTGAATTATTCATTAGTTCCTTATCAGCTAGGCCAGCATTTGCATCTGATGTAATAATTCTTTCTTCATCTGCAAAACCTTAGATATTGTATGTTAATTTGTTGTCAGTAAACATTGGCTTTTAATTTTTCTACTTAATTGTTATAAACAATTAGGTGTTAGTGTTGTACTAAAAGGGAAGAAAATCCTAGTTCTCAGTTCCCAATTATAAAGAATCTTTACAAATAAGCACCAGTCTAGGTAGATTTGGCAAGTCGGGATGTTTTTTACGTGACAGCAAATTTGGGCAGGGGTGTCCTAGTGAGAGGTGGCCCCAGGATCAGAAGATTGTGAGTTCAAATCCCTTACCAGTAGGGTGCCCTGAAGTACCCTTAAGCAAGGTACCATCTCCATCACTGCTCCCAGGGTGCTTTCAGTAGCTGCCCCCTGCTGCATGTGTGTGAGTGGGTTAAATGCAGAGGTGTAATTTCGTTATGTTTCACTGTGTGCTGTGACATGGTTCACAATGACAAGAGTGGTCACTTTCATTTTCACTTTTTCACATTCATATAATTAGGCCTGATTATTCTGTATATGATGGTATTGAAGCATTATGGCATGTTAACATCCACATCAATAGCAAAAACTGATAGCACTTTATTCTAATTTTTTCGGTAGAACATTTGGACGTAAAACATTAGGATGAAATGTTATTCTTAATGGGAAAATGCAGAACATAACACTGCTCAGATCTATAAAATTGCAGATATACTGATCAGCCATAGCATTGAAACCATCTGCCTAATATGTGTAGGTGCCCCTTGTGTTGGCAAAACTGCTCTGCTGAGGCATGGTCTCCACTAGACCTCTTGCACCAAGACCTCAGGACCTGCTGTGGTATTTGGCATCATTGCCCCTGTTGTAATATATCCCTCAGTAAAGATGCTGTTGTAATAATATAAACAATTTTGATCACTTCACCAGTCAGTTGTTTTAATGCTGTGGCTGATCCATGAAATGACAATAAATACAACATATAGTATATACCAAATACAAATTAACATCAAAATACTAGAGACGTTACTAACAAACATGTTTGATTCCTCAGGTTGGCATGCTGTCAGCCCTTCCTCATTTGGTGATGACCATCATTGTGCCCATTGGAGGGCAAATAGCAGATTTCCTGCGCAGCAAGAACCTCATGTCCACCACCAATGTTAGGAAGATCATGAATTGTGGAGGTGTGTGCCTTTTACAGCCAGGGAATAATATTATACTGTCCAGAAATCCAGTCTGTTAGTGTGGGTGAGCTGTCCTTGGTATTGAATTCCTTTTCATAAATGACTGTAGTAGAAACAAATGGCACCAACCAATAATCCAACCCCCAGAGTCTTGACTGTACATAAACACGAGTGCTTAAATGTAATTATCAGTTGTGATGAACTTGTTGTAACATTCTTCTCTTTTTTCAAATGTTCTTTGTTGGATTAATTTGTGCACTTTATGAGAATTATCAAATTAGCATTCAGAGACAAACTATTCCCACAAATGATCCTTTTTTAAAATTAGCTTTCAGAAACTTGTAAAATGAAAGTACTGGACTCTAAAGTAACTCTCTTAATGTGCAAGCTGGTCATAACATTGCTTTAAACAAAATTAGATTAGAAATTGCTATTCCCTGCTATTCCAGTGATGTGATCATGATTAATAGTAAAAAAAAAAGGTGAAAAACGGAATAATTCTCTTATTTGCAGGCTTTGGTATGGAGGCTACTCTGCTGCTAATAGTGGGATACTCTCACAGTAAAGGCGTGGCCATCTCATTTTTAGTGCTAGCTGTAGGCTTCAGTGGATTTGCAATATCAGGTAAGTCAGCCTTCCCTTATCTCTTTATTGGAAAGGAATTTTTAAACACATGATGTTAAAACTGATGCACTTAACAGTTTCAGTTCACAAAAGTGGTAGAAACCAGGTATCCCAAGCATTTAGTGCCTTTAAAAGTTATTTCACATAAAGTAAGTATTCTAAATGGTTGGGCATGTAATATTTCTTGCATCTTGCATAAGAAATATATGTGGTAGTTCTATAGGCTTTTAAACCTTCAAATTGGTATTCATAACAGAGAGAAACAGCCAGTGAGAGGTTAAAAAACTTTGGAGGTTTTAGATGAATCTTAATATGGATTTGGTTATTTTATTTATAAACAGTTTGTAAATGTATTTTAAAAATGTGATACATATACAGTTTATGTAAGAATTCACACCATTCTGCCCTTCTAGTACTTGATTAAGCAGCTTAAGTCTTCCTCAGGATTTTTCCTGCAATCTCTGTACACCTTTCTTTTAGAAGCTTTGTTCAATGTCCATTGTTTTTGGTAGGATTGTACAAGATCTACCAGGTTGTTCGCTTTGCTTGGTTTGGGTCCTTATACAGACTGGACCACTCCAGGACTTTCCAGGAGTTTTCTTAAAGACACTCCTTTGTTTTCTTGATGGTATGCTTCTGGCCATTTTTCTTGTTGAAACCTTCCTTCTATTCTGACTAGTCTTCCAGTCCCTGCCACCAGTAAACATTGCCAAAGCAAGATTTGGCACCACTTTATTTGGTTGTAGGGATGGTAATGCTCGATAGAAACCTTGTTTCTTTCACACACTCATTTGTGAGTTGTGGTCAGATAATACAGTTTATTTTCATCATACAAGAGGATTTTTACTTCATGGTCCGAGAGTCTACTTTAATGTGCCTTTTAGTGAGTAACGGCTTTGTCTTTGCTTAAAGGCCTGATTTGAAGAGTGAGGGTTGTGCTTCTGTAAGGTTCTGCCATCTTTATTAAGGAACTCTGAATGTAATTCATAGCATCTATTGGGTTCCTCATTAATGGTGTGACCAGTCCCTTCTAGGAAAGGAAATAGTAGGGCTGTTGGTGGATCTAAATGTCTTCCATTTGAGATATTATGGGGGCTGTCATTCCTTGGAAATATTCAATGCTGCAAAAAAGTTCTTGTATCCTCTGTGACAAAATCCTGCCTCACATATTCACCCTCTATGAGAAACAAACAGGTGTGTGCCTTTCCCAATAATGCACAGTGAATTTATTTAAGCATAGGTGTGCTGCAATCAACATCTATGTGACTATTGATGTGAGGAGTAGGAAGTACAAGAACTCAGTTGCAATGCCATAACGATGGGTCTGAATCTTGCAATAAAAAAACTGCTTTGCTTTGTCATTGTGCAGCATAGAGTTATGAGAAAAAAGCAACCGAACTCATCAACCTGCAAGATAGCAAAAAACAATACATGTAGCAATGAAATCATTTTATTTTATTTAAAAGGTTTTTTATTGGTTCTCAGTGTGGACATATTTGGAACACGTCTGACTGGTGTACAAACTTTAGATTATGTGGAGATTCTTTTAACAGGTTCACACTTCCAAAACTTCCAACTGTAACAATGGAAAGGTTGTAGAGTTTACAGGGAACTGTTAAAAGATTTTCCGCAACATCACCCAAATAATCAATTTTTTATGGCATCTTTTTGTTTTTTAGATTGAATGTACAGTATCCTGTGGCTGTTATAGGGATTTTGGAAGACTTGAATTTTAAGAGAAAGATTAAGAGAAATGGAGATTTCTACCTAAAGAGCTAAACGCTTTATCTCTACTTAACTTAGGATTTTCTGTATGCAGCGTTATAAAGCACTCTTTCTGCAGCTGGAAATGAGAGAGTTTCTGCTGCTCTCTTTAAATAATTCATTCTTACTTTCCCCCCGAGAGCTGCCTTACTGCCTGCGCAGGCAGACACAACCCAAAGAACGGGAGGTGGGGGAGCGTCTCAGCTCCACAAGATGGCTGCCATTGGGTCTATTTATAGTCTGATTCTCCAGCAGAATGTCAGCTATACTGAAAACTCCACACCCTAAAGTCAATGGAGCGAAAATGCAGCATGCAGAGAAATTCTGTGCCTGTCGCGGCTGTATGTGTTCAGTCAGTTTGTGCATTTATGTAACTTTAGATTTATGATAATGGCTTATTAACTGAACTGCATGAATTTCATAGAATATTAGTTAATAATACCACTGCAACAATCTGGGGAAATTGAAATTAGTTTCAGGAAAATATGCTTTTAGCAAAAAAGCAATGGCTGTCTTCTTCTTTATGCATTGTGTCTAATTTTGAAGTCTTTCTCCTCTTAGTTCTATAATTTCTCTTTTAAATAGGCATTTTTTGCCCATAGAACTATATTTGGTGCTACTATTGCCTATTGAGTTTGATGTGTGACAGAATCATTATATATTTTTTACCTCTCAATAGGATGTTTTATGAAAATATGGCATATAAACATTGCGAACCACTGCTCTCAGCTAGTGTCCACTAGATAAAGATCTATGGGCTAATAAATGCAAATGAGCTAGCATTAACCCTAGGATCGATAGAAAAGAAAAATAGGGATTCTGTGTTCTCTAGTGCGGCAAGCTGGGTGACCAGCCACTATATCAACTTACAGTTGTAATAAGATTTATAGAGTTATACTTTCAAAACCTTCCTGCTACCCTTGACCATCATAAAACATTGCCTCCAAAATTACTGCAACACCACTGAAAGATGGAAGTAAGCGTATTTACAACAAATGTTTAAAATTTTCATTTTAACTGGACCGTCCCTTTGAAAAGATCATGTAGAGTAGCTGAGTGAATGTCTCTTTTTTTTTAGGTTTCAATGTCAATCACTTGGACATTGCACCACGTTATGCCAGTATTCTCATGGGCATTTCTAATGGAGTGGGGACACTTTCAGGCATGGTGTGTCCTCTGATTGTAGGTGCTATGACCAAAAACAAGGTAGGAGAACAACTTTCAGTTTTCGGTTCAACATGAATATTGAACTGCTCTCACAGTTGCGTGTGTTGCACACTCCTTGCCAATGTACATGCTGTTGATGCTAATTAGTGAAGTGCACATCTTATGCACAGAACAGACTCTGTTCTGTTTTTGGTGAACATACAACACTAGGAAAAAAGCTAAATATTGCGTGTGAAACAGTGTTAAAATTTAGTAAAAGGATGCTCTAAACTTGGCCAGAGAAGTGCATATTATGTTCTAGGCTGATGATACATATATTTTAAACATCAAGAAAAAATGTGAATTGACTGAGGACATTTCTTCTTTGATCAATGATTGGCAGATTTATGATGATGATTTCTTTCTGTTTTGAACATGATGCTGCTGGTGTGTCTTTGAACATCTTGTCATTGTGTCTACATATCCTCATTAAAAGTTGTGGTGTCTGAATTGAATGGCATTTACAACTTTTAGCTGTAGAAAAACATGCTTTACTCTGCTTTATATGCCTCATTGAGCTTTTGAAGAACTTCTGATTATAACGATGGATGTGTGTTGGTGGCAGGCATTTTGAACTTGGTTATTATGTAGAGTTTGTCACTCATAAGGATGCAGATTTTAAGGTGCAACAAATTCTCATTACCAGAACTATCTGTTGTAGGTTTTTGGATCATTTCCAATGCACTACAAAATATCCTATAAAACAGTGAGCTTTTACAAATATGGTAGTTAAGTTGTCTTTGAAGGAACATGCAATAGTTTTAAGAGCTGGCATTGGTTTTTAAGTGGCTTATAATGAAGGTGTTAATGTTGATGCATTCTTTATGAAATATAATGTGTTGGAGAGTTAGCTTGCTTTTAGCATGAATTTAGATAAAATATTATTTTATGTAATATATTATATACTGCATTTCTTGGAAAGGAGGAAATAACTCAATTTTATGGAATTTTATTAAGTATACAGTAAGTGGAAAATACTTAGATTGTTTTTCATATATATATATATTTTTTTTAACTGTGGCATTTTAAGGGTGCCACTGTTTTGCTCCAAAGCAACTCACAATACAAGGAATAAACCAAAATATGAGGAAGCATCTGAAATTCTCTGAGGACTGGTTTGGTTTTTGTCATGATGCATTTTGGCACCAGCACTTTTTAAAACCTCCAGTTAACTGAGCATAATGATAAACACGTGTACATTATATGTAATTAAAAGAAAGCCCCAACATTTTTATTGATTGGTAACTATTCCAACAGCCCTGTGTCCCTAAACAACAACAATTTGGTGAACAATTCTACCCTTTGGGTTGTTGTAATCCCCAGCAATTAAAAAAAAAACTCCAATGATTCAAAGGTTCTTTTGGAAACCAAAAATGGGATTTCAATTACACTGGTGTTTTATTTTTACAGTTACACAATACTGTGCAAAGGTCTTGAGCCACTTTAATAAAAAGACTATTAAATTATAAAATGTGTTAACTTTGGCGTATTGCAAATGAGAGCAAATGTTATACTGAGGTGCCTTTATAAATGGGTTGCAACCTCTCAGCCTTCAGCATCCCCAGTATACTTATTACCAGCCTGATCATCTGTAATCATCTGTTTCTTCACTGTTTCATGCCTTAAGTTAGATGGCTTTGTTCTGCTTGAATGATACACACCTAGTTCACTATGTTTCCTAACAAATAATTAACAGACCCTAGACTGACAGGGACTAGACTGCAAAATATGAAGGAATAAGAGGTGCCTCATAACTTTTGCACAGTGCAAAAAAAGACATGTGCAGAATATGAGCCTGATGATGAGTCAATAATGAGTCTTCTTTTTACCCTGCTTCATTAATTCATTGTGAATGAACTTCCCCTCCTCAGTCCAGAGAAGAATGGCAGTACGTTTTCCTCATCGCATCTATGGTGCATTATGGTGGCGTGATCTTCTACGGCATCTTTGCGTCAGGAGAGAAGCAGCCATGGGCCGACCCGGAGCTGACCAGCGAAGAAAAGTGTGGCTTTATTGATGAAGATGAGCTCGCAGAGGAGACTGAAGACATCCCCCAGAGCTATGGAGCCCTGGGCGGTCCGGCCAAGACATACGGGGCCACCACACAGATGAACGGGGGCTGGCCCGATGGATGGGAGAAAAGAGAAGAATACGTACAGGAGGGAGCAGAAGAAGGAGGTTATGGATACAGGCAGGGTGGGGATTACTCCTAGACCACACACACACATACACACATACATACACACTCAAAACATGTTACTACACACAAATGCACACATCAACACTGTAGACTCATTTTGTAGTGTTTGTGAGTTCCAATAGGAGTGCAAAACTCTTTCAAAAAAAGGAAAATATTTGTCATGTTTGCACAAATGAAAATAATAAAACGTTCTAAGCTATATTACAATATAATAGATGAATACAACAATATAAGTAGAGAGAGAATACTCAAACTTACAGAGAGATGTAATACATATCAGATTGGCAGATTGTAAATGTAAATTGTCTATGTAAAAAATTAACAAGAGTGAATTTATTTAAAGTGCAATCATGTAAAATGTTGTGAAACTGCTCTTCTCACCTCATCGTTCCATAGGGTTAGTTAAGCTGCTGGGGTTCAGAGCCACCATGCCTCATGATGGCTCAAATAACAAATCTATATAGAGCCAAAGCCAGCCATAGAGAACCCTGTAAACCTGAACTAAGACATTGTTTTTCTCGGTTTCTTTACGATTGCACTGCAAGAGTTCTGTGTAACTGCACAAAAGCCATGAGTCTGTTTTTAATCCATGATGTGTTACTCATTCATCGTAGATGTAATGTTTCTGTGAGACTAAGGAGGATTTGGGTCTTTGACACTACACCTAGGAGCACAGTGATTGTCCATAAACCTCTAAGGTTATGGGTTTTAGGGCTAAGCAAATGCTGAATATCTACAGCCAGACAAGTTCTTGAGCTCAAATCATAAATTAGATCTGTATATGATGAGATAAATAATTAGAAAAAAAAGAAAGTTGAGAAACTTAGGTGGCAAAACTGGCTGAGAGCATTTTCTTATCCCAGGTTTGATTCCTAAAATTTTCCAAGAACGTTTTCCCTGTCATTATAAGAAATCTCTCAAATGAAGAGCCTTCTTAAGTAATGGAGTTAATGATGATTTTAAAACACAGGATGGAAAGGTGTGCTGATTTGCTTTGGAAGAAAAAAGTGAACCAAGAAATAAATAAAGCACAGAGTGTCAGAAAGACCCAATTCTTCTGTTCCTTCTGTTTTCAGAAGTTAACACCATACATCTTGACGTCTGTGAATGTTATGCATGGATCAGAGCTCTTGTTTTTTGAAATAGAATTCTTTAAACAAACACATGTTCCCTTATATTCCCCTTTAGTTACTATTGTGTCGGTTTCTTTGCACAGTTAACCAAAGGTAATGTGTAGAGGGGAGTGTTAGCAAGGTCTGGTGTGGGGCTGGGGGGATCCTGTTAGAAAGCTACCTGCTTTAAGGGCTCCAAAAGCCGTAGCAGGCGGTGACCATATTCAATGTACAAAGCAATAAATCCATGGTAACGGTCGTCAGTTCAACCAATACAAACAAAAACAAAACATGTATGTAACACATAAGCACATTTAACTGTAGTAACTTTTGGTTCACATTGTGTTTTTGTGATGACAATAAAAAAAAAAGATCAAATATAAACTTCTTGTTAAAATATGTATAAAATATATATATAAATAGATCTAGCAAGAGTCCAGTGCAGATCTCTTTGATGTAAAGAGTGTCTGTACTGGGCCCACTCACCAGAAGAGAATGATTCTTAAGTGCCACCTGCTCCTAGTTCCTGTGTGAAGCTCTCACTGTGGTTCTTGGTTTCTGCGGGTGGCCGCACCTCTGTAGTTGTCCTGTATGGTTGCCAGTGGTTGCTTTTTTTTGAGAGTATGTTGTTGTGAGATATGTTTTATGCCCGCCCTCCCCCTAAAAGCCCTATTTTTTGACTTCCCTCTTGTTTCCGGTCTGTATTTTGTCAGTGGCTTGAGACCTGCTTCCCCCTCCCCATATCCCCAATAACCTCTTCTTGCATTCTCACTACTGTTGCAATATTCAGTGGCGCAAAGGGTCATTTGTAAAGGTATTCAAACATGCACAAAATGACAGTTATTAGCCATGATGTTAAGGTACCATGTTCCTGTTTTGTGCCTCGGAGTAAAGTTAAAAGTGTGATTCTTTTGCTGTGTTACCTGTAAATGGAGAGGTTTGTTGATGTCAAAATGAAATGCTCTATATATCCTTTTTATATAAAATAATGACAAAAGTTTATACCAGTGTGCTTCTTATTTTAATAGAGGAAATCTATCTATCTATCTATCTATCTATCTATCTATCTATCTATCTATCTATCTATCTATCTATCTATCTGTCTGTCTATCTGTCTGTCTGTCTGTCTGTCTGTCTATGTTGTATCCTGTTGTATTCATATACTTTGTTGATTATCTGAACCCCAACTCCAAAGCCCTGGTCTCATTTTTAGTGAAATCAATGGTCTGGTCCCTGGAGCTCTATGGATCTACTGACCCTCCTAACCTCTTAATGGAGACAGCAAGAAGGGGTAATACTCAGAAAGCTATTTGGAGGATGTGTTCAGACTTTCCTTTCATCAGGCCACTGTACTCAGACATTTAAAAATATGATAGAACAGTATTAACTGAAACAGAAGAATGGAAAATATGGACCTCTCTCCCAAATCCTTATTGAAGCTATAACACAGATTAGAAACACAGAGCTGAAAAAGAGAAATATGATAAAAAGTGAAAATGCTTTAGAGGAGAGGGTCCTGTATTATATTACATAGGCAAGAAAGTGCAAGGAATATGAGAGGAAGTGGGAGTCACATCCCTCTCTCATTTCACAGACAGCTCCTGCCAGGTCCAGCCTAGCCAAATGTATCAAGACCTTCACTGAGGCCACCAATGTCAAACTGCTCTCATGTCAAAGGTGACCCGCAGCCCAGACAATGTCCAATTGTACACTTTCACTTTGTTACATTGTGTGTGTGAGCTGCTAATTGGATAACCTTCCCAATGCAGATTGATTTACAACTGCGTCTCTGGAAAGACATTCACACTAGATTGAACTTAATTGACAACTCGACCATCGAGTGTGAAGACATAATGAACCAGAACGTTGTCTGTGAATAAGCTTGTTGGTGGTGGTTCTTAAAAGCATCCACATCCCACACATATAGGTTCTGTTATTTATCACTTAATATACCATCTTAAGAGGTTAAACGCTAGCCTCTTTATTCCAATATTCATCTTAAAGGTCTGGGTCGACAAAGTAAGTCAAATTTGCCCCTTCCTTTCTTTAATAAAAGAGCTTGGTGAAGTAAATACTGTTAAACATTCAAAGTGTACCACCTTCTTCTGAGTCTATACATATACAATATGAAAACTAATCTTCCACTTTGAATTCAGTGTTTTTAAGACATTATTAAAATGAACACTTTACAAATTTACAAGTTTAGCCCAGCCTATTCTCATGGAAGTTATAAGGTATGTTTCCTCCATGCATTCTGAATGAGGCAAAACACAAAACGACCAATCAGGGCCGAGAAGCAAAATCAAAATTTTTAATTACAAGATAAATACATTCATGAGAACTTAGAAGTATCCAGTATCCAAGGAAGCAAAATACATTTTGATCATTTAAATTCCTGCCTGGAAAGTGAGAGTGTCTCAAGAGCTTCTAGTAGTTTTTGTTGCTGCTCTGTGATGTCTTTTCAACCAATGGAATAAGAGTTACCAGCAGACTATTGAATTTTCTATGGGATATGCTATAACCAAATATGCTAGATAGTTGGATAAAGAAATTTTCTGCAGAATTTCAGATTTATGTATATTCCAATGCTATTTTACTGATGAATATGCGACAACCCATAGCATCTCAACTACCAAACTCTAGCTTACGACGGTTATCCATTGTTTCCACAAAAGCTGCATGAAAAGTTATGTGAATACTTTAAAGATGAGAAGTAGGAGATTACATCAATTTATGTGTCGTATGGCAGAGTGAAGAATGGAAATCTGGTCTTTCAAGTTTATTGTTGAATTGTTAATATAATTGTTACAAATTGTTATGGTTAAATTGCCTAACTGAAAATTCACAGTCAATTCAGTTTAAACATGAACACTGAACTGATTTCTTTTTTCTTTTTGCAAAGCTTGTGTTTATCCACAGTTTATCCATTTCTACCTAGAAATCAACTGGCCTGGTTTCACTTTGGTGGTATTAAGGTCCCATTCGAAGAGGAGGAAAGGCAGCCCTGACGAGATTGCAGCTCGGCTCCATTACTTTCTGTTAATTTGACAGGCACAATGAGTGTGTCACTTGCCCTGTAAAGCATGTTGGTTCTTGTTCGCTCGGCCAGAACGGTCACGGGTTCCTCCTGCCCCCCCGCCCACTTCCTCCCACCCTGTCATCCACTACTGAGCTCAGCCATGCCTGTCCACTACATCCGAATAATGCTCAAAAACCTGCAGAATTGGATCCTGATAAGACATTAAGAAATGAACAGAATTCAAACTAATGGGGGATATTTTTCAACTAGGTTAAAAAGAATGTTTGGTTAATGAGGGATTTATGGGTTTATCTTTAACAAGAATTTAATTAGTGTGTGTTTGTGCATGCACATGCTCATGCATATGCTTAGTGTCTCATGCATAGCTGCGTGTCTGCTGGTGGGGGGGCAGGTGTTATATTGGTGTTCCCTCGGGGCAAGCAGGGGAGTAGTAGAGGAGGCTGAAATCATTCTTTGATGACGGGGGCAACATAGGGAGTGAGGAAAGGCCCTCTAAACTCATAAATTTCCTCCCTAGATCCCCTCACAGAGAGGCAAGAGGAGGTGAGTGGAAGAGAGAAGAGCAGGAAAGAAGAAAGGAGGTGGATAAAACAGGAGGAGGGAGAGGGGAAAGGAGGGAGTAAACAAGAGAGATATGAGAAGTAGGTGGTTCAGCTGGGACCAGGGGGCAGGGGCGTGTGTGGAAGCTATGTAATCCATCTCCTCCTGCTCTCTCTCATGTGCAAGATGGAAAAAAAAAGATGGAAAAGCTCCAGAATGAATGGACTGTGGGTATTAAAGCTCAATAATGCCACGTGCCCTTCCCCCAATGCTTCAGAGCTCAACACCCTCATCAATTATTACACACTTTCATTACGCTTGGCACAAAAAAAAAAAACAGAGAAACTGATTTAGGGCAAAATTGATTTCTTAATAACATCAGTGTTCAAATAGGGGAAGAAAGGACGTTTTGTATTTAGTTTACATTGTCAATAATATTGTCAGTTAGATTCACTAACAGCTATGAATGATTTAAATTAATATATCAATGTAGATTATTTGGTAATGTGAGTGAGGAAATTTCCTAAAATCTGACCAACAAAAATAACCCGGTTGATTCCAGCAATGACACATTTGCAACAATGTAGGAAATTACTAATGTAGTCTATATTTATATTTTCTGACAACAAGTAAATGTGTGACATTTCTCTTCATAGAGTTCTGTTAATGGTCTTTAGAGCATGACCAACCAGCGTCTGTTGCTACACAGTTAGTATAGATAGGTCACACGGGAGAGTGGGCAGCGTAAGGGGACATAATATTCCATTTGAAACCATGGTTTGCACCTCTAGAGCAGTTACAGGTGTTTCAGTCCCAGAGATCTTTTATGAAGCAAAGAGGAGGCGAGGCGTATGAGAATGAATGGAAATAACAATTTAATTGTGTTAGAGGGCACTCAGAGACAAAAACACACCCATAGAAACCACTTTAGTACAGGAATCTGTGTGTTCAGCCTGTGCATTAATATGAGTTGTCCTTGGATGGGATTTTCATCAGCTTGTACAGTTTCAGTTTCACTCAAATGAGGTTCACATCATTCTGGAATAGGGAGGGCGCAGATTAAAAAATTTATTTGCGGCATTTTGCCATCTACAGCTTTAATGCAAAAAAACTCACCAAACACAGAGTGTTATTTAAAACTGAGTACAGTGCTCTGTTAATTGGTATACTTAATGAAACTCATTTGCTGTACTTTTTTTTTAAAAATATGTCAGAAATCCCTTGCTCTGACTTTAAAGTCTGGACTACAGTGGCATCAGTATTGATTCTTTGTGAACATTTGATTTTGCCACAAGCGTGTTGTTTTTATTTAGTAAGAACTGTATATGTGTTTGTGTGCGTGTGTGTGTGTGTGTGTGTGTATGTGTATGTGTGTGCATGTGTGTGTGTGCGTGTGTGTGTGCGCTTGCATGTGTGTGTGAATTTGGTTCATTCTTTTGAAGAGGCTCCACTGTGATGATTGTTTTTCAAGGTTGTTTTGATCTCTTGTTTTTTTCCACAGCAGACATGTTGAGCAGACTGATTCCATTCATTTGCTTTTATGTAACATATATGTAATATCTCAAGCAATAATATAATATAATATAATATAATATAATATAATATAATATAATATAATATAATATAATATAATATAATGGTTATGAAAAACAATAAATTATTGTGAGATTTTGTGAGAAAATTAACTGCAAATATAGCAGTTAAAAATAAAACTGCTTTGTATGTATTTGATGCTGGGTACGTTTTATCCACTGAGCTGTGCGAGTTTTCATCTCTTCTGTTTTTCAAAGTACTGACATATGTATTTACTTTACCTCAATAACTAATACAGCTCATCAATTAAATACAGCTCTAAACAAGCTCAGATTGAGACTTTAGCCTCTACATAGCTGAAATCTTTTAAGTGTGCAATTTGCATGGATAATATGAGACCTCCATTCTGGCCACCAGATGATTGACAGTGACAGATTAAAGATAGGCAGGGACAAGAGAGAGGGAGACTCCAGGGAGGTGGTCTGACCTTTCAGAAGAGCTGACTTACAGCAGCCTGCCTGCCAGTCCACACTCCCTGTCGCACGGGTCACTAAAACAGGCCACACACTGTCAGCCTCATATGTACATACAGGAAGGAAATAAGAATAGCACTGAATAAACACAGCAGATTTGTCACTTTGCCCTGCTTCTAAAATTTCATTGCCTGGCTGGAAGCTTCTGTGTTGGAAGAGAGCTTCATCCTTTTTATCTTTTTTCTACAACAACAGATTTTGTCCATTACTTTATCTCAGTCTTCACAAAAATGATGAAGGGAAATGAAAATGCTTGTGGTGGAAGATGGCAGAACATGAAAAGACACTACAGTCCAGTAAGAACTGCTTGTGCGTGTTTGTGTGTGTGTGCATGTGTGTGTGTGTACAACTCTAATGTGCTTATTTATTCTGGCCCCTCAGTACTACTTCACCAGATGGGAGCCAGAGAGCCAAAAGGGGGGGGGAGTGTTAGAGAGAAAGAGAGAGAGTGAGAGAGAGTGAAAGACTGAAAGAGGAGGGGGGTCTATATATACACATATGGGGGCTTCTTTGTTCATTGGAAGCCCTCAATAGCAGCACTGTGGGACCTGTGCATGTGTGTGTGTGTGCTGGCTGCAAAATCTCATTAAAAGTGCGAGTGGATGAAGAGGGCTTGAGATCCCATTAAGACGTCTACATAGGCTTCAAACAGCTCTGTGCATGGAGGTCAGCTTGTCCGTAATGTCTCAGAACAGGAATGTTCACAGGACAGCTAAAATGTCAAACAATTAACAACACACATGAGAAAAATATCAACCATTCTTTGGTAATATCATGTCAAATTCTAAGTACCACCTAGACATGTTATGCTAGTATTCCTTCCTGGTGCATCTACTTCCAGTAAATATCTGAAATCAGTTGACCAAAAATTCACTTGAATAGATCCCAATAAAAAATCATAACCAAAAAAAAAAATAAAATAACCAAAAAAACATTACAATGTGCAGAAATGCATTTAGTCTTCACATTGTGGTGAGTTGGTGATTTTTAACTACACTGAACTGAATCTAGAAATAAGCCTGTTTATCTGTGTAAACACACACACACAGACACACACAGATACACACACCCACACACATGCACACACACACACACACACACACACACACACACACGCTCACAAACATGTGCATGCACACACACTCTCTCCTCTCGCTCCCTCCACTTGCTTATTGATTTTTTCTTGTTGTCCTCACACCTCCTCTGTAGATTTGATTAGTCAGACAGAGGTGACAGAGAGATAGAAAAATAGATAGATAGATAGATAGATAGATAGATAGATAGATAGATAGATAGATAGATAGATAGATAGATAGATAGATAGATAGATGGAGAGAGAGAGAGAGAGAGAGGGAGGGAGAGAGAGCTGGTTGCCTTTTTAATTTTAACCATATAATCTTTACTAGTGATGTTTTGCACATACATTTAGAGCCATACTTAAAGGGAAATGAAGTAAAGTAGAACTGAATTCACCTTAAGAGTCATCCTGTCTGTGTGTGTGTGTGTGTGTGTGTGTGTGTTTGTGTGTGAAAATACCAATAGCTGTTAACTATTTATAAAAATTGATCACAATTGGATTTATTATTTATTATTTATTGGATTTATTATTTATTAAAATGATTCAAGATTACTTGGAACAATGAGCCTTTAGAAAAGCTTACAAAAATATTCAGAAGATTTGACCCTTTAGCTGCAAATATATATTTTTATACCAGGTTTGGTTTCCAAATGCAAGGTTACTTTACTTTTCCTTATGGACATGTGGACTATTATAGCAATTTGTAAGGTTCCCTAAACCATTGACAGACGTGGTCTTGCTTTATGAAAGTGAAGGAGAGGATCTTTAACACTTGACCCGTGATGATGTTTAATCTTAGCAAGCACAAAGTGGATGGATCAAACCTGTAATTTCAGTAACTGGAAAATGATGCTGCCCCTCATTATCTGCTGAAACAAGCTGAGATAATTCTATGCACACAATTACTCAAACCCAAGCACTTACACATACACTTTGTTCTCAGTGATAGCTTGTTGCTTAGAGAGTATCTGTGCTGCTGTTTAACACCCACATAATATTAGTAAACAAATATTAGAATTTGTCTCTTCTAGAATCAAAGTGGGTGGTGGTGGTCCAGTGGTAGGATACTTGCCTATGGACCTATGGCTCATAGGCAAGAGGTCCCAGGTTCGAATCCCACCTCTAGGCACTACCACCACTGGGTCCCTGAGCAAGACCCTTAACCTTGAGTTGCTCCAGGGGGACTGTCCCTGTAATTAGGACATGGAAGTCGCTCTGGATAAGTCACTTAGTCAGTGCTAAGAGTTGTCCACAACTCATTAAATATCTGGTCACTGGAGGTCCTATGGTGATATCTCGATATCTTTCCATTGTGATACAGGGTCGATGGTGGCTGACAAGTTGTGCGGCCACAGAAAGTAAAATTCAGAAAGCAGATTAGATGTCATACACAAATGCAGCCTCGCCTTTTTACCCATAAACACACATGGCAGGAGCAGCTATTTCAAAGCACCCAGGGAACATTGACAGGTACGGTTTCGAACAACAATTAGAATCCATAACCTTCTGATTGTGCTATATCACACTAACTCATTCAGTTTCATAACTGCTTATCCTGAGTAGTTTGGCAGGTGGTTCTGGAGCCAGTCAGTCAGTGTCTGCTGCTTGTCCCAAACGAGGTCGTGGGGGAGTGCTGGAGTCCAACCCAGCGCACACAGGGCAAAGGACGGGGGGGGGGAAGACACCCTGGACAGGTCGCCAGTCCATCGCAGGGAGACAGGGACGGCACCTTGCTCAAGGGTACCTCAGGGCAACCCATTGGGAAGGGGTTCGAACCCCCCGATCCTCCGATCATGTGGCCAACGCTCTAACCACTAGGCCACCACTGCCCCTATATCAAAGCGTTGAATCCTTCAAAATAAACCAACCTTTGTTATACTTTCCTCTGGTTTAAGATAATGGTCAAATAAAGACCTGATCGTCCTGTCTGGGGATCAAACCCAGGACCTACTTGCTGTGAGGAGTATGTCCCCCTAAAAGAGACTAGAGCCTAAATCAAGTAACACTGATAAAATGACAAAATGATAAACTCTGTATGGCACTAGTGACAAGAGCGAAACAGACTGATTATCTCTCCTGTCACTTTAACTGCTGCCTCTGAAATGAGGTTGTTGTTTTATGCAGTTAAATATTCACTAATTTGTTCTGTGGTTGAATAATTTGGTCTGTATTCCTGCAATCACTTCATACATCTTATATTATAAGTATGAGCTAATTACTGAAATCTGACATGCCCTTTATTTCAATGAATTACTTCTAATGCCTAGTGAAACCCAGGCCTCTCTGTCGTCTGATGTGTGAGTAACACACACGCTCTGGAAAATAGAACAACTGAATGCTCAAATTCTTGTGACAGTATATAGGAAGAAATAATGCACTGGTACTGGCTAACCTTGACAGGACAGATTCACTGTAGAGCAGTCCTAAAACCAACTCTGATGCACAGGATGACTAACATTAACTATGCATCCACAAATTAGTCACTCATGGCACAAGCACAAGCAAGGTAATGAAAGAATAAATACCCAGTATGCATACTGTTCATATGAAAATTTGTTTGTGGGACACTAAGGAAAATTAGGTAAGAAGTCCATAGTGAGTTTTCTTGTTACCTTATTTGGGCAAAGAAACTCAGCTCCTTTGACCTTCATCTCTACAGTGTGTCCTCATCCTCATCTTCTCCTAGGTCTCCTCATCATCCTGTTTGTACAGGGTGACTCATACTGCAGGAGTGTCGGATCGAACTGGTGCAGGCAGAGCCACCACACACACAGACACACACACACACACACACACACACATGCACACATGTCATATATTTTGTAATTTATACTCATCCCCTTTTGTCAGCCCTTACTTCCTATATCTTTTGTT
>CM029391.1:11518425-11643425 GCA_017165825.1 Hepsetus odoe | reverse complement strand
TCACTCCCTCTCACCACTCTGCCAATTAAACACCAGCCTTTCAACACTGACCTTTCTTTCTCTTTCTTTCTTTTTCTTTCTTTCTTTCTCTTTCTTTCTTTCTTTCCCTTCATTCATTTTCTTTTCTTTCTTTCATGCTTTCACTCCATCTATTTCCCTTTCTTTCTTTCTTTCTTTCTATTTGTATATATGGCTCTTGTTTATGTATAGGTGTTCATTTATCCATTAAAGTTAATCTGATTTGTTATATAAAGCAGGCTCTCTGTGTGTCTGTGCTGCGGTGAGTGTGGTGTCACGTGACTGGGGGTTCTCTCGGACTCTGGGGACTGATCTGCGGCACGCGCTGCTTCAGAAGCGGGATTTCTGGTTGTCTGGGAAACGGGCGACGCAGCCATCTGTCCGCGCGCGCTGCTCCCCGTCGCCCCGCCGTGAAGCGCGAGACATACGCGCGCGAAGAGGAGGAGTTTAATCAGACAGAGCTTTACACACACAGACCGCCTGCATACCCGATCACGTCAGACTGAAAAACTTTACATTTACATTTACAGCGTCCGCCGGAGGACAAAACGGGGAGTATTCAAGTGACAAGTAGTGACTGGGAAGGGTGTGGGCTAATGACTCTGATTAGCACTGCCCTCTGCCGGACAAACAGGGCAACGCTCTGTTTGTTCGTCCTTCACTCACTCACACATTCAGTCACTCGCTCACTCTCACTCACTCACTCACTCACTCACTCACTCACTCACTCACTCACTCACTCACTCACTCACTCACTCACTCGCTCACTCACTCACTCACTCACTCACTCGCTCACTCACTCACTCACTCACTCACTCACTCACTCAGCCAGTCATTCACTCACTCACTCACTTACTCAGTCAGTCACTCACTCACACACTCACTCAGCCAGTCAGTCAGTCACTCACTCACTCACTCACTCACTCACTCACTCACTCACTCAGCCAGTCACTCACTCACTCACTCACTCACTCACTCACTCACACACTCACTCACTCACTCACTCAGTCAATCACTCACTAACTCACTCACTCATTCCCTCACTTACTCACTCACTCACTCACTCACTCACTCATTCCCTCACTTACTCACTCACTCATTCTCTCTCTCACTCACTCACTCACTCACTCATTCAGTCATTCACTCACTCTCTCAATCACTCACTCAGTCATTCACCTACTCAATCACTCACTCGCTCATTCAATCACTCAGTCCATCAGTTATTCACTCACTAAATCATTCACTCTATCAGATCAGATTTGCCCTTATGAGGTAGAAAGGAAGAATGTAGGAATGTATAACTTAAATCTGTCTTAGTTCAATGCACACAGATGCAGAACAATATATACCAAATACATAACACACACACACACACACACACACACACACACACACATACACACACACACACACAGGCACACTCACTCACTATTTAAATGAATAAAATGAATAATTCAAATTAATGGAGTAAATAAGTATACAAGTTTAAAGGAAAATGCAGAAACATTGATTGTTGGTCCAGATGTAAGCTATTTTAATGCATTTTTATTCCAAATAATTCTATTGGTTTATTCCTCCTGAAAGTTTTTCACAATGTAAAAGGCAGCCACGTTGATCAGATGATGTTGGAAACCGTAAATAGAGAAAAACGGAGAACTGTGTTGGACTGAACTTACTACATCATATCATAATACTGCTGGCCTATCTGATACAGTATTCAAATCTGTTCTTTAATTAAACTCCTGCATGACATGCAAACCTTAAACAAACACCCCAGAGGAAATTCAGGGCAGGTTCTTATCAGACTGAAGTTTTACATCCAACATTTAAATGATGTCCATTAGACAGAACTCTATACTCTAACAGCACACAGTCTGCTGATTTACTTAGTATCACATGTGTACCAAGTGCTGCTGCTGTTTCTGATTAAAATCAGCAATGAAAAGCAAAAATTTTCAAACATGTACTATAATAATCTACTCATTTATTTATCACATATATCCTATGTACATTAATAACAAATACTCTTGAATAAAGAATATACATGCTTACTAAGTTGAGCTTAAAGTAAGCTGCTGCTTAGGGGATGTTCTTATTTAAATCCTTTGCAAACACTGAATCTGTGAAACATATCTGTGGCAGGTTCCTCAAACTGTCCTGCCTTTCACAGCACTTGTTCAGAGAGAGTGGAAGTGGAAGCAGCAGTGAATGAACAGCTAGTCTGCTGTGTTGAAACACCACTGACAGAGCGTCTCGGCACAGCGCTGCGAAATGTGAGTGCGCACGGACGGGTGTCAGAGCGTCAAGAGAGTTAAAGCCTGCTGGTGGACTTTCACACAACTGAGGAACCTGAAAAGAACTTCAAGGTAAGTCTTCCACTATGCATTGTGTGTTTATGAAAAGTTGTATCTGAAAAGTCATCCAATTATACTATAATTTCCAATATTGGAATTAATGGATGTATGCATATGCAAAGTAAGCTTTATATGCGCATGGGTGGCTTATTTGATTTACTTTGGCCTAAAGAATACAGTTTACCTGAAAA
Organism: Hepsetus odoe; assembly: GCA_017165825.1. Lineage (NCBI taxonomy): Eukaryota > Metazoa > Chordata > Actinopteri > Characiformes > Hepsetidae > Hepsetus > Hepsetus odoe. The sequence goes on along the minus strand of CM029391.1, from coordinate 11,640,862 downwards.
TACTACTTGAAGGAGATGTGCTGAAAACATAATTGACCTCCACTAGAAATATTTTTATCGAAGGTTTTAGATGGTCTTACCTTTTAGAGGTAGAGATATGCATATAGGTCAGAAGACAACATGTGTTGTACCTAATGATAATCCTTGCAGAAACAGTACATTATTTCAAATAACAAAAACAATCATGAAGCAAGAAGGCAAGTATATTTATAGAATCAAATTCCTTTTTACGCAACTGAACAATTGATTCTCTAGAATCAACGCAAATTCCACTGCATAGGTGTCTCTGCAGTGTCATTTCTCACTCTTGTGAAAACATAATGCACATGTTTGCATAATTCATGTTTGAGTCATTCATAGCAGTGATCAAGTAATAAGCTCTAAAACTGATTATACAGCTGAAAATAAAGGTGCATTTAACTACAATATTACTAGAGCTCAAAGGAGATTTTCTCAGACTCCATCTGAAGGTTTTAGAATGGTTTTGGTAAGAAAAAGTGATACAAAACCTTTGTGTGATAAACTTTAATTTATTAAGAGAAATGGTGTTTATATATAATCATTTAAATAATCTTTCAGGACCCCAAAAATCTTTACTACCTTTTTAATTAAATTGAAGCATCTTTTGATCATGAAGCAAAGAGTTCTTTATGCTTATACTATATGCTACAGTACAGCCTAATCCTCTACCTGAGGATCAGCTAAGAACCCGTGTACAGTATTAAAGCTCATATAGACCCACCTTCCTTATCTGCAACCATTGTACTCTACTGCACTGCAGTTTTGTGTTTTTGATTTTGGTTTGTTTGCACTGAGTACAAATCACTCTTAGCAATGTTCTTTTGGGTTTTTTTCAGTTTGCTTTCAGGTTTCATGGAAATTATGCACAATGCTTTGAGTGAAAAAGGCTTTTTGATTTACCATGATGGCATAGATTTAGTTTACCCAGTGTAATATCAACTGAATGTTTTTTTTTTCCCTTGAGTTTTCCTGCCACCTAACACGATCTTCTTGTAGTACCAGCTCAAGAGATCTTGAGAGGTCTACTTCAGAGCACATATTTATTGCCAAATAGTTCCTTGGCCAAATAGATCCTCCTGCTTTTCAGGTCTCTTTCCAACATTTAGGAGTAAAAATTGTGGTTTCTGAATAGTGTTTACCTTTCCTGGGTCTTCATGAACAGGGACAGCACATGACTGCCTCAAGTCATAGAGTATGCTAAGACGACTGGTGCCTGAGCTTGGTGGTAAGGACTTTCTTGTTGGCAGTACAGAACAGTCATTTGGGTGTCAAGTTGAAAAACAATGACAAAGGCAGATTTATTTTCTTGCCTGGGAGCTTTATTTGACCCATTTACTGCCTGGTCTATTGGTACATGGGAGTCAAATCAGTGTTACAGCATGTTTGCCTGAGAGTAAATGCACCATTCATTATGTTCAGAAGATGAGTAGGCTGCAAAATTATAGCTTGCAAATGGGCTGAACTTATTCCTTTTTTATGAAGACGTTGCATGAAAGCTCCATATATGAGGTGTGGCTCTCTTAATATCGCTCAGTGTGAATCATATGCAGTGTGTCCTTTTCACACAGTTATAACATGTTGCAGCCATAACTCCATCTTTCTCTTGTGTTCATATTTAAATAATAAAATGCCAAACAAAATATGTCGGATATAAAGAAGGTGAGAAAAAAAATTACTTAATAAAGTACAATTTGTGTGTGCATGTGCGTGTGCAAGATTGCACTACCTTCTGTGTACATGTAAAGTGAGAGTGACAACCTTTGTCATTGTGAAACACAGCACAGCACAACACAACAAAATTCAACCTCTGCGTTTCACCCACGTGCAGCAGGGGGCAGTTATTGAAAGCACCCGGGGAGCAGTGACAGGGACTGTACCTTGCTCAAGGGTACCTCAGGGCAACCCATTGGTGAGAGAATCGAACTCCGGGGCAACTCCCTAGCCACTAGGCCACCACTGCCCCGTGTGTTATCCCATTGCATTTGTCGGTAAAAATGAAATGTGTGCGTGTGTGTGTGCGTGTGCATGTGTGTGTGTGTGTGTGCATGAACACAGTGGCCCTTTATGAGTGCTGGTTAGGCGTCTGCCTGTGCTCCTGTGTGTACTGGGTCAGGTGTCAGTGATGATGTGAATGTAGCACCTGTGTGCTGTACCACTGCTGTGTGGGCTTCCCATGCCCCATCAGCAAGCCAGCGTCAACCTTAACACATCACATTCTCAAATCTGACATTTTCTTTCACATTTGCAATTAAAAATATTTTGCACAATCACAAACTCACTTTAATATTTTCAGTTGTCACAAAAGAGCATATCTAAAACAACATGCATGCACGCACACACACACACACATACACACACCCATATTGTATAGACTTTCAAGATTTCAGCTTAAAATTATTATTTTTTTATCATTAGCTTTTGCAGCCAAGCTCTGGTGTATTCTGCTGCTATCAATGCTTGTCGAGATGCTTCTGCACTACAGTAGCGCCCATTTAATTTATAACTATGCAAGACAAAGGCCTTTCTTCATAAAGTTTCCCAGTTAATAGTGTATGACAGAGTGAAAAACAAGTCATCAGAAGTGTTTAAGACTGTGAGAATTGTATCAGATCTCTGAGACTGAGTCTGAGTGTTATGTCAGACTTAGACTTAGACAGACTTAGGTATGGAAACAAGAACATTCCTGTACCACTGAAAACATTCACAAGAAAATTATTCTCAAATGAAAAAGATTTGAAACCAGTCTTCCCAAATCTGAACCATATTATCTGGGATAAAGAGCACTTGGTCAGACAGGTAACAAATAACCCAGTGGTCACTATGAAGGAGATCAAGAGAACGTTAAAGAAGGACAGCTATCAGTGTAGCACTCCAATCAGCCAACAATTATGGAAAGGTGACCAGACAGAGCCATTCTTCACGCTTTGGTGAAAATTTACATTTCAATAAGACAATAATCAGTTACATTATTGTTTATAGACATGAACTTAATAGAGCATCAGTGGAGATATTTGATTGGCTTTGCACCAATACTTCCTTTCCAAGCTGGTTGAGCTTAAATGACTCGACTATACAGTATAAGTCAAGATATATGTCAGTATTAATGGGTGAAACTACAGCAACGAGTTTAAAGCTTGTAGGATCATTCCTACGAAGACCTTGGGCTGTCACCACAGCCAAAGATGCTTAAACTAAGTAAAAGAGAGAAGAAAAAACAAGTACTAAGAATACTTTCTGCGAAGGAATTTTTTTTGCTTCTTATTTTTATTAAATGTCATTGTGGATTGATGAAATATGGATATGTGTGGAGTGATTCTAAAATTAATTTTACCCATTTTAAAATGAGTCTGAAACATAAAATAGGGTCTGGAAACTTTGTATACATGCATATATTTGGCATGCTACTTAGAAACATGCAGTCTTTACTTTGCTTACTTTGGCATATTTTATAGGTGTTTTTACAAGCACAAAGCCTCCAGAGCAGAACTAACAAAACAGGCACAAAGTTTTTATATAAAGTGTTTGTTGGGAAATAATTGAAATAGAAAAGTCCCAGGCATGATCTTTTCTTCACCAAAATCCTTTTGTCTAATGACCACTTCAGTTAGATAAAATGAATTACACTTTTTTTTCAGAACATTAAATCTCAAGTGCTTAAATTCTAGGACTTTTGCTGTCTGAAGAATATGGTCAATGATTTTTCAGCTCATGATCCATGAAGATAAAAGCTGAAGCTGTTTCTTTTGCATCGGTGTGTGAAGATAAACATGGAAATGTGATGAAGTTCAAAGCCCAGCCACAGCTTTAGGAATCTCAGGTTTTGTCTGTATACCTCTCTCATGCTTTCTTCTGCATTTACTCCTCTTTTGTTTACTCAGCCTTTGTCGCTGTTACCCCTATTTTTCTGGTTCAGGTAAAAGAAAATAAACCGGGATTGACTCTGTTTGGGCCTTAGCACTCTCAGAAATTGACCCCTATATAGAACCACTTCTAAAGCAAAACGTTAATCACTTGTTCTTGTTGTTCCTTGTCATCATATGACCAGTCGTACACAAATAGCTTCCAAACCCCCTCCTTCTATCCACCAACCCACACCTACGTCCCTTCATCTGTTTGCTCTGTGTAGCACAGCTCCTGGTCCACAGGCTTTAAAAAAATAAATGGGGGCTTGCTATTTTGCCGCCTGTTTGTATGGCACACATCTGCCCTGCAGGTGTCTGCTCTCCTTCCCCTACTCGAGGAGAGTTGCCGCTGTTACGAGAAACAGGAGTCATGTTGCTACACGTGTTAAGACCCCTCTGATGAATGGCTGTCTGAATATGGGCGAAAGTATGAGACGCAACAGGCGTCTGTTGCTATGGACTGGCATAAGCATTATTCATTAAATCCTCTGTTAAAAAAACAGGCTGTTTAAGCATGCATTTATCTGTGAGTGTTTTTTTTTCTCCTTTTGGTGGTGTTTAATATTGTGCCAACACATTTTTTTTTGTCAATGGAGAAATGCACACGTATATGTTTCTAATAACTCTGTAAAAAAGGTTAATATTTTTTATGTGCAAAACAACATCAATTGCTAATCAAACGTTGGTGTCTTCACTAAATTTGGACTGGATTTACCAAGATTTTTAGGGTAGGAACAAAAATCTAGGGTCAGATTCTTGTCTTGTTAACTATTGCTTTACAGACAAAAACTGATCCAGAACCATCACTTACTGTAAAAAGCTTTGTGAATAGAGCTCATTGTCTTTGTGTGTATATGTTTATTAAAGCAAGTCTTGCCTTCTTTATTTATAACATCTTTGCCTTTGGCTACTTTATGTGTAGTAAAGTTTGGGTATATTTTTGTAGGAAGGGAAATTGTGTGTGAGCATTTGTTTTTGCACAGACTTATATATACAAAGTACATGTACTGTTATTACAGAGCCGCTATGACCTTTTCCACATTCAGGTATTATTGCCCATCTAATACTCTTAATTTAAGTCCCTCCAAAAACACTCAATTCTTAATTCCTCAGAGTGTAGTAGAGCTGCATCATTAGAGCTAGTATAAATCTGACCATGGTTTGATTTGACAGGAGCCTGCAGAGAAAGGCAAAGACATGTGACAAACACACTTTTACACCCAGACAAGAATGGGCTTCATTCAGTCCTTCCACTGTTACAATGTGTGTGTGCTACCACTTCTCATCAGCAATTTTTTGTATTGTATAAGCAGTATACCTGCACCAGACAGCACGTTTCCCGACATAAATATACTCTAAATTTATGATAAACTATGGCATACCTGCTGTAGCCCAGAGAGTTTTCAGCTAAACCATCGTATGTATCAAAGCAGCTCTGTCCCAGAATGTTTAGTCAATCAATTGTTGATAAAAGTTGATAAAGTGACGATGTAAGAGATTCACCCATTCTCCAAATATATTTCCATATCTATCAAGGGTTTCAGCCCATGTTGTTTTTATTCAGTCAAAGCTATTATTCTTGCATATGAGTTTACTTAAACGCTTTCTGCTGTTGGATCATTTACAGGTTCCAGCAGACCAAACACTGGAGCAGGATGAATGGGCCCTTGAGTCCACGGCGGGAGCCTATGCCTGACCTCTCCTGTCTGCAGCAGTACAGTGAGTGGCTGGCCTGCAGACATGAAGCCAGCTTGCTGCCCATGAAGGAGGACCTTGCGCTTTGGCTCAACAGAATCCTTGGTATGAAAGAATCCCAGTGAGTCAATGGATATTGATGAATGTCTGCCTTTAAAGCAGATCTTCCCTTGTAATGGTAATGAATACATTTTTGAAAGAAGTAGGTCCTAGATTTGCTTCTACCTGGTCCAGGAATGTAAATGAGCTTAGAACTTGCATTTGCCAACTTTTAAACCTTAATTTGCTTGCAAATGTGTTTTGAAGTCTTACATTTTAAAGGGGCACCTGAAAGGTCATATTTGCAGGTCTTAATGTTGAAAACATTGTTGAAAGTGTGCGTAGAGCAGATGTTCACAGTGATGATGGACATTGTTTAAATCATTTGAGACTTGCATGTTGACCTGTAGACCTAATTCACTGCTATGAAATTATTCTAATAGATTATTAAGATCAGAGGTAATTATATATTAAAGCAAAGATGTGTGTTTGCCCACATATACTGCATGTTTTCTGTTGTTATCTTATCTTTTGGTGTCGTTATGATATTCAGTAACATACTACCATGAAATGAATTATTTATCGATTTACATGAAATGTTCCAGATAATATCAGATTCCCAGACCAGATAATCTCAAAATTCCAGAGAGTGTAGGATCAAGGGAAAGACATATGCAGGTTTTCTAAAGAGTAGAATGACTTTCACAAATAAACCAGGACATGCCCGTACTGGTCTGGTTGTTTTGACATGAGGCTGGCTGAGAGGCTAAGTAGGTCAGAAGGTGACAGAAGCATACGTCAAAGACATAAAGTCCAAGCAATAGGGAAATCTGTGCATTAGATGCTGGCCTTCAGGCACTGGCCACTTCATTTGACCAGTCTTATCTAGCTCTTAATAGGTGGTCAGTTTCACTGGATTACCTTAGTCTGTATATTTCTGCTTGTCAGACTATTCTTTACCCTGCATGGACACTGTGTGTAAAGATGCCAGCATATCACAGAATACAATATCACATTGGTGTCATCATTGCTGTTCCAAAAAAGGTCCACTACCCAAAATATTTCGGAGATGTCAGAGCTGTGGATTGATAATTGGGTGGAGTCATGTTTAAAATGGGGTTTTGGCAATGTCATTGAAGTGAATTTTAGTGAATTATGTAAGAGTGTATAGTCTTTTTTAGCACAGAGAGGTCCATCACATAATATAAAAAATAACTACCAATTAAACCCTATAAAGATGTAGGTCTTCTAAGGGTCGTTTTTTTTTCTGAAAGCCTTCATATTGTGTGGGTTAAAGGGTTCATTACAGTCACACATCTCATTTACACATTTACAAAACTAGAGGAAAAAGCCCTTCTAAGTTTATTAAGGGAATTAAAAAGTGCTCTTCCATGACTTTATGCATTTTTTGTATTATTTTTAAGATTGTGCACAGATAGGAGCTACACACCTGCAAAGTATACCTATGAGACAGGCAGACATAATAAATTAGAATTTGTATTTCCAAATTGGATTATTCATACTCCCCAGGTTTATATGCAGCTGCTAAGATGCAAACAAACATCCAGTCTCTTCCTCAGCCACACACTTCTACAAAATCTCCCTTCACAGTCCGTTCTTCCTGTTTCTGGATGATCTCATGGTGCTAGTATGACCATGTGGAGAGACCAGACTGCAGGAGAGCACTTAGCTTCATTACCTCCATCTCCAAGGGGAGACAACTAATGACCATCCGCCGTCATCCCGTATATTGGCGTCTCTCTTCAGGCCTGGTTTTGTTGTGGTTTTCCTCCTGCTGCACCCCCTGAATGCATCCTCCTCCTCCTCCTCACTCTTCCCTCTCGTCCCCACCACCTAGTTACAATGTGTGTGCATTTAACACTCAGGCACTGGAATGTGTCTACAGGCCCATGTGAACTTGAAGGGGGGGAGGGAGGTAATGCTAACATTTAGTGTACTTAAAGGATGTTTCTGAGCACCTGCGAGTTGCCCGAGGCACAGGAAGAATGCCGCTCTTGGTAAAGAAACGAGAGAGGAGGAGTAGAAGAGAGAAGGATTTATAGAGAAGAAAAACACCCGCAATAAAGGCTTTTACAGTACCACACTGAGCAAATAGTATTTACCCTTATCTAGGAACTAGGTTGCTTGTACATGTGGTTTTAAGAAGAAAAATTAAGTTATATAGAACTTAAACATTATTTGGAGGTTCCTCAAACTTTGAAAAGGCACATATATACCAAATGAAACTTTAAGAAATCGCTTCTTTGCCATTGCTTTAAAGAACCCCTTTTTGAAAGTCTAATTTCTCTCACAATCTGCAACACCTGCACCTACACCAGCAAAATGGCTCATTTAGAAGCCATTTATCGGCTGAATCAGATTAGTTTTAAGTAAGGAGATGGAGAATCATGTTGATTTGGAGTTAAGGTCTATAGGAAGGCAGATTTGGAGGTGGATAGTGGGTGAAACACTGGTAAAGAAAAAAACCATTGCAAAAAAAAAAAACATTTCCAGGACATTTTAGGGCAAAGTACTTCTAATGTCTTATGTCTGACTTCATTTTTCTGTTCTTGTTATTTTAGGGCTGAATATAACAGCAGATAACTTCATGGACATGCTGGAGACTGGAGTTGTTCTCTGCCAACTAGCTGAGGAGCTGCAGGAGAGGATGATTCTAGCCAGCAATGGCAAGGTGCAAATGCCACAACTCTTAATGTTAACTGAACTTTACGCTTGAAGGTTCGGTGGGATACTGCTACAGAGGAAGTTCCTTAAGGTCTTTTAAAACAATGTGAAAACTATCCTAAAATGAAACGGGCATCCAAGTTTCTTCACTAACTGTAGCTTTTTAAACCATAAATGAAACATCATAGCTATATGTCAGCTGATTTTGAATTTTTCTCATTCTTATATAACCATTATTTCAAGTTTGAACCCTTGTGATGGATGGATGAATGTATGTATGGGTATTTGGATGGATGGATGGATGGATGGATGGACTGATGGACAAATGAATGGATGGATGAATGTATGTATGGGTAAATGGATAGATGGATGGATGGATGGATGGATGGATGGATGGATGGATGGACAAATGAATGGATGGATTGATGTATTGATGATGGATGGATGGATGGATGGACAATCAAGTAGGTAATTAGGCAGTAAAACAGGAAGGCAGACAAGCATATTATAACTCCATGAATACATATAAAAAATATAGAATATATTCACATTCCAATTTACTTAAAGACATACAGACAAACACAGCTAAATTCAAGCCATTATTAAATTTATTTCAAAAGCTGCACTTGTTTGGTGGTCCTGGAGGTCTTAATGTAAATTTCTCTCTAGATGTCATTTTTAGTTACGGGTTAGTTACATTGGCATAGTCTGAAGTGTAGGTTATAAATAAAGTTTTGAAACATATAGAATCGGCGTTTCTCTTATGCCCACATGAGGAGAAATTCCTCAAGGTGTGCTATTTAATGGCTCGGGAAGCAGGCCATGGCTGAAACAGTGCACTAAAAAATAAAGAGAATAAAAAGTCCTTGGCAGGATTTATCCACGATCTCATGAGCCATCTGTTTGCCATTCGCTGTGTGCCACTTCACCAGTCTCTCTCTCTCTCTCTCACTCTCTCTCTCTCTCTCTCTCTCTCTCTCTCTCTCTCTCTCTCTCTCTCTCTTCTCAAAAGAAAGCAAAACACATTCCATGTTCACAAAAAATGTGAACATTAAAATAGATATTAGACACAAATATTAGTATCATATCTTGGACAGTATCTCTTTAGTAAAATATTAGTAACACTTCATTTTTTTAATAATTTTAAGTACTTTTTCTTCATTTTAAATTTTGGTTTCTGTGTGTTCTGCAGCCCTTCATCCGGCGAGTGATTCGCTGGAAAGAAGATGCTGCCCCTGGTTCTTTTTTTGCGCGGGACAATGCAGCCAACTTCCTGTACTGGTGCCGTAAATTTGGAGTGGGGGAGTCCCATCTCTTTGAGTCAGAAGATTTAGGTGAGTAGCTACAGCTGCATCCTTCTGTGAGTCTGGCATGCACAGATGCTTAGTGATTAATTTGTACTTAAATATTGCATTCTGATGTTATGCATGTTGATGTACCAATAGACATTTTCATCATAATATTAATTATTAATCATCAATTAATATCGGAAATGAGGGAAACATTTAGAAAAGGTTTAGAAATTTCCATTTCTGTCAAGTATGTTAGACAAATTTTAAACATTGTAGCATTTACATATAATTGCTGTATTTTTAGGCCAACATTTTAGGCTTTACTGAGTCTTTTTTATTGCCAAGAACTTCAGAATAATGAATCAGTTGCCAGAGGGCTTAAAGAGTAATTCCAGCCAAAAAGTTACATTTTACCATACAAGCCTGCCTGTATACCCCCTACATAACTTGAGAGTGGGATGAACTTCCACAACTCTTTAAAACCAGATATTTGAGGTTTGGTATCTGAAATCAGTTTCTTTCCTGCTGGCTATCATGGATGGAAGCCAAACTGCTAATTTCACTATTTGAAAGCGAAATACCATATCTGTACTTGTTCACATCTTTACCCTCCTCATCAGTGGCCACACTAGCAGTGAGGATTTTTTGTTGGAGGATATTTTTACATAATGCATGCTGGATTTTGCAGTGAGAGAATGTTAATAGACTTTGTCATCACATTGATGAGTCAATGCATGACATATTACATAACATGACAAATTTCATTTGAATGTTCCTTTAAAATACTAACATCTGCATTTCTCCCTACAAAAGTGAGCTTGCTCTTTGGATGAGGAAAATGGTCACCTTTAGGTAAATAAAATGTTTGTGATGAAATGTCAAAATAAGTTCATCCATTCAAATTCACTTGCTACCATCAAGCCCAAGTATTTCTACACTTTCTTTATTTATGCATTTATGTATTTAGAGCTTCAAGGAGTAATGCTTTGAGCTATTTTGGCTCCAGTGTATCACAGTTTCAGCAGGTCAGAGCTTCAGTGTGCAGCCCAGCACAGCCAGTATGAGTCAGAAGTGTGACTGTAGACTCCTTTACTCTGCTGAGACATCTGCCTCTGCCCAATATCCACTTAAAGGAATAGTTCCTATCAAATATATAAAGAATATGCTTTCACTATGTTCTTTTTTTATTCCTCTTTCAGCTGCCACCTTCAATTTTAATGAAATATAATTTGAATTATATTTAATCTTAATACCTTTGCTTATTTAAACTGTGTAACTGCCAGTTCCTTCGCTATCATACAGAGACGCCCCCTGCTTCTCTCTCTCTCTCTCTCTCTCTCTCTCTCTCTCTCTCTCTCTGATTGAACTCCACAGGGAACAGAGCTGAATGGCAGTGCAGTATCAGTAACACCCTGCGTGACCTCCTTGGTCCCCACTGTCACTGTATTTTTGCGATGAATAAAAGGAGGGAAGTCAAAACAAAGAAACAGGGGGACAGTGTTGCTAGATCAACAGGAAAAATAAGACTTGGATCATACAAAGGGAAAGAACACTTGAAGAAGATACAAAAAAGACAATATGCCAGGCCCTTAGAATTTATATCACCAAATATATATAGGTAATATATAACAAAATGGACCAAAATAGCAGCAGTAACCAAAAATAACTGCAATAGTCAATAAATATGAAGCGTTGTATACAATATAGGGTGTGGAATGGTACCGGATAGTATTACATATAAAAAAATCAGTTCTGATTCATTGCAATTCAGTTGGCCCACATACTTGTGAATGTCCTATTTGAAATGCTTATGCACTTCTCTTTTTGGGTCATAGCCATAAATCCAGTGAATATTTTTGTTGACCAGCATTATCATGAAATCTTATGCTCGAGTGCTAGTTCATTTTTAAACAACTGTTTGCAAATAACTTCCTGCTGGTTTAAAGTACATGAGTCATAAATGTACTCATGTTCGATTGTTTTGTTTGACTTCTTATGAAGTCCTACCAACGTTTAAACCTCATTTCACCAGAAATCACATGTCAGTATAAAACAGTTTGGGTTTAATGCTAAATTATGCAGTTTAGACAAGTTTCAACACAGTTCAGAACAAACAAGTGTTAACTTTTTTAAGAGCATCATCTTACACTTGCACAACAGCTTTGTTCAAATAAAGCACAGCCATGTTTTGTTTGCATGTGGGTTACAAAGCCTCAAAAAAACGAGGTGGAGAAAAAGCGTAGGTGTCTTTTAATCAGCTCAAGAATTTGGAATTCTGCAGATGATTAGAGGCACAAAATACTCGGCAGCCCTCAGCTTGCCCATGTTTTTCTAAAGATGTGTGCCCAGCGCCTCGGGCAATTGGGCAAGTCTTGAAAGAGAGTAGATGCTTTTCTCCCTAATTTGTATATTTTGTGTCTTATCACCATGGAAATTGTGGGCTGTAATAAATTGTCACTTGTTGATTAATCCTTATTAATGTGCGTGTGTAATAGATCTTCTTCCATCAACTGTGTGCTTTTTATTTCCTTATTTTGTTTCCTTTGTTTCTTCTGTATGTACTTTTAGTAACATCGTTGTTTTTAGTTTTGGGCAGGTATGGAAAAAATGCTGTAAACAAAGAATGCTTTCAGAAATATAAATAATGATTGTTTATTTTTATCAATTTACAAAATGAGGGCAGTGGTGGCCTAGTGGTTAGGGCGTTGGCTACATGATCGGAGGATTGGGGGTTCGAACCCCTTCCCAATAGGTTGCCCTGAGGTACCCTTGAGCAAGGTGCCGTCCCCGTCCTGCTCCTCCCTGCGATGGGCTGGCGACCTGTCCAGGGTGCGTCCCCCGTCCTCGCCCTGTGTGCGCTGGGTTGGACGCCAGCACTCCCCCACGACCCTGTTTGGGACAAGTGGCAGATAATGGAATAATTTACAAAATGCAAAGTGAGCAAACAAAAGAAAAATCTAAATCAGATCAATATTTGGTGTCACTATCTTTTGCCTTCAAACCAGCATAAATTCTTCTGGCCCCCACAGAGCCCTGATCTCAACATCATCCAGTGTGTCTGGATTACATGAAGATACAGAAGGACGTGAGGAAGCCTACATCCACAGAAGATCTGTGGTTCGTTCTCCAAGATGTTTGGAACAACCTACCAGCCCAGTTCCTTCAAAAACTGTGTGCAAGTGTACCTAGAAGAATTGATGCTGTTTTGAAGGCAAAGGGTGGTCACACCAAATATTGATTTGATCTGGATTTCTCTTTTGTTCATTCACTGCATTTTGTTGATTGATGAAAATAATTGATTAACACTTCCATTTCTGAAAGCATTCTTTGTTTACAGCATTTTTTCCACACCTGCCTGAAACTTTTGCACAGTACTGCATTTCAAAATGTTTCTCTTTTTGGTGGCACATAATGTAGTACGATGGATGGATGGATGGATGGATGGATGGATGGATAGATTACAAATACAAATGCATGGGATGTCATCTGATTAGCAGGAGAAAATTGAAATTGATACAATTAATAGGAATACAATAATACTTTAGTAAAAATTGTCCAGAATTATATTTAAGTACAGTAATGTTTAACTGCTTCATTTTTCCACCCAAGATCACAGTATAAGCAAAACAATGACACCAGCATGTTCCATCAGGTTATTAAGATCAAATTGGAAACACACCCTTCCTTTATTTTAACTGGAAACGTAAAGGCATATCAGTGTTCTAAAGTCACACAGTGCACCTTTTAAGTCAAGCAGATGCTCATTGATCCTATGTGTGTTTTGACAGTTCTTCACAGGCATCCACGTGATGTGTGCTTGTGTCTCATGCAGCTTGGGAGAATTGCATCAAAGTAAGAGTTCAGTGTCTTTATTAGAACATTTCTAATTTGAGTCCAAATCATGAAAACCATAATGACGTAAGATAAAGTGGGTGAATCAAAATTATGATGCATGTAATTACAAACATTTACAATATATACAGTACAACATATTAACCTGCCATGTGTAATAAACACAGGTACACTCAGTATGAGCTCAGTGTACAAGGTACACCTATTATATAAACAACATATATTTATGCCAGGGATGTTCAAACTTTATATACCACAGTCTAATTATAACAGTTGCTTTATGCTTTACATGCTAATGTTCCATGCTCTACCTGAACATCTCTCACAGGTATGGAGTTGATGCCCCAGGACTTGTCAAGCTGGAAAGAGAGATGGAGAAAGAAGATGGATCTTTATATCCATCCCTGTTCTTTGCTTCGCCTTTGCCGTCACCCTCTTCTCCTCCTCTTTTCTTTCCTCCTGCTTCAACACCCCCACCTTCTTCACCCCCTGCCTCCCCTTCTCCCTCTCCTCCACCTGCCTTTCTGCCTCCACCTCCTTCACCTGCTCCCAGCCTCTCCCCCCCTCCTACCCCATTAACTGAACCTGTTGCTCTGCCAGAGCCTGATCCAGAGCCTAACTCCCCCAGTCCCCCCTCACCTGTTAAAGCACACAAACCTGCCTCACATTGCCTCAGAAAGTCCAGTGGGAAAAGTAAGAGCACAGACATCCTGCTGGATGATACTGTAAGTGGAAATCATCAAACATATGAAATTTATTTGGCTTTGTATTTGCCAGCCTACTCTTACTTTTATACTCTTAACCCTCAGGAATCAGGATTTTGCTGGCAATAAGGAAAGCATATCATAGTTATACTTTAATTATTTGAAACAAAAAGAAACATTCTTAGAAAACTGAGAAAATTATTATAAAACTGTGTGTGTTTAAACATTAAAGCAAAATGACTTTAGAACAATATTACAAACTTACGTTAAGCCACTAAGTTTTAAAAAAAAGGAAACAGGCGTCTTTTTCCCAGATAGTGAAAAAAACTGTGTATTCTGGAAAGCCTAGCACACAGTTAAGGGCTATCTTGCTTTGTGTCTTTAGGTAAAGCAGATTTCAGAAGACCCGCCATGCAGGTGCCCAGTGAAATTCTGTATTGAGAAGCAGCCTAAGGGTCGGTATCGTGTGGGGGATAAAGTGCTGTACGTAAGGGTAAGAATTTCACTCTCCCTCCTCTTTTTGTTTCAGTATTGTCAAGTGAACAAGTAAGGCTGGATGTACTTGCAGGTTACTTCAAGTTAAGGTTCTAGGTAGCTGCTGAAAACAAATGGAAAGTAGAAACAATTAGTACACCCCAACCCAAACTAATGAAATCTAGCAAAATGGCAAAGAAACAAGATCCTGAACAAACAATATTCGGAGCAAATCCTGAACACTGAATGATGAGACAGACTGTGTACTGTTGTTGAAGGAGAAAGCCTGCCTCTCAAATGATGCTTCAATTCAAGTCTTTACTACTTTGCTCTCTGGTAGGAAAACATCTCTGGGCATCTACCAGATATGTCTACCAAACAGTAAACCAAATCCACTGCCAAACAGTAAAGCATGATTCTGTGGGTTTCCATTCTATTTCACATTAAAAGCACTTACAGCTGACCAGGGCAGATCCAGCAGAGCCAATTTTTCATGATCTAAATTAAGGTAAAGGTGGCTTTAAAAGTACTGAGCCCTTAGGTATGACCCTTTTTAACTGCCTATGTTTGTCTTTAGAAATAGCAGGGCTTGATTTTATGCACCTTTAACAATAGGTGCAGCTGAAACTCCTGAATTGCATAATTACCCCATATACTATATATACATATATACACAGATGGGATCAATATTCACTAGAACCTACATGAACATACATGCTAAACATATTTGAGCAATGGTGAGAGTTAGGGTGACCCCTCATTGAAGGGGAGAAGAACGTGAAAAAAAAGATATGTAGAATTGCATTATTGAGTGTCTATGATCAGATCTAGTGCTAAGGGAGATTCTTAATACTTTTTAGAAATGAAAGAGGAGTAATCCTGATAAATACCGACTGTCATCAACATCATTTGCTATTCAATGATTATTTTATGATGAGCATGTGAGAAAAATGAAGCATCTCAAATTACACTTCTGCCATTGACTGCCATTGATACTGAAGCCTGCTTGGACTTCTTATGTATTGTAAGTTTGGACTCTGCAAGCCTGTGGAACTCATTCAAAGGCAAAGACACATGGGAGCCTGCGTTGCCCAGCAACGTGAAGAAAAGGTTCACACCTTTTGAATGGGAGAGGGAAAGGCAAAAAAAAAAAAAGATTCCAACTGGCAAATGGATAAGATCAGACGATGAGTCTTTTAACAAGCTCTCTCACTGTGGGCAAACAATGCACACATTTACATAAGCGTATAGCCAAAAAATAATATTTGTGCTAAGACGGGAAAGCAAGAGATTAGTAGGACTATTTGTAAAGCGCTGGGATGCTGTTTAGAACAGGCAGATCTCAGTGCAAATCAAAATCTAAGAAATCCAGGCATCAAAACATGCTCTCTTTTCTTCTCCCTCACTAAAGCTAAAGCCAGTTCAAAGCAGTAATGGGGATGGAAGAGCACTTCAAAGCATTGTCACTTTGTCTAATTAGGGACCTGCTCAAAATCATTACACACTCTGTTACTCTTATCAGAAGCCACTTGTTTAACTCTGACTATCTCTGATGCAATAACAGTAAATCAATCCAGCTCTGCAGGCTGTTTTGCCTCAGCAGATTTCTTTCTGCTCTTGACACAATGCACACCTGGTTTGCCAACCAGCAACATGTTATAAACCATCTTAAAACATGTCTCGGTTGCTAAAGAGGAAGATCATAAAAGCTTTGTAGGTTGTTTTAAAATCATCTGGCATGCATAAGGATAATTAAGACCATTCAATTTGGACGACCAGTTCTTTCAGAGATTTCTGTGGAATCTCTAAATCACTATGATCTTTGCATTTAAAGCAAACACTTATTAATTCCTGTTTTGAATGGATGCCTTCTCATTATGCTGTGCATGCATGTGCATGTTCATGTCGGGTGTCTCTTTGATTTTCATAATTATATTTGTGTAGAGGGTGGATCATTTTATTTACATTTTGTAAAACTTGTTCCCACAATCCTGTCTTCTTCCTTCAAGGCACGTAAGAGAGCCAATGCAGAACAGTCTCTATGTACAGAATTTTGTCATGGAGAGGCCTAAGGGATAGATTAATACTCCTTTGATTCTTAATCTTTTTATTAGTTCCTGATTACTAATACATTATAAGACTCCTGTGTTGTGACATGTATGCACTGAAGTTGTCTCTACCTGCGATTACAAATATGTTCCCCAACTGGTAATAAATCCAGATCAGGGGTGGCCAACTTTGGTTCTGCAAAGCTGGTGTCCTGCACTGTTTTTTGCTTTTGCTTTCCCTGCTCAAACACACCTGTTTCAACCTGATAAAATCCAGGTTTAGTGAATGTGTCTGAGGAGAATATCAAATTGCACAGGACACTGGTTCTCCAGGATATGACTGGATTTTTAAGTTATATAAAAATATCTGCCTGTCATATAGAAACCTCATGAGTCCATATAATGGGGGCAGTGGTGGCCTAGTGGTTAGGGCGTCGGCCACATGATCGAAGGATCGGGGGTTCGAAACCCTTTCCAGTGGGTTGCCCTGAGGTACCCTTGAGCAAGGTGCCGTCCCCGTCCCGCTCCTCCCTGCGATGGGCTGGCGACCTGTCCAGGGTGCGTCCCCCGTCCTCGCCCTGTATGCGCTGGGTTGGACACCAGCGTGACCCCGTTTGGGACAAGCGGCAGAAAATGGATGGATAGATGGATGGATGAGTCTACATATTTTCCCATTTTTTCATTATTTGAAAATGTCAGCTGCCCAATAACCCTGTGTGTACATTTGTTAACAAATGGCCCAATAGAAATAAAGTACTGACGCATTGATCTACATTAGAATAACTGCTTTTTAGGAGGAAATTAAAACTGATTGAATTACATTATTGAGTTTTTTAATGCTTTGACTGAAAGACATAAACCTTCACATCCCCAATGAAAGAAAAGCTGTAGCTGTTTTTTTGGGACTGGCACATTCCTAGCCATGGTCTTTGTAGAAAACAGCTCAACCTCCTAAATGCCCTAAACTGCTAATGACTTTCTAGCCTTTAGGGAGCAACATGTCCTGTGCATGATTTGGAAAAGGATTTAGAGGTACATGCCAGGCTGTAAAAAATAAAGGAAAGAGGGATTTATTGATTTCAGTGGTGAAGTCATTAGCAGTGTGATTACTCTCAAAAGCTTGTTAAAGAGCAAAGGCTGTGCTACCAGGCCCCGCCTCCTTCCTTTTTTCTTGCTGTGTGATTTTTCAATCAGACGATTCCTCCAGGGCCTCCGCTGTGGAAGGATAGCAGCATCAATTAGAGAGAGAGAGAGAGAAAGAGCAAAAAAAAAAAACTGGAGTAAAAAGAAGGAGCAAGCAGAGGGGTGAAGAAAAAATTCAATAATCAGAGTGGAGAATGACAGAAGAAAAGGAAAAAGTGTGAGAAATAGCAAACAGGAAAAGAAAGAAAGATAGAAAGAGAGACTGCAGGACACAGAGAAAGTGAAATGGAAAATGAGCAAGAGAGGGATGGAAGGAGGGAGACAGAAGGAGGTGCTTGCCTTTGCACTCATACACTAAGCTCAGACAGAGCGCTTTCAGTGTCCTCTCTCATCTTATGCTTGTCTTAAAAGCAATGTGTGGGAGACAAATTTGAAGTGGTTTTATGGTTTGAATTAAATCCTGATTTGAAAGGAAAACATATTCGATCAGCACAATAGCAAGACAGAAAATGAGTCTGAATTGTGGGATACAGAGCCAATAAAAAGTGTGGACAGTTTTGACATATCCATTACATCTGTACAGATCAGATCATCAGCAAGATCACTGCCAGCAGTTGACTCAGTTGAATGCATCATAAAAGCCTAAAGTAGCTGATCTAGATAACCTCTCTCAGTGAACAGATTAGTTTGTGTCCTGTCAAATGAAGATGTATGTGCTTAAGTGGTCCCTCTTCTGTGCATGTTATCTTGCACATGTATCTTTTTTGTTCATCAAGACGGCATTCACAGTTTACAGAATACCAGGTGATTATTCTGATACACATTGTGATATGCTTTGCAATAAACTATATACTACACACACACACACTCTCTCTCTCTCACACACACACAAACACTCACACACACACACACACACACACACACACACACACACACGCACACACACAAACTTGACTTGAGGCCTAACTGTCTTACTTATATATACAATTTTGTCCCTTTTGACCTTCAGGACACCAGAATCATTTCACTTTGGTCCAGAAAGACAAAAATGTTGTGTCCAACCTGATTGAAATAAAAGAAATGAAATTAAACGAAAGTCCTGTTCATAATCGACCTTAGGGACTAAGAATAAAGCTGTGAGACAAACAATGGCGCATTGGTCCAAATGTTTTCCTAAAATTCTGCGAAGCAGCCTATTGTTAAAAGTGCTTTCTGAACTCACGCTTCTTTAGCTCCGCTCACACCAAACCTGCAAATGATGTGTTACACAACATAAAAATATAAATAGAGACAGCACAGCTTGTCTTCAGTATTAGAACATCTCTTCCAGACTGAATGCAGTGCTGGATCCTGAGGGACCTCTTTTAAACCCATGTCTTTGGGAGAAGTGCAGACTGGCATCTAGTGGCTGTGCATGGAGCTACAACAGTTGTGCTTTGGAGAAAATAAAGTCCAGTCAGCTGCCAGTGGAGATGGAGAAAAGTTGGGCGAAGAGCAAGCAGGAAACTGGTGAGGTGGAGATGCAAGTGTTGTGTTGTGAAAAATCTGTGAAGGCTGGAGAAAACACTTTTGTAAAAGCTTTAAAAGAAATAGAAAGATATATCAACTGTTCAATTATTCAAGCAACCCTTTAATTATTAAGGTGATTGTCTTCTCTGGGAAAGAGGTGCAGACATCACTGGCCTTCTGTTTAGAGTAGAAGATGTGGACCTCTGTATATAATTATTTAAAGCAGAGGGTTCCAGCCTCCCTCCTAATGCTCCCTGTCCTGCACATCCTCTCCAACTCTCACACTGGTAACAAAACCAGGGAAATATGGAAATATGTGCAGAATATTTAAAAAATACTTTTTAAATTATGTTATTATTGCTGTCTATTTAGTCATATAACAGTACAATTAGACATATACAGTATTTGGGGAAAAAACAAGAAAAGATGGGAGAAAAAATAGCATTAGGCTTTTGTTTTCTTAGGGGGGAATTTTACAGAAATGTTAAAATGTCAGCACATTTTCATTTTTAGATGTAAGCAATATCTTTCAGGCCAGTTCAATATGGTATTCTATAGAAACATGCCAAGTCGAAAAGGTGGAGCTAGAAACTTGACCGCCATAGAGTGTAATGAATGAATGAATAAATGAAGGAATGAATGATCTTTGTTGATGTTATATAGGTACAATACAATTCTGCAGTGCTTCTCACAATGTTGGTAAAAATTAAGGGGTAAAAATAAATAAAAACACACAAATAAATAAGCAAGAAACAGGCCAAGCAGAATTTTTATTTACATTTAAATAAATAAATGAATAAATCATACATATGTGCCCAGGTCTTTTTAATGCAGTTTTTATTATTATTATTATTATTATTATTATTATTATTCAACCAAATCTTTTTAAAAAATGCAGTCAAGTCTACCAGCTGGACTGAAATTATGGGCAAGCAAACAGGGGTTTCCCAGCACCCCTGCTTCTCGCTCATTTATTTTATATATTTATTTCATGTCAGACTTGTGCAACCTGACAGGCTCGACATTTTAATCAGGTTGGAAACAGCTGAGGCACACCAAAGACTGATTGGGAATACCAGACGTGCCACGTGCGGTGGGTGTGTGGGTGTGTGTGAATGCGTCTATTAGGATGCGTGGCAGGTCACAGGGTCTGAAGAGGGAGGGGGATGCCCCCATATAAATCTGCTTGTAATACCAGCAGTGGAACAGCTCTCTAATGAGGGGGTTATGGCTGATAGTGGTGGGTTTGAATGCCTCTAGGGAGAGACCGGTATCTCTAGAGACATAAACCATTGTGCTTCTCTCGTTGGCTCTTTTTTATCCCTCACATTTTTAATCAATCTCTCTCTCTCTCTCTCTCTCTCTCTCTCTCTTTTTGTTCAGTCACTGCTGCTGTTGCCATGGCAGTACTAGGCTCACACTATGCAAGAAGGTGTTGAAGGCTTGTGCATCTTAGGTGTAAATTTGTCAAACAGGAACCTGTGAATGTGTATGTGTGTGTGTGTGTGCATGCAGGTGTATTGGTGCAAAAGCTGTTCATCACTTTTGATTCTTCTTGTATGTAATGTACTGTGCGGCTAGTGTTTGTGTGTGTGAGTGTATGTGCGTGTATGTGTGTGCGTGTGTGTGTGCGTGTGTGGATTAGTCTTAAGCTGGTGCTCAGATGGTGTCATGAGGCAGTGTTTCATTAGACTTAATGAGATTTGGACAGTGCTTTCTCTCTCTCTCTCTCTCTCTCTCTCTCTCTCTCTCTCTTTCTCTTTCTAAGATTATTCTCATTCGCCTTTCATGGCAGCACAATGAGATGCAGGCTTTCAATATTTAATCAGGGATGTAGGGAGGGAGGGGGTCTTTCCCAAAGTAGAGGGCTTTGCCAGAGGGGTATCATTCTTTACTAAACAACAAACGGATCATTTTGTAGAGCACAGGGTCTGTGGCAAAGCAGACAGAACATTTGCTGTAGGTACAGCAAACATAAATTATAAATGGATGTGGAAATAAAAGATATTACTGATTTTAAATAGGAGTGAAATACACTTGATTAAAAGGAAAAAAGATGGTAAAGTGACATTTTCTGCAGATTTTTATTTCAACATAACTGTATAAAAATACATGTTTTTCCATGCATTATCAGGTTATTTGATGAATTTTATTTAGAATAAAAAAGCATATAATGCGGTCTGTGAAATTCCATATGAAATTAGAAATTAGAAACATGAAATTAGAGTGGGGCTGTTCAAAATTTTGTATGTCACTCGATATCTCAGATCACAATTCCGAACCTTTTATGTCGCTTCAATGATAGAGTGAGCAGTATCAGGATCAATCACCACATTCTCCACAGATGGTGTCCTTTTGGGGCAGTGGTGCTCAGAAGGTTGTTCAAATCCCAGACCAGTAGATTGCCTTGAGCAAGGTACTGTCATCATCACTGCTCCCCAGGCACTGGATATGGCTACCCACTGTTGCATGGGTTGTGTTTTACTGTGTGCTTTGCTATGTATTCACAATGACAAACAGTCGCTTCTTATAGTTTCCTTCAGCAAACATTGCCCTTGAAGCTGCATTATTCTACAAAACTGAAGAAACCAAATACTAAACTAAAGTTTTTGGGGAGAAATTTGTGAAAATCTGATTTTGTACCTTGGGTCTGCATTTAACACGCATGCATTTCTCTGCCCTACAGATGCTGAATGATAAACACGTGATGGTGCGTGTTGGAGGAGGCTGGGAAACATTCGGAACGTATCTGCTAAAGCATGATCCATGCAGGACAGCTCAGCTCATTCGGCCAGGACTCAAACCTTTCAAGCCCACCAACAAGTGCCTCAACAATAAAGAGCCATCGCGGGACAGCTACCTGGTTGTAGGCACTCATGCCCGCCTCAGAAAATAATTCTCAAAATCATAATTTGCAAAAACAACAACTAAACAACCACAATGACAGATATCATGATTGTTGAATAGCTATGCCTTGTACTGAAATCTCTGTGGTTTCACAGTGTTTAGTCAAGAATAGAATAAATAAGCACACAATTAAATGCATGGATTTGAACTGCATATGGTTTCAGCTTTTGGTAAATAATTTTAAAAATCAGCAAGTTACCATGTCTATTAAAAACAAAAAAAGGTCCTTGTGTTATTATTATTATTATTATTATTATTATATGTTGTAATGTAATGTATTATATTATATTATTTGGACAACATTATTATAGAATTGATATTAAAACATGGAGGCGGGCTCTAAATACTGATGATTTACACTTCTGACATGGGGTGTCTCAGTGGTAATATGTCATTTTCATTTTAAGAACTGTTTAAACATGAAATCTTATCTGCTGCGTAAAGGGAAACTTCCAGAATTATCCACAAGGTGGTGCCTGGTGATAAGCTATACAGTATTTTCAGAAGTGGTTGCATTTAGTTGCAATCATGGGATTCAAAGGACGAATATTTCACTTTTTTACTTTTTTGATTTATAGTGTGGTGTATGTAAAAAAACAATAAACTTACCTTGGCAAAAGGTTTCTTAACTTATTCAACAAAATAACACAATATATAATCAGAATAAATTAAAGATACATTCAGTAAAAAGTACTAACTTTTGATATCGTTTGAGCAGGTTTTAAGAACAAAAGTTTAGTTTCAGATTTCTTCTTGATACACCAAACCGTCACAGTAAACTTTACAACTTTAAACTTTACACTGAGTATTATAATAAATATAAATGCCTACTATATATATATATATTATACAGTACTGTGCAAAAGTTTTAGGCAGGTGTGAAAAAATGGCGTAAACAAAGAATGCTTTCAGAAATGGAAGTGTTAATCATTTATTTTCATCAATCAACAAAATGCAGTGAATGAACAAAAGAGAAATCTAAATCAAATCAATATCTGGTGTGACCACCCTTTGCCTTCAAAACAGTATCAGTTCTTCTAGGTACACTTGCACATAGTTTTTGAAGGAACTTGGCTGGTAGGTTGTTCCAAACATCTTGGAGAACTAACCACAGATCTTCTGTGGATGTAGCTTCCTCACATCCTTCTGTCTCTTCATGTAATCCAGACACACTGGATGATGTTGAGATCAGGGCTCTGTGGGGGCCAGAAGAACTGATGCTGGTAAAAGGCGCTATATATGAATACATTTAATTGAATTGGTGTGAAGGCAAAAGGTAGAAACACCAAATATTGATCTGATTTAGATTTTTCTTTTGTTCACTCACTTTACATTTTGTAAATTGATCAAAATAAACAATCATTGTTTATTTCTGAAGGCATTCTTTGTTTACAGCATTTTTTCCACACCTGCCTAAAACTTTTGCACAGTACTGTATATATAATAAGCATTTATATTTATTATAAGACGGTATATGATAGTTATATATAGGATAGTCATACTGTATGAGATGTGCAGTCTAGACTTTTTCTGCTGCTACAAACACACATGACAAAGTAAATGTCAGTTACATTTTATTTCTTTAAAATAAAAATCATTTAAAAAATGGACACAAACCTCTTAATACATTTAAATAAATTCACCATCATAAAGTCATGCGCAACTATGATTGCAGTGTTCTTGACCTGCTTCTTTAAGTGAACCAATAAAAACGGTTCATACAAAATTAAAATGGTGCTACTTTAACTGCCAAAATAAAAGATGGCTATTGTACAAATGTCTCACATTTATCCTAGAGCTCCTTGGACTTTCTGCAATCACACATGTGCTTTTCCCCTCTCCCTCTATTGTCTAGAAAGTTATGACTCTCGTTTATAATATTTATGGCACTAATGATGCAGTAATGTCTCTGATGATTCCAGCTATCATCAGATTTGGTATTGTTTATTGTGGTATTTGTTGCTTAAACACATTTTAAATGACATATTTCATGGAAAAACACATCAGAGCAAAAACAGAGCTTATCGTGCTTCCCGTTTACTCCACACTTACAAATAAACCTGCCCGCTTCTCTGCAAAAGCCTTAATAGGCCATATTTACTCTTTATTTATTGTCTTCCTGTGACAAGGAGTTATCTTGAGTTATGTCATTATAATCCTAAAATCAATGTTTTCCTGAGATAATGTGATCTAAAGATGTTTAAAGATGATTTTTAACATCTTGGGGGGGAAAAAAACATGGTTTTCCAGAGATAATGAGACAGAAGGCTTACAAATACATATTACAAAGGATAGCGGTATGAACATTTCTAATAGGAATTGCATTAAATCACATTTCATGGATAAAAAAGATCCATGTAAAGTCAGTGTTCAGGGTATGGTTCTGTTTGTAGACCCAGAACATTGATTATCCCAGAAAAACCAATACATATCATAATGAACCTTTTCAAAAATGTCTCATTATCACTGGAAAATAGAGTGATCCACACAAAACAACTTTTTACTTATCACTTACCAAATATCTTCCGTTCATCACTGGTCCTGAATAAAGAATACTAATGTGTTGTGCTCAGGTCCTAGGTCAGTTTAGTCTCTATGACCCATGTTTATTTGGTAAGCACATTTGAGGCATCACTAGTTGTTAAGACAACTGTGTTTTTTCATGGACTATATTGTTCGCTAAAGTACTCACAGACTATAGCTGGTGTGTTACACATTTGCGTCGACATTATTGGTTAGTTGGATAATGCATAATGTTTACACTGAAAACAATCAGCTTTTCTGATTGAGTTGAATCCCAAAGACAGCCATGCTGGCCAAGTCTCCATCCACTCATTACTGAGAGTTAAGAGCACACTGGAACAGCTGTGGCTGAAGGGGAATCTGGGTAATGTAAACACACATGTATTACACGCCAACATATAATATATACCCTTACTGTACCAACACTATAAACTTTTCTATACATCATTCAGTAACTAAGTAGCACTCCACATGATTAGTTGTGACATTTCAAATTGACATTGTGCAAAAGTTGGAAATCCCACCACGCTTCAGTACTGAAGACTTCAAAGCCCTCTATGCAAATCTAACAATAAAGGTATGTTTTCTGATTTCAACCATCACAAATAATAGGATTTCTGTCATGAGTTCACAACAGAAATTCATCTGTACAACAAATGATGCTCAGAAAGGCTTTTTACAGACAATGCTGTAAAAAGAAGCCAGCTCAATTATTCATTCAGTGTGCCAACAAGGACTGAATTGTGTCTAATTCTTCAAAAGACTGGAGACTAGGGTTCCCCGCTGTCACTGTCATAATGACAAGAACAAAAAAGGCTCCGTTCTAAATCCAGCACCATTTCATTTAAAGGCCTGAAAAAAACATGATACATACAAACTCATAGAAGCCCCAAAAGTTTACTCCTCAGTGTTGTAGGGTTGAAGTTTCTTTTATCTCTACTCTGCTTATCCCTCCTTCTGCTCTGCTTTTGGTGGGTGTGCTCCTCTTCAGCAAGATCCTCAGGCTAAAGTCGCAATCTTTTCAGTGACACGTCCACATCCTTCAGCTCAGCAATAGCCACTGCTGTGTTTTGCTGATAATGCTAGCTTTAAAGCTCCAATCAGGATTTGCTGTGTCAGGCGAGTTTTGTACTGCCCCTCAAGAGGCCTTTGGTGACACAACCCCAAAAGGGCATAAGGTCTGAGGCCTTCAAGATGTTTTAAGAAGTCCTGGTTGGGCCTTAAAATGTTTACCAAATGCAAAAAATGCAATACAAACCACTTAGAGAAAGGAATAAATGGCTTCTCATTGGGTGTTTGACCCTTCTTGTTTGTTCCTCAGTGTCATCTTCCAAGACTGTAGAGGGATTGTGTGGTGTGTGAGTGCAGATGTGATAATGTGAAAAAGAGCACCATTTTAAGATGAAAGAGAAGAAAACTAGTGGCTTCTTGCCATTTCTTGTGTATGTGAGTAAGCGAAGAGTCAAAATGGAAAAGGTTGCTGTGCTGTGAAGAGCTCAGTGCAGCCCCAGAGTTCAACAATTGGAATGGTAGCCTGCATGTCGTAAATGTGTGTTTGTGTGTGGCTTGTCTACAATTTCTTTACTGAAACTGAACTCGTCACATGTTAGGTCTTCTTCAGTGGAATTGAGGAACGGCCATAAATTGTCCTGTTTGGCTAACTTTAGCTGCATCATTCAAATGGATGAGATGAATATAGTTATTTGTGGCCAACCAATGAGCCTGAACACACCTCCTATCCTGACACTGATGAGGGTTGTGAATGCAAACAGAATGGTGATTTCAACAGTCCAGCTGTAGCATCCTGACATAAACATTGTGCAGATGTAAAAGGCTCACACGGTCCCGTTCTCGTGCCGGGCCTTGTGGACAGCAGTGCGGGCTGAGGAGCTGCTTAGGGAGGGTGCCAATGTGCACAGGAACCCAGCCAGCAGGGTGAGGCCCAGGCCACCCCATGCGCAGAACATGGACCAGCCATAGCCGTGGCTGATATCTTCAGGCAGGCCATACAGATAGCGAGGGTACCGCGACAGTTCAAAGTTGATGCCCGCCACACATGTGCATAAGGAGATAATACAACAGGTTCCTAAAAGAGAATGCAGGAAGATATCACTGCTGTGAAAATAAAAATGGTAGTTTTGTAAAAGAATGTTCTGATTTTAATATGTTATTTTAACATTCTGGACCATTATGTAATATCAAACCAGTTCACATAATTCTGTAATTGTCATTTCTATTGATAAATTTGTCCTTTCTTTAACACAACAGTAACAACAGCAACTGTGTTTCAGTGACTGAAATCATAAAATTTGAAAAATTAACAATCATAGTGTAGCAATGAAAATAGTTTTCGAAAAAGCTGCTGTGCAATAAAGTGATAGTTCCAATAAAACAGAAACATTTTACTATCCAATAAACTGTTGGATAATATTACAAAACACTGATGAATGCTACTTCCATTATGAAGCCTCTAGATCCTCTAATGGAAGTACACGATAACATTGTGATGTTTTGGGGAGAACGTTAAAAGCTGCCAAAGCGAACTGTGACACAGAATGAAAAGTGCTTTGTTGGGACGCTATAGAAAGCTCTTCAGTCAGACATATTTAGGGAAGACTGAGAACACTTACTACTTATAGAAAATACAGATTACGAGACATATTTACTTTCCATTTCTCTCCATCTTCAAGCAACAGAGGGTGTTTTATGATATAAAAATCATTCAGCTCCCCAGCCATTGTGATCTACAATCTGCAGAATGAATCATCTCACTCGAAACCCATGCGCAATTTTTGAGGTTAGACCACTCAGAACAAGCAGTTGGATGACCAGGAGAATCCAGATATAACAAGTGATATAAAAATACCACTAGATGGTGACAAAACCCCAGATTTAAGATTTAAGCTCAGCGGCAAAAGTGATCGCTTAGAAGCTTTCCAATAATTTTATGCTGCTATAAATATATAAGCTTGAAATTATTATGCATTACTATCATACATAATCTCCCACACTAACACACACAAACATGCATACACTCTTACCTCCCATGAGGAAGAGTAGTCCAGCTACATACTGCATGAGATCATGTTGCTGGCAGCAGCCCAGAACCCCGATGATCCATCCGAAGAGGATGATGGAAACAGCCATGCCAACAAAGCCTGCGGTCATCCTCCGCAGATCTACACACACCAGCAGCACACACTTTAGTCACTGCTAAACCTTGGCCAGCAAAAGCATCACATGTACTCAGTGACTCAGTGCATCTTTGCAGGTGATGAATCATTTTGCTTCATTATATTACATATTTGCACTACATTAACTATAAATACTGTCTACTCATAGATAAAACTATATAGTGATCCACTGTATGGACCTGATTTAAAACTCATCATTTAAATAAACCATATTAAAATAAACCAGCAGAAATGTATTTTGTTGCAATTTTATTATTGAAAAAATCTGCACATTTTTTGATGTAGGGATCAATTCATCAATAACTACCATGAAATCAAAACAGCGATTTTCTTTTCTATTTGTAGGCAGTTACCATTTTGTAGATGTTACCATTTCAACTCATTTGATCCATGAACTGAAACCCCAGCCCTAGCTTTGCCATAGCTGTGACAGGCTAAAAAGGATAAATTGCCATCAGAAACAATGTTTTTCATCTTTATTATGTTAGATTACTTAGTCAGTCAGTCAGTCAGTCATTTTCTGGGCCACTTGCCCTAATTAGGGTCATGGGGGGGTGCTGGAGTCCATCCCAGCTCACACAGGGCGAAGGACGGGGGACACACCCTGGACAGGTTGCCAGCCTATCGCAGTATGTTAGATTATTTATATAATCTCAGCTATTTTAATACTGAGATGTTTTTCATGGGTGAAAATAAAAGATGTGTTTTCTTAATAGACCAAAAATTAGCAGACTTTATTTAATTTAGAATAAATCCAACAACCAGTTACAGTGACGAAGTAAATGTTTTTTCAACCATCACAGAGGCACAGCTGCCAAAAACGTTCAACTTTATCATGACTTTGAACTTGAGGATGAAGAAGATTTTGATTTTTATACATTTTGAACTCTAGTGTCTCATAAAAGGTAGAGTTTTAATTAAGTGTTTGGTAAGTACATATTGTATAAATACATATTGTATTTATTAACAATGACATTTTCTACAGATTTCTAGATTTTTTTTCACAGTTAATGCAACACTTTTATAACGCTTTGATCAAAGTCACTGGAATTAGTGATAAACAATATACAATGCTATAAACAATAGTAAACCTTTATATTTACTTAAAATGATATTTAACCAATGGTTTTATCTGTATGCTTCAATCTTAGCATTCAGCTAAAACGGTCATGTTTGCCTATTCCTAATGGCTCAAGATCATGACCATGTGGACAATTTGTTTAAAGATCACTGTGGGGTTTGTTCAAGACTTACGTAGAGCATGCCATTCGTCCTGCCGGATGGTCTTAGTGATGTTGACAGGTAGGTTTCGTGGCAGGATAGAAGAAGTGTAGTGGTACTTCACTGGAGTACATCTCTCAATCAGACCTAATAACACGAAATATAAAATAACATTCCATATGCAGCGCTTTAAAATAGCTTCATCATCCAGTCGATGCATTAAGGCAGAAAGGGTTATGGTTGTTTATTAAATGTCAAGCTCATAAACACCTTAATGGCAACTTATTTTAATGATGTATGTTTGAAAAGTGCCTGGTTAAACATACCTTGGTGTAACATTTGAGTATTGTGAACTCATCAGAAAATAGTTGAATGCTATTAATTGCCTTCTGTTGTCTTCTGTGATCAAATTCATTGAAATCTAAATAGTGAAATCTAATAATGAATAGATAGCTGCTAAAATTGGGTCAGGAATGAGTTATATCGCAAACCACATTTTATTTAGAATACATATAGCTAAAGACTAAAGAATTGTTTGCAGACTGTGAATGGGACTGAAGTTGACATAATAACTCCAAATATTTCTATATGCTTAGATAAGAAACAAGAAGCCTGTACTAGCAGCTCTTATTAGTATTAATCATATGTTTACAGTGACAGCTGGAAAACACAGATGACTTCTGATGATGTGGAAGGTTTGGATCAGGTCCAGCTTCAGCTCTGGACCAATGAAAGCATGTTGGATTAGAATCCAACTCCACCATCTGGGCTTTTTGCTCTGTAATGACAATCTGCTGGAGTAGAGTGGTGTAGTGGGTTATGTCTTTAATTCAGCACTGGTTAGTGAGACTGCAGGTATGAGCCTCCTCTGGGTAAGCTTCCATCAATGCATGATTTAAACAGCTAATGGAGAGCATCATTGGATGCTCATCGGAGCATTATGATGGCCAATCACTGGCAGTTAGGTTCTAGGATTCAATTAGTCCAGGATTAAAACATCCTTCCTTTATACTGCTCTCCATAACTAGGGGGAGGCTGCAGCCAATACCAAGGATGCTTCATCTTATCATAGGATGAAAAGCAGAGAAAAAACCTTGATAGGTTACCAGGTTCATTGCAAGGCAAACACCCAGGGCAGCGATGGCCTAGTGGTTAGGGGGTTGGCCCCAGGATCAGAAGATTGTGGATTCGATTCCCAGAACATTAGGTTGCCCTGAGGTACTCTTGAGCAAGGTATCGTCCCCGTCACTGCTCCCCAGGCACTTTCAATAGCTGTCCCCTGCTGCACGTGTGTATGGGTGAAACACAGAGGTTGACTTTCATTGTGCTGTGCTGCATTTTACAATGACAAGAATAGTTACTTTCACTTTTCACCCAAGCATTCTCACACACTCAGTTTCACCTAGGGGTGAACTAGCATTTCCAATTTACCTGACATGCATAAAGAAATGACCCAGGCTGGTTATCAAACCCAAAACCAACCCCTGCTGCCCTCAAGTAACATAAAATATTACTAGGGTTTTTCCCACGATTCCCAAAGTCAATCTGTTTACACGATACTACCATCTTAAAGGTCAAATAAGGTTTCAAGTAAGCAAAAAGGTTCCAATCATCATTCTGACTGGATTTTTGTAGCCAATCAAAGTATATGATTCCAATATACAATAAGTGTGAAAATTGGAAAATTTATCCAACCAAGCAGGGTAGACAATGGACTTCCTTTGCCTGCCCTCCAACCTTACCTCTGCCCCTCAGCACAGGAGGAACATGAGTTTTTGTAGAGCAGAATACACAACCACCACTAAGAAAATAAAATGAAACATAGTCTATGAGTCATCCTGAATGTCATGTGTGATATGTAAGAGTGTGTACTTATGTGTTGTGTATGAGAGAGAGTGCGTGCATATGAGAGAGAGAGAGAGAGAGAGAGAGAGAGAGAGAGAGAGAGAGAGAGAGAGAGAGAGAGAGAGAGAGAGAGAGAGAGAGAGAGAGAGAGAGAGAGAGAGAGAGAGAGAGAGAGAGAGAGAGAGCCAGCTGTGGTACAGAGGATCAGGCCTGAGTGTCATTCTTCCTGATGAGGCTCTAATTAAGCTAAAGCAAGTAGGTGAGAAAATCATCCCAATTAGCCACCATCATAACAGGAAGCATGAGTCGACTCAGCATGACAGAAAATCAATCAGGGGAGTGCATATCCTATACAGACAATCCATTTAATTATTAAACTTCAGGAACATTTAGCTCGTTTATGGCAATCAGGAGTCCATGCAGGGTTCATATCAACAATCTTGAGACTCACAGCCCTACACTGGTTTTCAGTCACACATACACTGATTTGGAAGAATATTAGGTACACCTACCTCGTATGTGCACTTTAAGGCCACTTTAGCTAGCACTTCTACAATATTGCTGCAGTTTTTATGGACATCGTTTTAAGTTGCTTGAGGAAATTCCTCCAATGAAACACATCCCACCTGTTTAAAAGGACATCTAAATACGAACCTTGTTTAGAAACATGAGCTATAATCTGTAAATGTTCCCCTGCAAGGTGGATCAACTAGGCAGGTGTAAAAAATTATGGACAGTCTGTGTATAAATTGTGTAAAAAGGCTACAGAAGATCATCACAGTTCCTAGACAAGCTCATGAGAGTGCATACCACACCACTGTCAGTGTGCTGCGAATGGTAATTCTTCCAAGTCAGAATCAATCAGTGGTGCTCCAGTGTTGGTCCCTTTTCACTGATTGATGGCTACAAGAGGGTGCAGCAACGCTACGTGTCCCTCTGTTAAAAAGAAAAGTCCATACATAGTTTGGCTGGGATGTATGATTGTAGGACGTTCAAATGCAAACTTTCAAATGTTTCTTCACTCGCAATAAAAATCAAATTATATTTATATTTATAACCCCAGAAGCAATATTTATAAACTCAAAAGCAGTTCTGTTTTAGTATTGTTCAAAGAACCATCGGTCACCTTTACTTTTGGTGCAGTTGGCACCTACTATCATATGCTTAAAGCTTGAGCTTGTGTGCATGTGGTCAAATGACAGATTTTGCTTGTGTTCTAAGCAAAAATGATTACACACGCAGAGAATGTGCACAACTCAATGCAGAAAAGACTTGTTTCCTGAAGAAGATATTTTGCAGATATGCATCAGAGAAGCAAATCATTCAGAGAGGTTTGATGTGAAATACACCACTGTAGTCAAAGTTAGCAAAGTTAGTCAGAAGCGTTCACAATAGTGGTGATGGAAATGTTATGTTCTAAGCTACTAAATTAAATGATAATGTTGTTTCTATCTGGGACATAGTTTCATGATAATATTGAGAATATTTTAATGAAAAATTTCATTTTTTGAAATCCATCCATGGCAGAAAGATATACAGTGCCCTCCACAATTATTTGCACCCCTGGTTAAGATGTGTTCTAGGCTTCTAATACATTTATTTCCCCCCCCAAAAAATAGACTCATAACTCAAAAAAGAAAAAAAAAATCAAACTTTAATTGAAGTACATTTATTAATTGGGAAAAAATCCCACATTAAGAAATAATATTTTTAACATTAAATCATATGTGCCACAATTATTGGCACCCATAACAATTCCTATAAAAATAAATGCGGATAAAATAAATGCTCCTCCAGGTTGATGGAGGAATATACAGATACATACATACATACATATATATATATATATATATATATATATATCTGGCGTGAAGAATGAGTCTGCAGAAATGCACCTCATGCCCACTGTAAAGTATGGTGGGGGATCTGTGAAGCTGTGGGACTGTTTCTCTTCCAAAGGCCTTGGGAACCTTGTTAAGGTGCATAGCATCATGAACTCCTTGAAATACCAAGACATTTTAAATCAAAATCTGGTGGCCTCTGCCAGAATGCTGAAGATGGGTCATCATTGTTGTCTTCCAGTAAGAATAATGACCCTAAACATATGGCAAAATCTACACAAAAATGGCTCAGCAGACACAAAATCAAGCTCTTCCTCAATCCTCAGACCTCAACCCCATTGAAAACTTGTGCGGTGAGCTGAAGAGAAGACCCAGAACTCTGTAAGATCTAGAAAAATGATGCCAAGAGGAAGGGTCAAAAATCCCTGTCTCTTTATTCTCCAACCTTGTGAAATGTTAGAGGAGAAGATTAAGTACTGTCTTGTTGGCAAAAGGAGGTTGTATGAAATATTAACAGCAGTGGTACCAATAATTGCGGTTCACACATGATTTCATGCAAAAAATGTATTTCTTAAGGTGGGATTTTTTCCCTCAGTTGTAATGCTGGTGTGGTGCGGGTAGGACGTCAACGTGGAGCCAGGGATCAAGAACATGACTTTATTATCCATGGTACATGAACAAGACTCAAGAAACTATAAAACCACCATTACATTAAGGCTTAGCCTCAGTGAATGAGCCGTGCTCTGTTCTGACTCAATGGGGCTTTAATAGTCAGCCTTCATGAGCTCAGGTGTGCTCAGTCAGAAAAGAGCGCCCTCTACCGTAGCATAACCATGCATAACCGTGGCACCAATAAATAAATGTACTTCAATTAAAAGCTGGATGTTTCTCTTTTTTGTGCTGTGAGCCTATATTTTTTGGGGGAAAAAATTATTTATTAGAAACCTAAGAACACATCTTAAACAGGGGTGCCAATAATTGTGGAGGACAAAGTACAACTATATACTGATTTGCTAGCTTGCTAGCTCAGTCCCAGCTCAGCTATCTCAGCACTATGGCAGCTAAATAAGAGATTGAGAACAGATTAATGTGTTTTAGCAATTTCTCTTTGTATAAAAAATATTTAAATTTTTTTGGCCAGCTTTCACTACCTACTAAAAAAGAGAGCTCAATGCTAAATATGAATTGAATTGCACAAAGCAAATGAAAATGACCATTCATATGATTTTTTACATAGACAAATGTGTAAAAAATATGATAACTGATTCCACCCTACACTGCTGTTAATAAATCTCTACAATGCACAATTTAACATCAAAACACTCCGAGTGATGTTACATCTCAATGATCTGATATTCCCTTTAACTACCAAGCTTTCTAAAGTAATGAAAGAAGTCCATTCCATGTGAAAAAGTGAAAAAAGGTGAAAGTGACTATTCTTGTGATTGTGAAGCACAGCACAGCTCACAGTCAGACACAATAAATTTCAACCTTTGCATTTTTCTCATACACACACGTGCATCGGGGAGTAGTTTTCTCATACACACAAGTGCACACTTTGCATATTAAAAGTGCCCGGGGAGCAGTGATGGGGATGGTACCTCGCTTAAGGGTACCTCAGGGCAACCTACTGGTCTGGTCCTTCTGACCCTTGGTCCAACTCCCTAACCACTAGGCCACAGCTGCCAATTCATAACAGCTCATTTTAGTGAACTTTCTACATATTCACAACATTATGGATGTTACTCACATAGCTAATGGGGCAGCGAGAGATCGTGGGTTCAATTCCCTCACCAGTAGGTTGCCCTGAGTTAACCATGAGCAAGCTACTGTCCCTGTCACTGCTCCCCGAGTGCTTTTAATAGCTGCCCCCTGCTGCATGTGTGTGTATGGGTGAAATGCAGAGGTTGAAATCCGTTGTGTTATGCTGTGCTGTGCTGCGTTTCACAATGAAAAGGGTAGTCACTTTCACTTAATACTATTTAATTTGTAAAAAATTTATACATTTGTATCTCTCACAATTGCATATTTTTCTTGATGCTGATATTTGGGGAACATTTTCCGTTGATTCACAACACCAAATAACAACATGACAGATAACAAGTCATGACAGTTCAGTGATATAACAGTGTCCTGATACCATTTAGCCGAAATGATCACAATTGATGGCATAATGTTTGACATCATGATATCTATGTCACACGCAGCTTGTAGTCAGTCATCATAATAAACATTTTCACATCAGTCATGGTGATGTGATGGCATATAGCATCTGCTATGACAAACGTATGGCATGATTAACTAAACATAGAACTGCACTGAATTAAATGAATATGAATCAGATTTCCACAGTTACCTCAGTCTGTAACAACTGCCCTCGATGGGACCAATTCTAAAATTTGCACTTGTATTACTTTTGAATGAATTGTTCACAAATAGTATATGCCGAATACAAAGCTGTATGTGCCTTACATTTAAGAACAAATATTAATTTTGTGCATTTTTTAAAGTATTTAACAAAAAACTGTTACTATGAGCCCTGCTATCCACTTTTTAAACTGGCAGCTCAGTCTCAGTCAGTATTATAACAGATTTATAAAATGCGACTGTGAAAAAGAAATTGCCTGCAGTTTTCTTCTTACAGCAACTGAATGGCATGCTTTTTAAGTTACTTATGCATTACCAACGTCAAAAGCCAGCAAAGAACTGCGCTCTGCATTATGCATATCCACTTAGAGGAAGGTGAACAATGCTAAAGATTCAAAGAAAGGAGAAAAGAGGGAGAAAAAACATTCACACCCCGTCTCCATCAGCTAATGCACATCAGATGTAACAGCAACAAAAGTTCTAATGCAAGTTTTAATATGTGAGTGCCGATTCAGCATCAGCTTATTTATCCATTTTTAAAAATTCTAACCTAAAAAAGCCACATTCAAGATCAACACTCCTTCTCTGAAGAACCTTCTGAGCTCAAGACTTTAAACAGACATCAGGTTTATTCTCAGTCAAGGCCAAGGCTATCAGCTCTAAAGCAGAAGTTTGCTTTCCGATCAGCAGGAGCGTATGGCCAGAGCCTGCTGTGGAAGATAATAGCCTGCTCCCTTCGTGCTGAGTTGTTTTGTTTGGCTGTAGTTGCCTGTTTTATTGTGTGTGGAAATGCAGCATCAGCAGACGTACAAAGGGCACACGCAGCACATATGCAGATCAAGTTTGAGCAAAAGGAGGTTGCTGGCCTCCAGCTTCTTCTGTATTAGGAACAGGTCAGGGTCAAGGGCTGGTTGGTGATGTAGTTCCAGAGGAAAACAGGTATGAGGATTAGGTTACAAGAAGTAAAATGTATATAATGACTACTACTGGATATGTTACAATTTCAGAAATAGAGAATACCAGAAACCAACATTTTTTCCTTTTTTACTTTTAACTATTAATCTTCACTTTTTTAAATAAAAAAGTTTGATGAAACTATTTTTTACAGTTTACAATACATATATACTGGGAGCAGTAGTGGCCTAGTGGTTAGGCCCCATATCGGAAGGTCATGGGTTTAAATCCCAGACCAGAAGGTGTTGTGAAAATCCCTTTACTTTTGTCCCTGTCTCACAGTGCCTCACATTACTGAGGTCACAGTTTGTTAGCCTAAATCTGACCCCAGGAGATAGTAAGTGGCTGAACCTGCACTTAGTTCCATTCTTACTTGCTTGCATCATCTCATGACCCCCTAGGAAACATCCAGCAGAAAAGAGTTACAGCTCTGCTTAGGCAGCTGCACTCATAAAATAGGGACACATCCGTGAAAAAACACTTTTAAGTGGGGGCCTGGATGGGTGGATGCCTTGAAATATAGGTGGT
This sequence comes from Hepsetus odoe, assembly GCA_017165825.1. Lineage (NCBI taxonomy): Eukaryota > Metazoa > Chordata > Actinopteri > Characiformes > Hepsetidae > Hepsetus > Hepsetus odoe. The sequence continues at coordinate 11,604,118 of CM029391.1, read as the reverse complement.
AGACAAGGCAGAAATGTAAACAGTGAGAAGGCCTAAGCCTAATGGTGGGAAAGGGGCAAAGGTGGATATGGCTACACACTGCTGCATGGCATGTACGGGTTAATTGCAGAATGCATCTAATTTTGGACTCGCTTCATTTCACTTTACAAAATGTAACAAAAACAATGCAATTTAAATGATTTATGATTGAGGGCACATGCAGTAAGGTAGAGCTCTTTAAGTACTGATGATATCTGGTTCTGTACAGGTACACCTTTGTTTATCAAGGTAAAAACAGAGTGAATGTGCCCTTAAAGGTATGTCTTTAACACTGTTATCCCAGGAGAAAGGGACATATGTCTACCTTTTCATAACTTAGGTTCAGAAAGTTGAACAGAAAGCCTGGATTCAGGACTGAATACATACATTCATTGTGATAATTACTGTCATACTCTCCAGCTGTAGCTTAAAAACAGTTAAAAAAAAAGAATTAAAAAGCTGGAAATGGTTCAAATGCAATATTTCCTTTTTTGTGTTCATAATGGACATCACGAATGGTTCTTGGGGGAAAATAATGTTAAGAAAATACAAAGTGTAATCCATTAAATAGTTAATGCAACAAGATTTCATTTCATCATTTTTATTTTTATGGGTTTATTCATTTTTTGATTACACCTCATTCTTCCATGCTTTAGGAGTGATTCATAAAAGTAGATACTGTGTCACAAATGCTAGTAGATGCATAAAAAGATCCATTTACACACGTGTTCAGAGCCATTTATCCTAACTAGTTTCGCAGGGGCTGCTGGAGCCTATCCCAGCACTCATATGGCGAAACCACCCTGGACAGGCTGCCAGGACATTGCAGGACATCTCAGTAAACAAACAAATTCAAACAACACAAACAGTGGCCCAAACAGTGACTGAACTGTGATCCACCTTCAAGTGAAAACAAACCCAGTATTGATCCCTGTAACTGACAAGGGCAGAGCAAATGACATGTAGTCAATAACACTCTTTCAATGCAGTTAAAGAAAAGGTTAGAGCACTCTGTTTTTGGCTTCAGAAAGATAAATTATTAGTCATTGCAGCTTCTCCAAACATGGTACGCCTACAAAGACTCATGCCACCTGACCATATGCTATGGGTAATGCTCAAAAGCAAACATAATTTCCTAAACAAATACGCACAATAAAAGGTCCCTAAACGGTTATTTGCTTGGACGCGCAGTTCAGGGAAAAGGTTTAATTAATAGAAATTCTGCACATTATTTGGAGTCTTCAGACTTGAAAAAGAATTTGCACTCAACCATCTTTTTTTTTTTTTTAACACGATTCTTTGAAAAATCCTGTCCTGAAAGTCCAAAGGCAAAGACAAATACTTAAGTCAACAGTATGAAAAGACAGATCAGGTAAAGCTACTTTGTTTTGTATTCTATTTGCCACTATGATCATGTCTGAATGTAATGATTTAATGTAAAACAGTAAAACAGAAACATATTTAATGGAATAAAGTTGAAAGTGAAAGAAAGTGAAAGTGGCTATGACTATGATTGCAACACAGCACAACACACAGTGAAACACAACAAAATTAAACCTCTGATTTTCACACACACACACACACACACACACATGCAGCTGCCTGGGAGCAGTGACGGGGACGGTATTTTGCTCAAGGGTACCTCAGGGCAATCTACTGATCTGGGATTGGAACCCATGAGCTTCCGATCCTGGTCCCTAACCACTTGGCCACTGGTATGTGATATGTTCCCTAACTAAAGTAACTGAAAGTATGCCCTTGAGGGTACCACCCAAGTGACCCCATCCTTATTTCTGAGAGTGTAGAGAATGGGATGCGTATTTGCTTTTAATACTTACATAACTTCATCTAACATCAGCTCACAATGTAATAATGGATATATACAGTCCATTGCCTCTCAGCGGTACCATTATGGTTGTTGTGTTACCTCTCTGCCTTTTACATATTCACTCTAAACGAAAAGCTCTCTCACAAACCCACTAAAACATGCTGTGTAGCCTGAGTCGGCATGACTTTAACCAAAACATCTTCAGCTTCATTTTTCTCCAAAAACTTTGCTCTTAAAAATAAAAAGATTTTTTTTGCATTTAGACAAGATCAGCAAGCATCAGTATAATCCTACATGTTTAAAGCCTTAACCAGATAACACTGTGTACCGTTTAATCTGTTCAACATAAGGCACTAGGATCAGCCACCAAACCTAAACGGGATGCTATGTCTTAAGTAAGACAGACTGATTATACGGAGCCATAAACCTGAAGGAATGTAATCCTAACTCCTGCCTGACAGCATAGCGTGCTTCGTCACAGCTTCATCATTTATGGCATCTATACAGCCACTTAGAGGGAGCAGGGAAACCCAATGAACAAATTATTCATGAAGGTACTGTCAAGTGAGCAACATGGAGCCTGGAAACCAGCATGGGATGCAGCTGCTGCAAAGGTTTAGGCTAAAATCGAGGTGTTTAACTTTGGTTCTGGAGATCTGGTGTATAGCACAATTTCTGTTTCTCTCCTCAAACACACTCCCAATACCAAGCAAATAACAGGTAAGTTGAGTTTGAGCATGAAAATGTTCAACCTCCAGGAGCTGGGACCCCACAGCTACAATTTTGAGTACTAAAGAAAAAGCTAGCAAAAATATATTTGGCTGCATGGTTGTATTAACTACCATACAAAGAGTCTAAAAACACTGAGTTTAAGCCCATTTGCACTTTAAGGAAGTACAATTTTTATATTCTGTTTATTTAGTCTTATATTCTGATAAAATGACATTGGTGTTGTCTAAATATTTCAAACTTGCTATCATTTGTTTAAAAAATATAAACGTTACAAAAACAAAAAAAAGATAAAATATAAACATTTTGAATTTATTTGCAATTATGAAAATTTAAACGTTATGAAATTAAATTAATTGTTGGGTTTTTTGCAGCTCAGATAAATAATAAAAATATGGGCTGGGGAAGGCATTATATATTTAAAAAATTATTTTTACATATTGTGTCAAACTCTTATTTTAGAAAAGCGAGAAATTTTATTTCCTCCTTGAAAGGGATTCTTCAAGACTAAAGTGGTTGACATTTGTTTTCACAGTTTGCTGTCTTCTAGCCTTCATCATATGTGGGTAAATTCGCCACATGATTATTTCCCAGCGATTTTATACAGTTCTACTCTAACCAATGACATGTCCTGTTGCTACAGGCACACATAAACCCCCATCTATCATCTTGCTAAGCCCTGATTCTAACATCACAGCTCAATGTCTCGAGGTCGGTACGCCGTGATTTCCCTCCTTCTGTCCTGGTGTGCTTATAAATAATTCATTCCTTGTTCCTCAATTTCTTCCCCCTGTTGACATGTGTGAGCCATTAGCCCATTATAATTCATTATCTCGTAGATTCCTAACAGATGCAAATGCACTCGACACGATCGAAGAAGTGAAATTGCCCACCAGCTGGTCTTGACGAACATGGACCATGAAGTGGTAAAAGGTGTGACCATTTAGATACTGCATTGTGCCACTGACTGTTTTGAGACATTTATGTTAAATGAATAAAACATGACCTCAATAAAGCTTGTGGGTTGAGATGTGGGGTAGTGATCAAGGTATAGAAGCAGAAATCCCCAAAACCTCCAAAAACAGATTTTGTTTTAAATACAGCTAAACTTTAAAGGGGCCTACATCAAGAAAATTGTATTTTGGAACCTTTAAAACATTCTGAAAGTTTCAAAGTTCAAATCACCCCCACATTAATCCACATTTAAAAAAATTGCAAAAAAAGTCCACTTTTAATTAATTGCTTTGGTGATGCCACAAAAATAATCATGAAAAACGGGCTTGGCCTTCGGAAGCATCTCTTCAGCACCTTCTCAAAATGAAGTAATAAAGAGTGCTTCAGCTAGGGCTTCACTATATGTCATCTCTTAATCTTTATTGCAATATCACCCTCTGCAATGCCAAAACTGCAGAAGGCTGCAATATGCAAATGAGCCAGTACTTCTGGCAGAGTAACCAATCACAGCTCCAGTATTTTGATGAATCGAGGTATTCATGTAATACAACAAAAATCACGTTATTTTGTAACTGATTTAATAAGGGCCTTTTTTCATTTTGAAACTCCCAAAAAAGTAATTACATGGGGCATTTCAATATCCTAAAAGCCACCATGTTTGCAATATGCAGCAATATAATCATGCTACTAATATTTTGACCATTTAACTAGTTTAAGCCCAGACAAGTTTCAAACATGGCACAAAACAGCAGAGCCAGGGTCATTTACATATATCAGTCTTAATGGCCCAGGACTGGGTCTATATAATGCGAAGGGATAAAGAGAGATTGGAAAATAAGAATTTGCAATTTCATAATATAAAATGAGCAGTGCAGGAAGAAAGTGATATCATACTGGCCTCTAATAAATAAAAACACGATGTAAGTCCTCATCTGATCAAAGATCGGGACACACAGGAGCCAAAAAGGATCCTTCAAACCAATGCCACATAAGAACTTTAGGAACTGGATAGTTCACTACTAGCCCTTAAGTCAAATGTTCTTGAGGCTGCCCCGAAGGAACCAACAGTGGAACCCTTTCAGGACCTTTAAAGAGTAAAATTCCAATTGCTCAATTGAATTTCAGTTCTGATTATGGTTGTGATCATTGGTATCAATTTATCGGTAATAAATGATTAGCAGATTAATATGCTGAAGCTGAGAAGGACCCACTAGATTGTTGGAGAGAATCTCAGAAGCTGTCCAGTCTGAGAGGATCCTCAGCACAGGTGAGAAACCAGATGCTCAAACCGGAGCATGTTAACAGGCTGGTGTTTCTGGATTAAACACTTTCTCAGCAGCCTGTAAGAGTGGCCACAATTCATCTGAATTATTTTGAGGATTTATTTATTTATTGCATATTATTCATATTAAAGTGTATGAAATACCTTTTAATGGACAGGTTTAAAGAAAAGTTGACTTTGATGTTTCCAAAGTCAGTGAGTAACCTTGTTCAATAATCGTGATCTCACAATCCACCAGAATAACCGGGATTAAGATTGTGATCCGGAATCGAGCAGCCCTACGAGCCCCTCACCTTTATAAATCAGATCGTCGGTCTCCAGGTCGAAGCCCTCGCGGTGGCACTTCCTCCACAGTCCAGACACGGTGGAGTTGAACTGGCGGCTGCAGTGGGACTCCATGGCCGACGCTGAGGCGGCGAGGTACCTCTTGTGCCGCGGCAGGGCGGCTGTGTCGGCGGCGGGGCGCAGGCGCAGCGGCAGGTTGTGGTTGGAGATGTAGATGTAACCCGGGTCGCTGCGCTTGCTCGCGTAGTTCTTGCAGCGCTCTCGGTGGCGCCGAGCGTCCGTCTCGTACCAGTAGTCGGTGCAGACCGCCATGGCCAGCAGACACAGCGCGCACAGTGCCAGGAAGAGCCCCGCGATGGTTAGCATCTTCATGGCGGCCATCTTCTCCTCGGTTGGGGGTTTAAACCCCGGACGGGGGTCTTCAGTGCCTGCAGAGAGAAGCGGCGCGAGAGAAACGCTCAGGAGCGCTCGCGCCTCTCGCCCCCAGACATAGCGACACTGATACTGTACTGATCACCAACACTCATCGAGAGAGAGAGAGAGAGAGAGAGAGAGAGAGAGAGAGAGAGAGAGAGAGAGAGAGAGAGAGAGAGAGCGCATACTGCTGTCCAACCACCTGCTGTCAGCCATCAGGAGAAGGGGAGGAGGGAGAGAGAGAGAGAGAGAGAGAGAGAGAGAGAGAGAGAGAGAGAATGATGATGATGAGCTGTTGGAGGGAAGGTGTAATGCTCTCTCTTGTTGGGTTCCAGTGGGTGAAGGTGGAACTAATCAAGCTCCTCCTAAAAAATAAAACAAAATAAACAGAAGCCCCACAATAAAACAGCATGCAGAATGGATTGCACTAGAGCGGAACTAAATTAAATAGACTGGACCACAACAGGAAAACATTCTACTATCCTCAACATTTCTGTCCCAATATACTTCTCGTCTCTCCTCTGCACATGTCAAAACCAACGCCTCTCCAGATCGTCCAGTTCCTAATCCTTTCCATCCTCTTCACTCCCAACTCTGAACTCTGCCAACTCCAGTTCCGTCTTTTTGTCAGCATCATTATCTCCAACTCTTATGACATAGCTGGTATCACAATGTTGTTTGCAAACATCAAAGTCCATGCCACACTGTTATACTTCTCTGCCACTCCTGACTTCCTCATACGATACTACAACTCCTCAAGGCACCCTGTCATACTTTCTCTACAAAGGCACAATGGAACTGTTTCTAACCTTCTGTACCCTCCTCCATCAACACCCTCAGAGCAAGCATTGCATCTGTGGTGCTCTTTCTCTGCATTAAACCATCCTGCTGCTCACTGATCATCAGCTCTTTTCTTAACCTAACTTCCACGACTCTTACCTATAACTTCATGCTGTGGCTGATCAACTTTATTTCTCTATAGTCACTACAGGTCTGTGCTTCACATTAATTCTTCAAAATCTTTACTAGTTCACTTCTCCACTTCTCAGGCATCCTCTCACTTTCCAAGACTGTGATAAATCTGGTCAGAAACCCAACTGCTAAACACCCCAATACTTCCACAGGAACATCATCGGGGCCAACAATCTTTCCATTCTTCTTCCTCTTTATAGCTGTAATTACTTCCACCTTGCTAATCCACTGCACTTCCTGGATTACTATGCTCACATCATCCATCCTTTTCTTTCTCTCATTCTCTTCATTCTACAACCAATCAAAGTATCCCTTCCATCGGCTCAACACACTCTGTTTACTTGTAAGTATTTTTCTTTTGCTATCCTATACCCCCCTGACATGCAACACGTTTTTTCCAGCTCTGTCCCTCTGTCTTATTAAGAAGTTTAGGTAATTTTCTCTCTCTGTAGTATCCAACCTCTCCTACAATTCATGAAATGGATAGAATCCACCTGTGTGCATCTTCCTCCACTCTTACACCCTGTGTTTCTCCTTCATCTTAAAATAAGTATTCACAACAGCCTTTTCCAACCTTTTAGCAAAATCTACAACCATCTGACCTTCTGCATTCCTCTCCTTGACACCATACCTACCCATCGCCTCCTCATCATCTCAGTTCCCTTCACCAACATGAACATTAAAGTCTGCACCATTCACCACTCTCTCCCCTGGGTACACTCTCTATCCCTTCATCTAGAACTAGAATTCTAGATGAAGTGTTAGAGAATTCCAGAATTCTTCATCCAGAATTCTTCTTTCTCCTCCATCTCACAACCAACTTGTGGGGCATAAGCACTAACAGCATTCATTATCACACCTTCAACTTCCAGATTCAAACTTATCACTCTATCTGAAATGGAATGGACTGGACTGGAATTGGGGGAATTAGAATAGGAGGAAGTGAAACGGAGAAGAGGAGAGTAGAATATTATAGAATGGAATAGATAGAGCTTGATGTCTGGTGGTTTTAACTATTGTAAAAGTATTTTTCTACTATTGGAGAATCTGGAAGTAGCATTATCACCATAAAGAGGAAAAAAAGCATGTTCTCCCTCAAGGGAAATGCTCATTCCACTGCCAGACTACACGCCTTGGAGGGCCCACTTACCTACGGCATGCTTTGCCCTTTGAAATGTTCCCAAAAGCAATAAATAAAACAAGGTCTATCAAAAGTGGTGTAGTGCCAGAGAGCGCTTGTATTGTTGTTGTAGGATGAAAAATTCATTGCCACTGAAATATCATATTTAGCAGGCAATGCCACCATGCTGACAGGAAACAGTGACTCTGATCGTGAGTGTTATTTGTGAAAACTTTGGGAAAATGCAGAGCAAGTCACATCCCACAGATTTTCCCTTTGCAATGACACTGCTCTCTTTTTATCCTTCTATTTTGGGCTACATACTCCGCTCTCTCTGACTTACTTCTAATGACACAGCCTCCTTCTAGTTGAGTCTTGTTCAGTCACTCTGCTCAATGGTTCATCGACAGCTCAAAGCATACCGACAACTCCCTGCTCTCCAGTGTTCTGTTGAAAATCAAACCCTTCATACGTTGCACCAGCATGCAATGCTGCAAAAGCATTAAATGAATGGATCCATTGAGAGGCATCATTCGAGACCATCTCTGTTTGCATCTGCAGGTTTTATAAGATGAGAAGTTACAGGAAAGCACCTTATTCTAATAGGACACATTGTTCCTGTAACAATGGCAGGCATAAGTGAGAAAATATTTTAAACCTCAAGGCTCAGATAAGAACCATTAAAGGTTAGTAAAACAGAAAGTGAAAGTGACTATTCTTGTCATTGCGAGGTCACAGCACAGCACACCGTGAACCACAACGAAACTGGACCTCTGCATTTAACCCATGCATACACCGTGCAGCAGTGGCCAGCTATGAAAGTGCCTGGGGAGCAGGGACGGGGACGGTACCTTGCTCAAGGGTACCTCAGGGCAACCTACTGGTGAGGGAATCAAACTGATCCTGTGGCCAACTCCCTAACCACTAGGCCACTGCTGCCCCATGGAGAATGGAGTTCCAAACAAAATAGACAGACCAAATGCAATAAAGGATATTTCATATTTCCATTGTTTCTTCTTTAATAGATTCTTATAAGGCTATGCAATTCATTACATTGTAATAATGATTCTGATTTTGACATTCAGCAAATTTAAAAATAAAATAACTGAAATAATAATAAAATGAAACCGAGAATATCTTACTGGAGATGTCTCAACATCTGAGCCACAAGTTCCTCTTTAGAGTCTTCAGCAAAGGTGGATATGCTGACAACTGCTTGTGTGCTCTCCTCTGAAGCCAGACCACGTTCAGAAGCTGGTGTTTGTGGCCAAAATCCTTAAAAAAATGACTTCAGACATTTCCAATAGAATTTAAAAGTGCACAAAATTCATCTTGGAATTGTAATTAGATTTTATATACAAAAATAGCATTATTCAAAGTCTATATCTCTATTATTTTTACTTTTTAGAATTGTTTCAATTTAAAGTTCAAAGGACATGATTTAATTGTTCAATAGACAAGTTTAAAAGTGAAAAAAATGTATGATGTTTCCAAAGTGAACGAGTAATCGTTTTAAACAATCACAGTCTCAGTATTGACCAAAGTAATCAGGATTATGATTTCAAGCAGCCCTAGTTTAGCTTGTAGTTTGAGTTACAAGGTTAAGGGAACTCACAAGTTATGTGAGCACAAGTTGATAAGATATGTGCACAAATTGACAAACTGTTAGTCCACATCTGCAATGCTTGGTTTGAAAGAGTGGTTATGCTATTTCAAAAGATTAGCTTGTATTGTCATTAATAACAAGGACAAGTTACAAAATCAACATGACACCACAGGCGTAAAAACAGCAGAAGGGTCCATCTTGCAGCCTGAAATCTGTCCATATTTTTTGCACATTGCAGTTCGTCCTGCAGCCTTACCCATGATAATTTGAAGCAAGTGTGTGGATTTAGGTGTCCAGTGTGCATGGTGTTGTTTAGCAGAACATTCTTGGATGCATAAGCCTCCTGACTCCAACTAACTAAAGTATTGAACTCAACATCAAACACCTCTTTTCACCCGCTGAGGAAAATTGTGCAAATTTGATTTTTCGTGGAACAATCACTTTAAAACAAGCTGGTCCCTCCCCAGAGGCAGTATAGGATCTCCAATGTAGGAGGTAATGATCTGGGAAGAAGTCGATCGCTTTAGCAGTTAACTGTGCTGTCGCTTCTGAACGACCGCTATTTTTCAAGCTTTTAAGAGCAAAGCCTACCTTTGGAAGTTACACACTGTATGTGCTTATGCAGTTAGCCACTTCACAGCAGTGGACAAAGGAAGGCAACCCACCGGGGAATCATTATGGCAACCATCCCTTGCCAAACAGTGTGTCAAAATTGGACAAGCGTGAACACACAATCAATACCACCCCCCACTTCCCATATGACAGTCCAGACCCAGACTGGGCAGCAAGTGTTTGCCATGGCATAGCATTACACCAATGAATCATTCAACTGCATTGTACTTAGAACTGCTGCTCTGAGTAAATGGGATAAGACAGAGGACTGGTACATTTTATATGCTTAAGTACCAGATGGGTCCTACCTCTTCTTCTGCCTCTTCTGCTACAGTTCTTGCCTTATTTGCCAGTTGATTAGACAAGACATGTGGTATCTGCCACCAAGATGTTGGCAGCAGATCCTGCGAGTTCTACATGGATCTGACTACTTTATCCAAAACATCCCACAGACACTTGATCAGATTAAGATCTGGGGAATTTGGTGGCTAAGTCAACACCCCTAACTGTATCATGTTCCCCAAAATGTCCTGAACAATTATGCAGAGCATCACCCTGCCTCTGCATACATGCCTACTTACAGTCTCTCTCCCAGGTAAGTGAAGCACATCAATCTGACTGTCAACTAGATGTTAAAGAAAATGTGATTCTTCAGACCAAGTCTCAAAGATGAGCTACTCCATTAGTTGCACCATGTTCACAATTCATTCTAAAAAGCTATTCTGAACTTTCAGCTTCACATGAAGGCGGCAGGCAGACATAGGGAAAGAAACTGTGCTTCTGTGCATTGTGTAAAGAAATGAAGACACGGGAAGGTAGTTATTTTTGCAAAGTATATTAAAAAATAAAATACAAACATTTCAACACATTTTCTTCAGTGACACTGTTGGGAGTGTTCTCAAATTTAAAAGATTTAGAAGTTTTAAAGTTTCATTTTCACACATGACCTTGTCTATATAATAAATACATCTTTTAAATAACAAACATCATGGAAACTTGCTTTGACCTGATGACCGACATCTTTAGAACATTCATTTCAGTAACATTGCATCTTAACATTGTGCAGGCTCTTTCTGTTTTTTTCATTTGCAAGATTGTACAATATGGCACTTGGCTTGAATTAAAAGGCCACAAATTATTTTTTTCTAGAAAAAGGACAAGTGAATCTCAGGTGATGCGATTTCATTATGATCTATGTCCTTACTACATCAAATAAGACCTTGAGAAGTTTAAAAGGCCACAAAAGAAAGAATAAAGCAGGGTATGCACAATAACTATAATCCCATGGTTCTACAGCATGCAAATATGTACTGCTTCATCTGCATTTAATCATTTAGAACAAACAAAAGTGGTGTAGTGGATATAGAGCATACAATTACAAAAAAGTCCATTTCAGAAATAACACTGGGAAATGAGTAAAGCAGCACGATTTCTTAGTTTTAAGTAGTGGAATACAAAAACAGAACAGAACAGAAAAGAAAGAAGAAGGTGCACGTGTAATGAAACTGTACTGTTTTTGAAACAGTATACCTGTGGTGTAATATGTGTAGCGCTGTGTGTGCTACATGAACATGTTTTTCAATGAGCACTTGAATTGCTCATTGAAATAAAGCTGGTCCAGAATGAGGAGAGAGCAGAGTCTGGGCTATGCTGACCTTGCTTTATGAAGTACCATTGTCATCAGCAACAAAACAGAGCAGCCAGCCTGAATGCACTTTATCCAAGAAAAGAATTATTTAAAGCATGTCTAAGGCAGCTAAATACTTAGTATTTCTTATCGGACTTCTCCCATCTTTACCCAACATATGAATCGGTTCTGAGTAATTGTTGAGGTTGGATGGGCTTTGCAGAAAATTGGACAAAATATTCTTTGCAACAAGTTGTAGCAAGCATTGCCAAGTGTGTTAGTGTCATTACTCATTGTCATAGTCTAACATGAGGCACAAGCATGGTTATCTATAACAACTTGGTCCAGCTCGATAAAGCAGCATTTGAGACTTTAAAGCCAATATTATGTAGTGACTAAGTTAAGATGGCTTCAGTCTCATTAGATGAAATGGGATTTATGTCAACCTTCCCTAAAGCATGTCCAACCTCAATGCAGCAGCTACAAAACTAAATACTTTGTGAGCAGATTTGGGAAAAGCAATTAAAGCAATGTGGAGGCATATGGGTTTACTAGAAAAGTCTGTTTACTGCTCAGATCAACTTATGCATTTTACAGCTGGTGGCTTTGTTGATTCTTATACGCAGTTATCCAATAGCTATTAGCATGTTGTTCTTATTAGAATGACAACAGTGGATGAATTGAGTTTTTCTGGTGTATAACAGCCTTGTTACCCCCTTTTGACACCATCTTAACAAGTGCTTATCACCTGTTTTTTGCAAGTAAGTGTTTAGGTCCAAAACAAGAAGAAAAACACATACACAACCTTGATTACTGCTTTAAGACAGTCTTAAATTCAGTCTCATTTTAAATAGTGGAGTGCATTATCCATCAGTCTTTCTGGCCTTGGAGATGGTGAACTTTCTTTCAGAAAGCTTATAAGAAGAACATTGGTCTTCTGTGTTTAGTCCGCTATAGTTGAAAGGAGGGCCATGACTCCCACTCCACAAAAGAGTAACAAGATCTGGAGGAAAGAATGTCTGAAGAAAACAAATAAAGATACATTTTAATTATATATATATATATATATATAAATGGTGGATAACATTATGTATTTGAGGCAGCATTCTTTGAATTCAGTCATCTCCTTAGGTCAAATGTACTCAACCTAAGACATGGTTAGTGTCAGATGTATAGTTCTTTAGTTTTAAACTAAAGCTTATAATTCATCAACTGGTATCATGAAGGTTAATACATAAAATTATGCATGTACTTTTGGAGGGAAAGAAACTTTGAGCATTGAAGTGGCTTTGCACTTAAATTTTAACATCATAGCCGGCCATCTACACTTAGGGTAAGGGGAACATTTGATTCATTTAAATATATGTTTGCTGAAACATTGTCTGCAGATGGGACTGATACCTGGGGTTTGTCTCCTCCAACAAGTCAGGCACCACATTGACCAAGGCTATGTAGAGGAACCCTCCAGAGCTGAAGGGTAGGATCCAGGCTGTAGCATTCTCTTCAAAAGTAAAAAAAAAAAAAAAATCATTAAAACTGGGAGAGAATAGGCAAGTGATTCTCATTGCATTACTTTAAAACCAATTTTGAAAACCAGGGACTGTGGCTGAAATGCCAAAAATATACATCCAATGACCTTTCCTAACCTCTTTTCAATGATGTTTTTTCTGAAACATTTTTCTATAGAACATACCTCTGCCCTATGCAATCTTACTGATCATGGTGGTTGTTTTCAAGAACAGAAAGGAGGGTCACTTTAAATGTGGCCGCCGCAAGGAATTGTGGGCCAGCATTCTCTGCTTTTTCTTTCATTAAGAATAGTCTATTGTAGCATTAAAGGAGATAAAGGAAGCACTGATCCCTCTTTCCTTAACATTCACAGAACTCAGCCATTCTCATCACTGCTGCCACTTGGATCATTCCAAGTCATTACACTCAGTTAGAAACCTTCCATAGCAAAACGACTATTCAACCGCAGCCCATGTTCTTTTCTTAAGGTAACCCTGCCTTATTAATGTATAGTAATTTGTCACAGTGAATACATTTCCCCTGCAATATTATTTCCCAAGCGTATATTAAATTATATAATTAAAAGAGAAATTAAATCCAAATTCCAGATTTTGGTTTTGTGAGTGTCCTGAGGTCTTGGTCTATCACCTGCTCCTTGCTGTGACTGAGCTGATAGGGCAAAACATGCGCCTAGAATTCCACCCAGTGCTGTTGACAACTGCATCCGGGCTGCACTCCAGCGATCAAACCCTGCACGCAGCAGGATGGCAAAATCTCCCACCTTTATGCAGAAATACAGAGACACATCTTCATTACACATTCTTATTGAGGTTTAAAAATTTTATCAACCTACTTAGCAAGTCATTTGAAGCTAGGTTATATTCCCTTAGCAGTTTCTATGAGCAACATCAAAGCAAATGGCATTAACTCATAAAGACAGAGGCTGGTGCTCACTCTCATGTGTCCATACTGTAAAAATATGTAGAGGACACCATTTAACAAAGCGGCTTATGTGAGTGGGGTGAACAGTCATTCCAACCTTTGGCTGCTCAATATACATTGATTATGTGCAATGAAATGGACTGCTACATAGAGCAATTATGTGCAAATGCTATTGACCTACAAATACTGGACTCTACACATCTAGAGACAAGAAAATAAAGCTCACCTCATGGGGGATCTCATGCAGGAGGATTGCAAAGGTAGTCAGAAAGCCTACCTGTAAGAGCAAAATACAAGTAGGCCTCATGAACTCGGTGACAGTGTAAACTTTTAGAATCTGAAACCAACTTTAACAAGCCTTACTGGGAAATTAACTTAAAATCATTTAACCGACTAGTTCATTCATTTTTAGCCAACTTTATTCATAGTAAATTCACAAAAAAAGTAAGGGGAGACCTAAACAGTTTGCAAACCACTGGCCTAGAACAGTGGATCTCAAACTGCTCCTCATGGCCCAAAAGACAGACCACATTTGCTAAATCACCAATCATATATACAACATATGAATAGGGTAAAATGTGGACTGCCTGGTTCTCAGAGGACTGCTTTGAGAAATGCTGGCCTAAAGCAGTGCTTCACAATCCCAGTTATGGGTACTTGAGAGTCCAAGACCTGATTAAAAGACTTGTTAAATAGCTGAGGAGTTCACTCAGAGTTGAAATTGTGCAAGCCAGCGGGGCTGCATGGATAGAATTATTAAAGATAATTTTTTAATTATTCATTATTATAATTAAAGGAAACTCCAAAGACTAAGTGGACAGACAAATAGAAAACAACTAATGCCTTATGCCTACGGTTTTCATTTGCTTTTCATTGTAAATTCTGCATGTATAAGGGTTCTGTGTAAAGGATTCCAATACTTGGCAATTTTTGGTGCTTACAGAGTGACTTGTGCATGCACCAGCATTATATTATTATAGCCAGAAACAAACTTAGTCTATACTGCTCGAGAGAGTAAACTTTAGAAAGACCGCTCTTAGCCCATTAGCCCCACTTTTGTTCCTTTACTTGTGATGCTGCCCCAAGCAGTTCATGTTGCAGTCACAGGGCCTGGCCCTCACATCAAGCCAAAAATCCACAGCATAACAGCTGCTACAGATGGTGCAAATGACTAATATTCTCCAAATTCCAGCAAGGTCTGACCATCAAAGATATAAGAACCAAAAAGCATCCAACAAGTAAAAGCTGTTGATTCAGTTTTTCAGACAGTACTTGATTTTACCAAAATTAAATGCTAATGTTATAGTATTTGTGGGCGTAAACAAAATGACATTTGAACTTTCTATATGCCGCAAAAATGTTATATGCCGCTGATATCTTCTACATCTACATCTAGTTTAGTTTAGCCTAGCCTAGTTCACAAATGGATGAGAGTGCTAGTATGTGTGCATGGCTCTGTGTCGCATCCAGTTTATTTCCTCTCACGTACTCCCACAGCAGACATGCTGAGAGCCTTATGCTTCCCCACCTGGACTTCCTACTTCAGTAAGGCCAAATGCTGCCACCCTATTAATACTACACAGTTGAAAACAAAGAGCACAGGAGGCATTTACGGTAATCTCCTATGCTCTATAATCTCTTAAAAAAAAAAAAAAAAAAAAAAGAATGGCAAAACACTTTGCAATTAAAATTTGTTGAAGAACATTAAATGCATATGTTGCTTCATATCTTTGCATATCTGGAAACATAACCAGTATTACATACGCTACCACTCACTGTGGTACACACTTAGCCAGGGACACAGGGAGTGGGGATGCGTATGTTGCAGCAACCCCAGTTTTCTGCAAAGTAAATAAATAAAACAAACCAAATAATTGGGAGCAGAGCTAATTTGTCTTGCTTTTGAGTGAAGTTTATAGAATTTAAAATTTTTTTTTCCCTTACATAACAAATCCTTACTTTGCAGTTGTTCAGGCCCTTATGCTAAAGCACAAAAGAGGTTGAGGTATATAAAGGGAAAGTGTATGCAACCAGATTTAGGCTGGTTCTGATCTACAAGTGTGGAATCTCAGCTTGGGAATGTGGGTGTGAAAATCAGTAATCAGATGCATCACGTTTTCCAAAACTATGGAGCTAAAAGTGCAAGGTGCATATCAGTATAACTGCTCCACTTCAAATGAAGTTAAAAAAAAAAAACAAAAAAAAAAAACCACCAAACAGTAAATGATCTTTGAGTAATTGTGTTGCATTCTTGTGATCTCAGTATTTACCAAAATAATGCTACAGGTTTGCTAACAAAAAACAAAACAAAAACAAAAAAACACTGTGGTTTTACCGATAAGCAGGTAAATTTGTCCACTTCTGACAGCAGCCCCCATTTTTAAGTAGTAAAGCAACATCTGCACATCTTTGCAGGCTTTTAATTAATATGAGCAACAGTTTGAAAATCATTTTTAAGTAAAAGCTTCATGTAAAAGCTGCTGGTTCACTGGAGAACATTGGGGGTTACTTTGCTTTTGGGCACTTTCAATGCAGAAAATGTCTTGTATTCTTCACAAAGATCTGTGTCTTGGCACAGTTCTGTTTTGTTCGGTTTTTCTGGCCTACAGACATTTCCTTTCACCTTTTAGTTTTCACACTGAAAAACACATTCAGCTTTGAGACCTTACACAAGCATGTGAATGCCTTTGCTACTTCTGTTTGATGAATTCAGTTAGGCGGATTAAGTGGATTCAAGCAGATTCAATCAGGTAGTAGCGTCTCAAGGACCACTGACAGAAGTAGGATGCCCCAGAGTGCAATTGGAATTGTCGCAACAAAAGGGCAAAGTCTTTGCCTTGTTATTGTGGAATATTGTGTGTAGACTGTTAAAAATTAATTAACAATTTCAAGATCAGTCTGAAAATGCCAAAAACGGGCGAAGGTCTGAAAACGTTTCTTAAGTTTATATTAAATGGAGTTTAAAATAAAAATAAAAAAAATAAAAAAAATAATTACACCCTTTCAAAAACTTGACACGTTATCTGACAGAACAAAAAAAAAAGCCTAGCACATGTTGGCTTTCTAGCCCACGTTCTAATAATTTCTAGCTGTGAGAAAGTAATAGCATTAGCCCATTGAAAATGGCATTTAGTCTGTCCCATATAACAAATAATCCACATGCCTTAAAAATGTGCAAACTCTTCCTGTGTATCTGGCGAACTAGCAGTCACACTGCATTATTCACTATAAAGCCTCCCAACACACAGTGGAGTACACCAAGAGCTGAATAATGCAAAATCCTTGCAGACTTTCAGATGAGTGGCATGTGGCTAAGTAATACGGCTGGTTTAAACATATTTCAGAAAAACTTTAGTATTTTACCCAACTGTAAACTATTGCAGTGCCAAGAAAATGACTGATACAGCTGGATTCTGAAGCCAAACCTCTGTTGTCAGTCTCTGCACCGGTAATGGGGGAAACTTAGAAGAAATTGAGTCTATTCTAATTAACAGAACCCTGCTACCAGCTCCCAGTAAGTCTTAATGAGTCCAAATGTGTCTCAGTGTGATTAATCTCTGCATTCACCTACCTTCCTGCTGACTAGGAAGCTTCCTGCCACCGCCAGACCGTGAGTGAAGTTATCAATGCAGTTGGCAAGAAGGTTCAGGTAGCCACTTGTCTAGAGCAAATCACATGTTACAGTTAAACACAAGACAGTGGACAATGAAATGGCTATAAATAACATTCTATATAAATAAGTCTAATAAGACTTTACTGGTATAGGTGTGAGATATCAATGTTTAACTTTGCTAGGGTTGGCAGATGCTGAACATTAGTTCAATATTGACATCGAATCTACAAAAAAGACAGATTGTGACAAATACAAATAATCTGGATTTTATTAAATTCTACTCTCCATTATTATGCAGCTAGAAAACAAGATGAATTTTCATTCAAAAACTTTAAAACTGCTGCAAAAAAAACATCTTGGAACAATTTCCACTTGGAAAGACACCCCATACATGATATGATGTGAAAACCAAATGATCCTTCCAAAAAGATTCGCCTGATTAAATATTTGGCAAACAAACCTATTAGTCATTGTTAACAGCGAGTTCAATCTCACCTTGATCCTCTCTGTCTCAGGGAGAGGGCTGATGGCAACCTTTGGCTTGGATTTGAAATTGTTGTTAGAAAAGGTCCCATTTATTTGGGAGCTCTTAAAGCAGTCACTTTGGAAATCTGCCGATGAGGACTGAGAAAAAGAGAGTAATGACAGATAAAGAAGCATCGCTGATAAAAATTCCACAACATTAAAGAAAAGAAAAAAGAAAAATCAACAATCCCAGACATCATAAGTCAAGAAGACATCCTCTTTCCACTTGCATTTGAAATCAAAGACTGCTGCAATCCAGGGCAGAATAAAGGAAACATAAGACACGCCTGCCATGTCAGACAATGCACCTTCTCCTTTGATAAATTCAACATGAATCTTTTAGCACTGCTCGGAAAAGAACATTGAAAACGGAATTTTTCACCATTTCAAGTAATGCCCTTTTCTCACCAGTTAAGTGTCTTAACATCTAAATACTTTTATTTTTTGTGAAAAAATGCTGCTGTTTGCTAGAGATGCTGTTCCAGTACTTTTATTCAGAACTTTTTACCACAACGTCTATATAATAAGACTGTATTGTACATTTACATTCACATTCATAGGAGCAGTGGTGGTTAGGGAGTTGGCCCAAGGATCAGAAGGTCATGGGTTCAAATCCCAGACCAGTAGATTGCTCTGAGGTACCCTTAAGCAAGGTACCGGCCCTGTCAGTGTCCCCCGGGTGCTTTTAATAGTTGCCCCCTTCTGTGTGTGTTTGGGTGTATGGGTTAAATGCAGAGGTGTAATTTTGTTGTAGTTCACTGTGTGTTGTGCTGTGTTTCACAATTATGAGAATAGTCACTTTCACTTTCTTTCATTTACAGAACTAAATTGCAGCTGTACACACTAAGCAATAGACATCTCTATATCTTTTACAATTATGCTCTATTGCATATTTTGCATTCCTGTTGGAAAATTCCTTATTTCCAAGTAAAAGTCTCTGATTGTAATAGATAAGCACACCTGAATGTTGTCAGTCTGGAATCAAAGCAGAACTCTGATATGCTCTATGGCCCGGACATGTTCTCATGTTCATGGAAAACTTCTTGGGAATTCTTGGGCTCCATGGGTCAGGAAAATTAGATGCTTCCTCCCTGTTGCGGTTCTCTGCTGCTCTCTCAGCTGTGTCTGCTGAACTGCACTGCCGACTTCAGTTCAGTGCCCTTTCTGTCTGTTGGCGGCGAGCTGGTTGCAGCTGCTTCCTGTTGGATTCTATTTATAGCCAGCATCACAACCAGCCCTGGACGTCAATCTACCTCACAGGTCTTATACATGTCCTCACAGCAAATGTGCTTCTGAAGCAGTAGTATTTAAAAATAATTCTATAATAATAAATTATTTAAAAAACTGAAAGACACAGAGACTGTCTAAAAAGAAAAGTAAAAACCCTTAGAGGCAGATTAGAGTATGACGAATATGACAGATTTTTTCTTCTATTCTTATTTTTATTTGGTTTAGTGAAGCAGAATAAATTATTACCCATAAATCTGTTTCATATTTCTTTTGCTGCCGGGGATACAGTATCCCCTATCTTTATTATTCTGCCCCAATACCAAACCTAAATCTAACATGAAGAAAAAGGTCATGGGGGAGAAACCACAGTGGAAAGCATGGAGCAAAGGAGAATGCATTAATATGAGAGCAACACTGATATTGTGTGTTATTATGAGGAAAGTTCTTGACAGACAAACTCTACTGACCACACATAGAAGCTCTCTGAGAACAGCATGCCAGACATACTGGACACTCTGCCAGTTATAAACATGCTTCTGTAGGAATACAGGATGGCTGCAAGCTAAAAGGGCTTAAGGCTTTCAGCTTCTATTTTCTTCTGAGAACTGCAGGAGATATAAAAACAAGGTGAATATTGACCCTGTTCTGATGCAACACTCTGAAAGTGAGGCCCATTTCAACCAGTACTCCATAAACACAGCAAAAGGTCTTATGGGTTTGTGTATGAAATCTGAATGACTCAGACATGAGCTGTGCATGTCTAAAGAGCTCCACAAAACCTGCAGTGTTAATTATTAAATCCATTGCTTGCTCTCTGCCCTGGAGGTGTCAATAAAGCTGATATGAGGTGGGAAAAAATTTCCATTCACACCAACAATCATGGCTGCAGTGTTCGGACTGCTTTATCTCTGCTTTAGTGACTGCTTTATCACTGGGGATGTAACTGTGCATTGATGCATCCTGATTGATCTGGCTTTTTAGCTGCACCGATTTTGAAATAAGAACTGGTAGTTATTTTTAATAAGGTGTATGTTCATTTTTTGGCCCGCATAAAAACAGGTATTCACAAAAAATAAATAAATAAATAAAAATAACAAAAAGGAATAAATAAATAGGGGCAGCGGTGGCCTAGAGGTTAGGGTGTTAGCCACATGATCAGAGGATCGGGGGGTTGGAACCCCTTCCCTATAGGCTGCCCTGAGGTACCCTTGAGCAAGTTGCCGTCCCCGTCACTGCTCCCCGGGCGCTTTCAATAGCTGCCCACTGCTGCACGGTGTTTGAGTGTGCATGGGTTAAAAGCAGAGGTCCAATTTCGTTGTGGTTCATTGTCTGCTGTGCTTTGACCTCGCAATGACAAGGGTTGTCACTTTCACACTAAAAACACTTGCCATATTGTTTTAATATGTGTTTTAAGCAAAGGTGAATATCACTGTGAAACACAGCAAAGCACTGAAGTAATGAGTAAATTTAGTAAAATTTTCCTCCGCTCATTATTTAAAGGGGACTGTTGCTGTAAAAATGACTCACATTTGCAATAAAAAGTTTTCTATATATAAATCATCAAATCAAAGTGGGAATATCTCTTTATTTATCTCCATAACAGTTACCCAGGATTTTACCCTGGACCTGTAAACTATAGCATGTAACTTATGTCTATACACTCTGCGCTTGATGCGGTCTAAGACCGTCCTTTACATAAATTATGAGTGCAACACTGGGAAAGCCTTTAGAGAAAGTGCGAGATGGTAATTCTTTACAGGTATGGTGCCACCATGAGGCCCAGTAAAGAAATTTCCTTGCAAAGATGGCAAACACTTCAGGGGGGTTGTGCACTCGGGTGCAATGAATTCAAATTTATAGTAAAATTTCAGTAGAGAATATGACACACAGGACTGTAGCATAGGTGTCTGTGCAACATTAAACGTTACATTACCAACAAAATGTGTATGTGCTAATTGCATATGCAAAGCCTGTTAATTTGGCACACTGCTTCCTTAACAGTGATGGAAGGCACACTGAGAATTGCTGTGTGTTTATGTTCTCTGACTCTAATTAGCTAAGTATGCTCTGGGCTTAATGTATAATTTGCTGGTCAAAGCAAGGCTATCTTGGTGCGGGTACTGCCAGATACTAATTATTTGTTTCAGGTGTGGTTTTCAGTTTTAGGTATGGATTACGTTACATTTGCATTTATGGCATTTAGCTGATTAGAGGGATAGGGCAAGAAATTGTTGGGCCAAACTCAACACTGAAAAATAAGTGCATTCTATTACACTTCTAACTGTACTTAGCTGCATCAAGAAGCATCCGACACCAGCTCACAAGGGAAGCTTTGCTATACCTCTGTGGCCATTCTCAAACATTCTCTTGTGAGCTGGTGTTGCTTCTGGATGCTTTTGGGCACCTGAGACCTGTCAGTAACAGACAATTTATTTATCAGTATTGAGCTTGCCCCTACACTTTTCTGCCCTCTCTCTCAAACATTCTGAACTGTTAAGGACAATTATATACATTAATACATATACATTAATATGCACTCGAATGTAACAAGGGATTCATAAAATTACTGAAGAGAGATTAACACTCTTGCATGGACGTGTACATAATATAGACTCTGGCTTCTTTTAAGAGTATGCTCTTGCCAAGCTGTTCCCAAACCCTTCTCAGAAGCTTAAAGTAATCTTAATCTTAACACTTCTCTGAATTTTATAGTTTTTCAGCAAATCAACACACCTCACGCATCTAATCTGTTCATGAGCAAGTGGTTCTGCTAAAATGGGTGTGTTAGAGGAGAGAAAAAAAAAAATCACTAAAAAGGGCAGGTCTTAGGATTAACCTCAGTTGTGCCTTATTTGTACTCAGCTCTAGCCTACTTAAAAAAAAAAAACACAAAACAAAAAACAAGACTTCAGTGAATGCAAGACTCACGTTGTTGGCACGGTTCATAGACCTGCTCTCTGAAGCACTGTCTTCATCAGGAAACATCTTCTCCAGCAGCAGGAAAAATAGCAAACCTATAACCACCCACAGCCCCTGGGTACGATAGTGCTGTTGGAGTCCATCTAAACAGCAGAGACAAACACAAAGACTCACATATTGACAACTGAGAAGACAGTTGACAGGGTGTCCTGTTTGACAGCATTGTAGGGCTAAACTATATTACAAACAGTTGGATGTAAAAACAAAGGGGGTTAACTGTGGCCTGCGTTAATCTAACCAAACTTATTTATGTACATTTTTTATAACACCTGCAGATGTTGCACAGGATGATCATAACACCCAGTGCAAGTTGCTTATTTGCACAATGTTGGTCAATTGCAATATCAGAACTGTGAAAGTAAATTACGAAATAATGATAAACAAAATACGCTGTTCAGATTTACTGGTACGATAAGAGCATCCCTGTTGTTTTAAGGGCATCCACTGAATGAATAAAAAGGCCAACAAAAGAACAGGGGATGTGAAAAGAGACCTGTGAGAATGCAAGATGAAAGCCCAGGTGGTTCAATTTCAAAACCATGCCTGTGTTGATGCAAAGCAGGATACCAGATTAAAGCAAAGAGGGATGCAAAGAAGGTAAAAAGACTAGAAACAGAGAGACAAAGGTGAGTGAGATCAGTGCTTTTAAACTGGGGAATATAGGAACTGAGAGAAAAAGAAAGCATATCTCACCACTGCTGCTTGTATGAGCCCAGGCTTCTGGCAGGAGGTGAAGGAAGACATCGCCGAGGAGTCCGCCAATCGCAAAGCTTAACAACTTCTTCAGCTTTTGACAACCAGCTGCAAAAAGAGGATGAGTCACAGTCAGCTTGAACCTTTAGCCATTAATGTGAGCCTTTAGCTGAAAAATTCAATACGCCCTTTCCTTGCAACACCACTAGAGCTGGTTAAGTTATAAACAATAGCAACAGTAACACTAAACTACTGTACCAGCATGGATAATTACCATAAATATCATTATGTACTTAGTTCTGATAGGATCCCTTTAACAGCTAACAGAGCAAGAGGAAACCTTATGCGCTCAGTTAATGAAACATGTACTGACCTCTTTTAAAATCAGCATTCTTTTCAGCTCGATGATATAAATAATTCTGTGACTGTGGCATTTTATCCCCTATAGCACCGGGCACACCCAGCACGCCTTAATTACTAGAGCCTTAACCATTCTACCCAATGTATCATGCTTTTGCAGGTCAAACTTTGATGTTCCACTTGACTCACACCATTTCCTCAATGGAACAAGACTGCTGAAACTATTTCTGTACAGCTTTAATAAAAGGCTAGATGATACTTCCCAAAAGCAGCCTTAAAATATATAAAATACAAAAGTAAACAACACTGGTTCCTACAATAGACCTTAGCTTAATACTGGTTTCTGCAAGGGTGAGTGCTTAATAAATTCTTATGACTGCCTACGATGAGTCTGGGCTCGCCTTGGCAGAAAAAAGAAGAGAGAAAAAAAAAAACAAAAAACAAAAAAACCCAAAAGCTACCACATTCCTTACACCGGACTCCACACAAACATTCCAGCTCAAGTTATAAAAACTCAAATATCAATGATGTTCCTAAAAAGCTTAAATTCAATGTTATTTCTAAGCCAGACTCTCCATGCTATATTCCAGTAGTTTTTATATTTTTGAAAATGTCAGTACATCAGTGTCCACCAACAAAAAGGACATCTCTGACAAAGTTGTAATTTCTTTTTCTTGATTTATAGGCATCTCACTGAAATGTTTAAAGATGCTACAACCTACAAATTAGTCCACTTAGAATATAGTCTGCATTGCATGTTTACTGATACATATCTGATGCAACTGTGTGCAAGAGTAAAGACCACTAAACTGCAAGGTGCAGTCCAATCACACAGCATGGATTCCAGACAACCCAATGTGAAGAGATTAAGTTGTGCCTTACCCTCAGTTTTTAAGGCTGCTCCTGCCTCAATGGGGATCACCAGGAGGGGGAAGATCCCACTGAGACCAACAGCAATAGAACCCATAAGGGAGCAGAACCAAACATCTAAATCTTCTCTGGACAACATCTTGGACAGTGTACGCAGACCTAGGACCTCCTCGATGCACCAAGAACCTTGTCCAGCGGAAGTTGCCATAGTATGAGCCAGCGCTGCCTGAGCCATCTTCTTTCCACTGGAAGATGAGGTGGCAGTGAGAGCAAGGAGGGCAGCACCAACAAGGAACGCAGTCAGCGCCCAGACAGGCCTACCAGGTCCGGTGCTCATAAGGCCAGACCTTTGCAGAGCACTTGTGAGCAACATGTAGGGTGCTGCAAGGCAGAATGGAGCCTTCAAACACACGAAAAGGACAGTTAGATTGTATTGAAATATGTGCCACTGCTAAACAAGCTGTAAACTAATAATACATCATATTAAAGAGAGTAGTTTTTTAACCCACCTAGAAAATTTCATGGCTACCCATAAACAGCTGTTCAAACAACTATCTAGAATTTCTTTTTCTTGGAAACTTTTTTTTTTGTATGAACAGTTCTGGATTTTAACAGTACAGATGACTTGCAGAAACTTATTGAACATTACTAAAGCCTGATAACAGAGGTTCAAAATATTCCACTCCAAATGCAAAAACAGCATTGCATCTGTTACACAAAGGAAAGGCACAGTGAAGGGAGTTCTTGACTTTCAGTGGAATAAGATTTGCCTTCTGACCAACAAAGATACAAATGCTATGATATCAAGTTGTTTTTGGCGGCAGGCCTATGTCCCCAGCTGGAACACCAAATGTAGCAATTATAGGACACGGTTTAAAATTCACACCCAGAGTTTCAGACAATACATCAAATATAGTGTCCAAGTACCCTGCCAACCTATGGCAAGTCCAAAATACGAGTTTGTGTGACATTTAGTGCATGTGCTGTTCACATTAAGATATATTGACAGCCCATCTCTACTTAAATCTAAACCCTGGAACGGGAATAAACCTAATCCTGCCCAAGACAAACCACTGTTCATTCAATAAATAGTGGATTTCCAGCCCCTCCAAACACTGGTACCAGATCTCAGACTAGGAAGCTCAAATAAAATGGTCCAAAACTGCAACCATAAAGTTAAGTGAAGCTTCCAGACACTGGTGTCCATGCCTTGGGTGCCTCAATGAATTGAATTTTAGTTTCAGTTATGACTTTGGCGACTCAGCGATTATAAAAAACTAAATAATCAGCATAAAATGATTAAACTGCGGAAGCTAAGAGGGACCCACGAGATTGGTGGAGGACAAACTCTATTTATAGTGCTCCAATGTGGCAAAGAAACATCTGTCCATTCCAGCCACTTCAGAGAAGATCTTCAGCACAAATGGGAAAACGATCATCTGCATGCGCTGGTCTCTGAACCCAGACCGTGTCAACAGCCTGGTGTTTCCACCAACAAACCTTCAAGGCTAAGGGACCTAGTGGTTTGGGACCAGGCCCCAGGATCGGAAGGTTGCGGGTCTGGTCCCAGACCAGTAGGTTGTCCGGAGGTACCCTTGAGCAAGGTACCGTTCCCATCACTGCTCCCTGGGAGCATTAAGTAGCTGCGCCCTGCTGCACTGTGTGCGTGGGTGAAAAGCTGTTGTGTTTCACAATAACAAGAACAGGCACTTTCACTCCAGGAGATCACTTTAGACCCGACAAACTCCAGAACACGCACCAAATCCCCGCGCAGCTCAATCAGGACTTAAAGACGGCTTTACACACTTAGTCACGTTAGTAAGTTTGCCCGTTTTGGCACCCAGTGAGTCAGAAAGCAAGTCTAAACAGGCTGCGTTTCTGGTAAAAATGGTAAAAACAGAACTTGCCAGTTCTTTCGGCTCGCAGGCAGCTCCACTCCGCGGACGGCGGGCGGGCAGAGCGCAGAAAGTTCTGGAACTCGATGGCAGCGAGCGGACGCTCCCAAAACGCTACAATAATCTTAAAAAGTCGCAGTTTGTGCAACTCTCTTACCCTGATATGCTCGCTCCGGGTTGTCCCTGCCATCCCGCTGGGCTGCACCGGAGAGCAGGAGGGTCCGTCCGCTAGCAGCCGCCACGTCTCACACCGAGGGGAAGAGTTCTCGCCACAGGCTGGGAGGGGGAAGCCGCATCTGTTTCCGCCTTAATACATATTTAAAGCGAGAACTTAATATTAAAAATGCCAGAGGAGCAAATGCGAAGAAGAACCGTGGGGAATGTGCAGGCTACACGGTGTTAGGCTCCTTTCTCAGGCCCGTTCCTGAGACTTTGATTTTGGGCCGCGTCCCAAACTGAAGACCGCTGTTTCGATGCCTTGCTGTCTAAGTAGTCAGTGAGAACTGGATACGTGACGTGCGTGCACAAGACTGTCCGAACAGCGATTCAGACGTTCCTAAATCCAGGAACATGTAAAAGACATTAGATTGTCGGAATCCCCCCAAAGTATTTATGTCTTTTCTTATTTGATTAGTTTATAAAGTTTATAAAGTTTATAAAGTGTACCGCCTGATTTTATGTACAGTCCTATTTATTTTTAGGGTTTTTTTGTTGGCATTTTCACAAAAAAAAAGACCATTACATCCGGTACATGATGAATAAATAGACGATAATAATAATAATAATAATAATAATAATAATAATAATAATAATAATAATAATAATAATAATAATAATAAAGGCTGTAATGGGCGCACGTCCCTATCAGTATTCACATGTGCCTACAAATCCGCTACCAGAATAAAATATATAAATCAATACAAAACAATTCGCTGTGTTGCAACAGACACACGCTGTGGAATAGTAATAAATACATGTAATCATAATCTCAAGGAACCTCAGCGGACTATCGTTATTACAACAAAATGCGCATATATTACAGGTTGTACGGTAAAGTGTAAAGCGTTTTCCGACGATGAGAAGATTTTTCCTAATGTTGACTCCATGGCTACGGCTTTGGTAATAACAATAATATTTAAAAAAAATCCAATATAGTATTTTTATTATCGTTTTTATTCTTATTGTCGTTGTTGTTGTTGTTGTTATTAACAAAACTACAACAGCGACAATAATATTAATGATTTTTAAAATTATTATTATTGTTATTGTTACTGTTATTGTTGTTGTTATTATTATTATTATTATTATTATTGTTGTTGTTGTTTTAAACCTCAAATTTATTAATGACTTCTAGTGTTCTCCAAACAGTTTCCCTGTATTTCTACAGCAGATATGACGGCTATGACTGTAATGTTTCTTTCAACCACTAGATGGCTCAGTTGTCTGGGAAACGTGATCATAAGCACGCGCTCAAAGCTTCCACTGTGTGATTGATTTCAATTGATTTCCCAGGTTATTCTGGTGGACTTTATCTTCACGTGAACACAGTACAGCTTTGATATATCTGAGCTTTGCTGAAATCAGGGTAATGTTGTTTTGTAGTGTATTTCACTTCTAGTGGTGCTTGAAAGTTTGTGACCCTTTAGAACTTTCCATATTCTTGCACAAACATGAACTAAAAACAGACTAGATCTAAAAGCAGAACAACATATTCTGCTCTGTTTTTACTGAGAAAAGGATGATCCAAAATAAAATGCTCGTGGGTGGGAAAAGTATGCAAACATGCAGGGTTAGATGATAATTTGAAGGCTATTTGAAAGTAAGACTGGGCAGACTATCTTATTAAAAGAACAGGGATCTTCACAGCACATTCGTGGAATTGTAGCCTTTATTTATACAAACAAATGAGCTTTTTCACCTCCATTAGTTTGGGAGAGTTTATAAAAACCATCTCTGTGTCGATTCCCCCAGTCCACACATGTTGTGTACAAATGGTGATAAATTAGTCTAATAGTAAAGTTGCAAAGGAACCAAAGGGTTTCTTTTAAGGGGCTAAAGGCCTTTCTCACATTGGGTAACGTTAATGTTCATGAGTCTACCAACAGGAGAACTGAAACTAAAACCTCAGTGATGTTAGCCTGCTTTTAACAATGCAAACCCCACTGAACTGCTGCAAAGACAAATTCTCATCATAAACATTTTCCTCACAGTCTCATGTGTGTAATCACCAAAATACATACAGCAGTGAAAAAGCTTTTGCAATGTTTAATGGCAATTCAGAGATTACCTGCTCTTGCTTACAATCCCAGTTTATGTCAAACACTTTAACATAAAGATCAGGATAGTATTTTTGTATTTGGAATTATAGCATCATGCCTTCAGGCTATAATCTGATTGAATGCATTCATTTTCCTTTCTGTGATCTGACTGCCTTCTCAAAAATTCAGTGTAATATGATCGACTGATTGAATTTTCCTTTGTTGCACTCTGTTTCACAGGTTGAATTCCCCTCCAGCAGAGTGGCAAGTACCATTAATGCAGAACATCAAGAGTTTGGAGCTGGACTAGTATTATAATATTGAACCTTTGGATGTATACAGCATAACATTTTATAGCAATAACACTAAAACCACCTGCCCAATATTGTGTAGGTCCCACTTTTACTGCAGCAGATCCTTCAGTTCCTGTAAGGATGGGTGGGTGGTGGTCTAGTAGTAGGATACTCGCCAATGTATCAAGAGGTTGCAGATTTAAATCCCACCTCCAGCCCTACCAAAATTGGGTTCCTGAGCAAGACCCTTATCCTCAAGTTGCACCAGGAGGACTGTCCCAGTAATTAGGAATTATTAGTTGCTCTAGATAAGTTGCTCTGCTGACATGACATAAATAAGAGGTTGGGCTTACATAGATCATATTGGTTTGTCCAGCAAATTAGATGCTTGTCCAGATATTAGATGCTTGGGATCTGAAGAATTTGAAGGGTCAGTCAATACCCTGGACTCTCCTCAAGTCATTCTTGAACAAGTTTTGCAGTGTGATTTGTGCGCTATCCTGCTGAAAGAGAAATTAGAGAAAACTGTTGCCATGAAATTATAAAATCGGTGGTTAAACAGGTGTTTAAGCAGGTGGCACTTGTCATATTATCATCCACATAAATGCCATGACCCAAGGTTTCCAGGCAGAACATTTCTCAGAGCAGGCTACCTTTCTTCATCACGACTTGGCCCAGTTTTGGTGCCGATTGATCAAAGAGCCACAGGAGGTGTCTTTTGCATAAGAGGTCAGCATGCCAATACATGTCATCTAGCCAATACAATATAGTCTTTGTCCCTCTAATTCTTACACTTGCCAATATTTCCTATTTCCTACTTCCTGCTGTTTCCTACTTGCAGCCTAATATATTCCACCCCTTGACAGGTACTACTGTATCAAGATAATCAATGTTAGTTATTTCACCTGTCAGGGGTTTTGTTATTAGTGATCAATGTACACGCACTCCAAACGATGATTTATTACATTCTTAATTAAAATTAGCTAACGAAGTCTTTTTCTCTGAAGTTAATATTTGATTTTGAGTCGAGATTTCCGTAAATTGTATTATCATTGTGCACATTTTCATCTAATCAGCAACTAGCTAACAGCAGAAGTGTAAGAATAAAGCAAACACATCAAAACACTTTTTACATATAAAGAAACATAAAGCTCTGTCTGAAAATGATGGTGAGTCAAAATATGGGCTTCCAGCTCCACACAAGCCTGTGTTTAAGATGCGTCAAGCATCATCTGCAGTGGTGTAAAGCACACTGCCACTGCACTCTGGAACACTCTGGAACACAGTAAATGTGTTCTCTGAATGGATAAATCTGGCTATTGGGTTGGTGGACATAAGGCATGGACCGGTCCAGCAGTAAAGTTTCAGGTCTATACCCTTCAGTTTTTCTGTATTTTATTTTTTCCCATACCCAAAACAGCAAAAAGTTTAGAAAATTTTACAATCACACTTTATGTTTCATAATTACTCAGGTTGTCTTTGTTGCTCTGCAAATGATCTCTGTTCTGAATGGCTGAAAATATAAGGCTAATAAACTGCAACTTCTTTCTTTAATTACTCTTGTCTTTTGGGTCCTTGGTAAAGCATTAACATATTTTGGCAGAAAAAAAATATGTAAGAACTTGGAAAATTTGTCATAAAGGTTAGTGTTTTACGCACTGACTCACATACTATCCTGCTTCATTCTAAGCCTGACTCAGTACATTTGTCCTAATATGTCTGTCAAGCCACTGCATTAGTATGGTAGCCAGGAGGGGGTTAAGACCATGCTCCAGATGAACAAAACACTGCATTTGAGTCATCTTGACCTGACTTACACAATGCACACAGAAAGAAGAACAACTCTGAAGCTGCGGGGGCCCCAGTATCAGAACTGGAGATTTTAGGACATGCATAAATGTCACTTTATATATCTGTGTATGCGTGTGTGTATGCATGTGCGTGTGTTTGTGTGTGTGTGCCTACTGCGGTTGTCAGTCATGCTAGCACTCTGCACCATGTAGAATGAGCAAAGTGCAGAGCATACAAGGTTTAGTCACCCTCAGAGTGTTTAATAGATGCACTGCATGTCAGCTGGTCACATTGATTCCTATCTATGTTATTGAACAGATGGTGTCAACTCCTCTTCACTCTGCATATGAGATGAGCAGACAGTGAGCAATCAGGTTATATATAGGATGTAGCACAAATGCTAGAATAACTTCATCATCTCATTAGTGATATCCTAATGATCAGTTAGGTTCTTAGTTAGAATTACACTTGAGCAAATGAACAAACTCTCATTGCTAGTAATTAGATTTTCATGCATTCATCTAAAAAAACAAAATACAAAAACAAAAGTTAGTTTTTCAGTGTAAGAAAGGCAATTCCATAAAAAAGGAATCTTAAATCTTGTCAGATAGGTAGAAAGAAAGAAAGAATGATGTATCGATCGGCCAATAGATCCAGAGGTGGTGCTCCCCGTCAGAACAACTTACCTACTAAGAGACCTGAACCGTGTCAGAATAAAGTGTTTTTTTTCCTGTAGAGTGTCCATGTGATCTTTTACATCATACATTTAATACCAGTTTAAAGTATTTAAAGTATTTTTATCCAGTAAAAATCTCCTTTGTCCAATTAAAAGGAAAAAAAAATTATATACACACACACACACACACACACATATATATATGTACATACAATTTTTTTTTAAACATAAATTCCAAGTTTAATGTAGAGAACGTCTGGTCTTAACATATTTAAGTAAATTCAACCCAAATGTAATGCATTATAAATGCAAAAAAAGAAACATTTCAAGTTTTAAGATGCCCTCTATATTTGAGATGGCTTTACTTGACAAGCTATTGGTTTTTCCAGCATGCATCTTCCACTAATTCCTTGTCTTGCTGATGTGTATGTGATTTTCCCTGCATTACAAAGACAACGTTCTTCACTAGCCTTCTGTATCCCGACTCATCTCCATCATGAACACACCTTATAGTTACGGAATCTTTGGAGGATGTCTGCAGGTGACTTGAGAAGCTGGTGATGTAAAGGAAGTCAGATGTGTAGAAGATGAAGAGGAAGGAAGACTGGACAATCAACCACACACATCTGTGTAACATCTGTCAATATAAGATAGCTGATAGATTATTTTGTGCTTAAGACTATTAATGCTTTTTACACGCACACACACACACACACACCCACACACACACACACACCCACACACACACACACACACACACACACACACACACACACCCACACCCACACACACACACACACACACACACACACACACACACACGCTGGTCGTGATGTCTGTTGAAGCAGCTGTGACCACTTGTGCTGGACCTTGACAGGAAGCATTGGGCCTAACAGGAAATGTGCTTTGTCAAGATAAAAAAACATGTAGCCAGCATCAGGTCAACCATCCTCTCCATAACAAATGCTGATATTTTCACCACAAACAAACACACATGCAAGCTCACATGGGCGATGACACACCTTTGATGTGGCTGATTCCACATAAAGAAGCCACAGAGATAAAGCTACAAAAGCACATAGCCTTGCAGCAAGTGCAATGTAAAATCCACACTTTTTTCAGTTATTGCCCAATGTTTCAGTTAAAATTGAAATGTAGTTTCTGTCATATTTTTTTTTACATGAGCTAGTCACCATTTACATTGTGTGAAGGTTTTTTCTTACCACAAATGGTCTAAAACTACTTTGTTGAATAACAGCTCTCCGGGTTATCGTCTGTAGGGTTCATGTTTCAGCTCGTGCACATATTAGGCTTGCCTGAGGTGACTGTATGACTTTAATAATGTCATATTCATTTAATATCTCTAGCTGTTTGTAAGCAATTAAACTCTTTTTCTAGATTTGCTGTATCTGTATTTTTCTGACTACAGCATAGAGAATTTGTATTATGTTTATAAGAAAACATTATTGCTTCTGTCATTTATAAAGATATTTTAGTGTTCCGATTGTGTTTTTTTTTATTTACCTAATGCACTTTGTTTTAGTCTTTTACTGTTTAAACAGTTAGGATTTGAATGCTGGGATCACTTTTTATACAAAGAGGGGAAAACACTGCTGAATGTACCTTTGCTCTTATCACTTTCTTATAGTCTAGATGTTGTTTTCTCAACTTATAAAGTTAAGGCCTTTTGTAATCTTTAAAAAGGTGGGTTTTTTAACGTGTTTATTAATTGCATGTTCCTTTATATATAGAATGCGAAGAATTTATTAATATAAAATAAATGCATGAAGGTGGATTAACAAAACTAATTAAGTACACAAAAAAGTGTACTTAAAGTAAAGCTACTAATACATGACTCACTTTTCTTGTTTTATTAGAGTGTACCGGAGATTCCAAGATGAGCCATGGGTAATCCCTTATCTATTATGGAACGTAGTCTTTGCCATTTCAACAATAGTAACATTTCATAGCAGACATGTTCCCCTTTTTCTATGAATGCACTTGAAACAATATATCATTCAAATTCATATTTACTTTAACCAAGCTGTACTGAAAGGTCAGTGGCTGACAAATTATAAAATGTTTTCAAAGTAATGATTTTATTATCCATTAGATCTCTCTCTCTCTCTCTCTCTGTTGATTAAACTGATTTCTGGGAAAGGTCAAACCAAATTCTTTCCTTTTGCTCATTACATTTATGAGCGACTTCCATGACCTAATTACAGGGACAGTCCTGGAGTGATTCAGGGTTAAGGGCCTTGCTCAGGGACCCAGTGGTGGTAGTGCCAGAGGTGGGATTTGAACCTGGAG
The DNA here is from genome assembly GCA_017165825.1 of Hepsetus odoe. Taxonomy (NCBI): domain Eukaryota; kingdom Metazoa; phylum Chordata; class Actinopteri; order Characiformes; family Hepsetidae; genus Hepsetus; species Hepsetus odoe. The sequence continues at coordinate 11,570,727 of CM029391.1, read as the reverse complement.
CCATAGGTCCAGAGGCAAGTATCCTACCACTAGACCACCACCACCCGTATCATGAAATTCACATTAAGTGTGTTAAACATTTCTGCTGATGCAACTGAAGCAAAAGAAACTTTAGCACAATGAGGTTACCAGTTGGAGGGAGGCTGCAGTCCTGTGCCACTTATGATCAGCTTTTCCACAAAGATATTTTGATATTAAACACCGATAGTGCATCGCAGATCTGTAAAACTCCAATCCATCCCAGCATGACTTTTTAAAACCATTCAGATGTACTGCTTAGAGGCAAAAAAAACTGAAACTGCATCTGTGGTAATCCATCATTGTAGTGTGTGGGATGTTTTTCAAACATAACAGCACCGGTTGGACAAGCTTGTATGGGATCTTGAAGTAAGGGTCAGGCTTGGGCTTAAATGCGATGACCTCTAACTCATGTCATTAGTTGATGTCTGGCAAATGCTCGTTGATCCAAGAAGGTCTTCAAATGCAACTGTCCAAAGATGAGCAAACTTGATGTTTCATATTGACAATTTTTTGTCATCATGAGTGATATTAATTGAACTTGGTGGCAGCACATTTACCAAAGTCCTTAGTTTAATGTACGCAAAAAAAATCCTAAGGAAATTTTGATGAGATAACCCTTTAACCTGAAAGAAGTTCAGGACTTTATATGTTGTAATTGTGTATGTATAGCTGTTTACAGATGTGTGTGAATGTGGCCCTTTGTGGGTGTGGATGTATGTGCATCCATATCCTCCCCCCAAAAAAGTGGCTTAACCTCCCCAAAAATAGCTCCTCCACCCTGTGCTGCTAGGGATCTCTTGCACTGTAGTCACAATTGTGGAGAATGAGGAATTGGGAATAAGAAGTGAGAAGAGCTGGACGTCCCCCTTGCACTCTTGTTGAGGCCAGCTCCATGTCATTATGAAAGAGGAGGCGGCCACTAAAACCTCCGCACACCAGCAGACAGGAAACAAAGCCCACTGTGGCCAGTCAAGTCACTCCCTCGGATCAAAGCACGATCACATTCCCACATGCTGTTTTTTTTTTTTTTCTGCGAACACTTTTTAGGATCTGAGAAATTTTGTTCACAATTTTTAACTGGTTATGTTTTTTTTTTTTAGTGATGAGTCTTAAAGGTACATCTTAGAGTAAAAGCTCTAAATGCAATTTCATGTAAAGTGTGGACACTCTTACTTTTTCCTGATTTGCCTTTATGTATTCTTTTTTTGTGTGGGTTTCATTATGCTTGCAACATAATGCAGGCCTGTGCACAAAAAATGAGGGGCTCTTAAGTTGGTTCAAGAAAAATCTTCAATTGTTTTAAAATCTTTCTCATGAAGGATCTTCAAACATATATTCCTCATTTGCTAAAAAGATTCTTTGAAGAGCCATTCAGTGAAAGGTCATGTAGGGAACCAAAAGTTGTCCTTCCACTGTATCTTTTAAGAACTCTTCTTTTTATTTTGTTTGATGTGTGTCTGATGACAAAAATCTAATAAACCTAACCTCATATTTCCTAAAAGACTCAAATATGATGTCTCATCTCGCTGTTTCAAGGAAAAATATCTGCAGAATAAAAGAAAAACTAAAAAAGAGGGCAAGAAATAACCTAAAAGAATTTAAGCTTAAAGAGATCAGTTCACAAAATATAATGTTTAATAAAAGAGATTTACATTGCCAGAAAATTTGCCAGACATCAAGTAACGATTCCTTTTTGTGTAATATTATAAAAACATTGCAAAATCTTTGGTAAACCATTCTAAAGAAATCCATATCATAATGCTGTGCTGTCTAAGATTTTGACATAAAGCTTAATTTGCCAGATGAAGTTCTAGCATGTTGCTTTCATTGCAACATGAATGATAAAGTTTTTTACTTTTTAAATGTTTTAAATTGTAAAACGCACTTAAAAATATTTAACAATGATGGCCATAACAACTCATCAAAGAAATGCCCTTGTTTATATCACAAAAATGCATTTCGGATTTTACAGTTTGAGTTTAGGATTGAGTTTAGGATTTTACAGAAACCAATTCCTTTAACATTAAAAGTCGCTCTTAAGGAAGAATAGTTTATGTGCAGTGTAGTGTTGTTTATGCTGTTTAATGGTTTTTGAATTGGTAAACTGGAGTTATGACAGTCGCTGATGTCAACATGTGCATGTGGACATCAATCTGGTGCAACTTCAGTCAGAATACCTCATCTCTGAGTGTGAGGAATGCAATATTTCCTTTTGCAATGCACCATGGTGTTTCCTGTTTTCTTCTTAATCTGTGTGGTCATGATCTTTCATGAGCAGGGTGGACTGCACCAGCCATGTGCTAGGGTTTAAAAAGCCTTTGCTTACCCTTCCAAGAAATAAGCCAGAAAATTATTATTAGAAGAAAAACAACAAACTAAAAAACCTTGACGACGATGTTTTGATGATAAAAGTCTAAAACCTAGTATGCCAGTTTTAGTGCACTTTAGTGCACTGAGAAAGCATGAATCAGCTAATCTTAACAAAGGAAATGCAATTTCTTTTTTTATTCCGAAGCTTAAGCTGTATCTTGCTTGATTATACTGTGCAATGTTGGTCAACTGCATCCCACTGCATTTGAGAATCAAAATGAAATAAAACATTAATTGGTCATCATATGTACTGAAAGTGATTAGCCAAGCTTGTTATGAATGAGATCAGAGGGGCCTACTCCACCATAGGAGTGCTGTGATGGTTTTGCTCTGAGCTGTCTAAGCCTGTTCTACATGCTGTCATGTTGCAAGCATAGGTGTGAAAAGCACATTGACACCTCGTGGAAGAGTCTAGACCACAGGGCAGTGCACACGCACACAAAACAGCTCAGTGTCGCTACTGTAGGCCTTTTTACACAAACCTCAAGCTTCTTTTGGTGGTGCATGCCTTACTTAAAGCAAAGGTTCCTTCCTGCCACAATCAAAGAGCCTTTTGTGCACCTTCTCATGCTTTTGAAAATGGTTGTGCAAGAAAAAAAAGTTTCACAGAGGTACTTAAAAAGTTCACAGAGGTACTTTGAAAGCCAGCACCAGATATTCTAGGGAAATAGCTTATATGTGATAAAAGAAAAAAGTTCAATCAACACAAATTCAAATGCAAATGAAAGCATTTAACAATCCAAATGTAAATAGTAAGGTCATGCCTTGCCATGCCTTGTGAAGAATAGTAGAAAGAATTCAAATTTATTGAAATAAATGTATGCAGAGAAGCACAACTCTGTCATTTTGAAAATTATTATTTCCAACAGCCCTTTATTTTATACTTTGAACAACATCACTTTGCCAAATACTGAGTTTTCTTCTGTTTTTGATAAGGTTGGAGAATCTGAGACCATCTCGACAAATCATCTAAGGCTCTATGCATTCTTCTTTCAGCTCAGACCACAGGTCATGAATGAGATTCCGGTCAGGGGACCTTTAGAGAAATTATAAGAGAACAAGAGAAATGTGAAAACTGATTCAGTGGCCTGCTGGAAAGCAACAACCCAATTTTATTTTCCTGGAAGAGAAAACCAGATTTTGGTTTTAAATGTCTTGGGAGAGTCTGCAGAACAGCCCCACAGCACAAACGCTCCATCACATTTTACAGTTTTTCCACTGAAGCCATTCATCTTTTTATGCCAAACCCAACCTGATAGTCACCAAAAAGTTCCATTTTTATTTTATCAGAACACAGTTCAAGTTTTTTTTTATTAATAAATTGTTTTTTTTTTAAACTTCAGCTCTTATGATTGTGGTCAACTGAAATGTTTTATTTTTTTTTCTGGCTTTCCTTCTAAATAATCTTTTGGCATGAAGGTGGCGTCTGATTTTTGGAGATTTGGAAATGGATTTTACTTTCTTGACCAGCACCAGCAGTGATGGATTGTGGAGTTTTTACCCTCTTTTACCATCTTCCTGAGAGTCTTCTTGCAGGCAGGTTTGTAACATTTCAGTCGATGTCAATGTTTTATTACTACAATTTTTATTAATTGTAGAAATGGATATTGTCAGGTGATTAGCTAAAGAATGTTTCAACAAATGTCGAACTGAAACATTTCTCCCACATGTTGTGCGTGTTCTCTTATTTTTGCCTTGTTGATGGATGACTTGTGAATTTGGCTGCTGTGTACCCTCATATTTATACCCCCATTAATCAGGACATCATTACAGCTTCCTACACACTTCAATAAACTCAAAAATGTGCAATGATTGTTCAGCTGCATTTTGTTCACAGTAAATTCCAGAAGTTCATGTAATTGTGTTGCATGTTTTTATAGTTGAAAATACATTATTATTTAAAATGTGTTTTAAATATTTGTTGTTATCTGAACATTATTTGAAAGCCTATTTTTCTTTCTTTCTCATGCATGGCTACCATTTTGGAGATGCAAGGGTTTCTTCTGACAATAGCATACATGTGATAAGATTATGAGTGCGTGTGTCTTGGTATGTGTATATATATGTGTGAAAAAACCTGCAAGGGCTTCCAGTGTGAAAACCAGAAACAAATAAAGCTGAGTGTTTCAGAATTATATAAGACATGGCACATCCTAAAGCCACAGGAAACTAATCATAATGCAGCACTCAGAGAAGGTAACTTCTAAACAAGACACATCACATGACCATTAGTCAAATGACTGGAACGTTAAAGCATGAAATATGATTTCTGGTGGGTTGCCTCAGGGGATTTCAGAATTGCAACTATATGAATATCATTTGCTTGTGGTCATATGAAATGTATTCACTGCTTTAAAAAGAGTCTTAAGGTATAAGAAGACCTTTATATCAGAGTAAGATCACCTTTCTTCAAAGGTCAAATGACAAAATCTGCAAACATACACTAGTGATTTCTTTGTGTTTTGGAAATCAGTTCATATTATTAGCTCAGTGCTCATCACATGTCTGACCACATAGCTTGTCACAACATAAAATCACACTGAAAACAGTTTAATCTTAGTGAGAGAAATGATCTCATATCAATCCAGCATGCATTTTCTCCTCTGGCAAGATTACTCACAGGTGTTTCTTTGGTTTTATAATAATTACCTTTATCATAATTTGATATCTACATCTCAGGTGGATTATGACACATCTTTTGCCTTCATATCAACTTCTTATGAGACATTTTGCTCTCAGCTTTTTTCACGTTACCTGATCATTTGAAATGTTCTCTGATGTGTGATTTCTCAGACACCTTTACTATTTTCATGGCAGCATGAGTTTTTTTTTTATTTTTATTTTTTTTATTTTTCTTGCTGCACATGCCTGAAATAAAGTAACTGTATTTTTTTTTTTTTGCTGCACATGTTGCTTGGCTTTTGGTAACACAATTTAGCCAATAAATGATAAATATTTTTGCCTGAAAATTCATCAGAAATAAAGAGTGGAATACAAACCTAGCAAATAAATTAAAAAAAAAATAAATAAAAAAATAAGAATATTAGAACAAATGTTGGCATTGAATATTCTGTGGGCACAATCTTAAATTAGTGCGAGAAACCTCATGTTGTGCTTCATTCTACTAGGAAAACACTCTTGCCAAGGAAACGCTACTTTATTTATTATATTTATATACTATAATTATGAAGCACATCTTTTGAATCGTCTTTTTCTGCTGTATAGGATAACTATCATCCTGACACATTCTGGTTAAGATCCTTTTTCCTCCTATATTCTTGTAGATTCATTCCAACCTGCATCTAACAAGGTACCCCCAAATACACACACACACACATGCACGCAAGCACGCACACACACACACACACACACACACACACACACACACACACACACACAAATGCATCAGATCCATCCAGTCAAGAACTATCTAAGAAGGTGTAGCAGAAGGTTATTGGTTCATCTCTCAGTCAGGGTGCCATGGTTGCACTTTTTATGTTCTCCCAGTGTCTGTGTGGGTTTCTTTCACAGTCCAAAGACTTGCATTTTAGTTTGTGTATGTGTGTGTGTATGTATGTGTGTATGTGTGTGTGTGTGTGTGTCTGTGTGTGTGTGTGTGTGTGTGTGTGTGTGTGTGTGTGTGTGTGTGTGTGTGTATTTGTCTGGTTGTCTGCCCTATGATGGACTGGCAACCTATCCAGGTTGCTTCTGTGCCTTTCGAAAAGGTCTGCAATCCTAGTCGGGGTAAAAGGCTGGTAACCACTGTCCTAACAGGTTTAAAGAAAAGGCAACCTTCAGCCTTCCTTTCTCCTTGCACTAAAGGATGAAATGAAGGATCACTGCCATACATTTTTATTCTGAGTGTTACTTCTCTTATCAACCTATTGAGAGACATTTTGCAGACATGGTGAACAACAATCACAAATATACTTTTGTATATATATCATCTAATAGTGAAGGTTTAAACAGCACATTGCTTTTGGGGAAGTGATCTGCCTTTCATCTAAATCCTTTAGTAGATCTAGTGTCTTTAAGTTGGCATATTGGGTTTCTGCGTAAAAAACTACGTGTGAAACTTTAAGAGCATCACTTACAAAAGTAAATACATTTTTCGAGGTTAACGCATTTACATTGTGCGCTTCACTTTATGATCTTGGGCCTCAGCTAGGGTGCAAGGACGCAAGTCATTCACTTACAGCCTAACAGGAAGTGAATCTGAAAGAGAGTCCTCCACTTCTGCTTTTTTTGTGTTTTGCTGCTTTTTATTCGTGCGGGCCTGTGGGTAAGTCTTCTGTTTTAAGGCAACAAGTCATTTTAAAGATCTGTGAGTTTAAAAGAAACATGGTAAAGGTGAGATATAGAGCCAAATAGAGATTCTGGCTAACTACTGATAACATGCTCCTTGTGACAAAAGAGAATGCAGTACCCTTTTAAAAAGCACCTGCCATGTGTGCTCCAGTAACAGTAACTCCAGTAACTGTAATGTAAATGCCATGATTTGGTCTAAAATAAAAGATCTTCTTGCACGTATCACAAGGTCACAGTCCATAGTCAAGCCTAAGGAAAAAAAAAAAAAAAACTCAAATTCTTTATTTAGCTGTTCATTCAAACGGAGAAGTGAAAGTCTCTTGTTTCTTTCTCTTTGTTACTTTTTTTTCTTCAGTGAGGGGACACAATTGAGGCCGTTTCATCACGTTTACCAACAGTTTTGTTACTTCTCCCAAGCTGGGCACGCCTGGAGATTTTTATGTATTTATTCTGTTATAAAGTTGTTTTTTTTTATGTAGGTATTCTATTATATATTTGAGATGGATGATTTGCTGTGGCGACCCCTGACAGGAGCAGCCGAATGGAGAAGAAGATTCTCTTAAATAGTTCTCTTGCTTCAGTGACTAAAACATTTGCTGGTGTGAAACAAGCTTGTAGGGGCAGTGGTGGCCTAGTGGTTAGGGCGTCGGCCACATGATCGGAGGATCGGGGGTTCGAACCCCTTCCCAATGGGTTGCCCTGAGGTACCCTTGAGCAAGGTGCCGTCCCCGTCCCGCTCCTCCCTGCGATGGGCTGGCGACCTGTCCAGGGTGCGTCCCCCGTCCTCGCCCTGTATGCGCTGGATTGGACACCAGCACTCCCCTGCGACCCTGTTTGGGACAAGTGGCAGAAAATGGATGAGAGCTTGTATACTGGGCCTCTGTTTTAAAAACAAACACCACCTTGATGTTCATTTGTATTCACGTGGTACAGAATTCAGCATCACAAATCTAAAGCTGTACTTTGCACCTGAAGTAAATAATATAAATTGGATTCTATACATCCATCCATTAGCTGCTTGTCCTAATCAGGGTCCTGGGAGTGCTGGAGCCTCTCTCAGTGCTCATAAAGCAAAAAACGCCCTGGAAAAATTGGCATTGGCAAAGGAAACTTATGCAGACATGCAGAGAACAATCAAACTCCACACAGAAAGGACCCAGGTCAACCATTTTGGTGAGATGACAGCACTTACCACTGCACCACCCTCAAAATATCATTAGTATTGATCAAATGATAAGGATTCACTACTCTTAAAATAACATTCAGAGCTATTAACCTTGGTGTCTGTTCTTTTAACTGCATTTTGCAGCTTTTGCTTTTTGTTTTAGTGAGAATGTGACCAGATGGTTTTTGCCATTTGCAGTGTGAGGACAACACACATTTAAGCAAGACGAATGCAGTCTTCCCACGATTGCGCCATTCCTGCACTACTTAGTAGGGACCATGAAGCAAGAGCCCCACAACCTGCCTTCAAGCTGATGAGGAAAAGCTGTGTAGGAGGCCCAGGGGCACTCGGGCTAAACATAGGCTTACGCCTAATCCAGCATATGCTAATGAAAGCATCTTGTCAGTGGAGAAAAATAAAACATGCTGCACTCACAAAACTAAGAGCAAGAATGTTCAACACCTTCCGATGTGAATTGTAGGGTTAACAATGCTTATGGAAATCAAGCCTGTACAGTTTATGTAAAAACTGGTCATCTATGTGGTCCTCCTGAAATAACAGCAGGGGAAATAGCTTGCTGAAGTGGCTGTAGCAGGGTGTATTAATACACTGGGAAAACAGTAAGCGTCATCATATTCAGTCCGGCTGTGCAGGCAGCTGTGGCTTCTGCAGCCTGTGGTTAAAGCAGCTTGACATGTGGCGAAACAGAACCAGTACAATAGCAGTTCAAACAATTAAAAGCTTAACTGTAAGGTACTTTAAAGCACTCAACCACTTGTGCTGATATATATCGTCACATGTAATTACTTAACAAATAAAAAACGAAGGCTGCAATCTGATGAGAGCTTCTTACAGTTTAACGCTATAGTTCCCTTTCCATATATAAACTCCTATGAATGGTTAAGTTCTGTGCCTCTGTGCTTGTGCTAAAGCTGACAGGGGAATGCCTATATTTTAAAAGACTCCAGTAGTTCGCACAGAAGCCTCTGATTTACAATGAATTCAGCTATAAAATGTAATGCATGGACCTGATCTGTCCCCTCTTTGTTAGACTTCCAGCATTATTTCCAATATAATACCAGTTAATTATTTGTTGCTTTTGGTTTATTGTAGTTTGTGTTACTTGACAGCCAAAGGTTTTTACGCTGCTCATCATATTTTTTTGACTCGTGATGCAGGCTTAGATGCTGAGACACATGATTTTGATTTGCAAAATGAAAGATTCAACAGCTTTCTCACAACACACACAGAGAAAGACTGTTTGCTATCTGTCTGTCTGTCTGTCTGTCTATCTGTCTGTCTGTCTGTCTGTCTGTCTGTCTGTCTATCTATCTATCTATCTATCTATCTATGCCCACACACACATGATTACACATCAATATGTTTTGCATAAGGGCAGTGGTATATTTGGCCTAGTGGTTAGGGCGTTGGCCGCATGATCAGAGGATCGGGGGTTCAAACCCCTTACCAATAGGCTGCCCTGAGGTACCCTTGAACAAGGTGTCGTCCCCGTCCCACTCCTCCCTGCGATGGGCTGGCGACCTGTCCAGGGTGCATCCCCCGTCCTCGCCCTGTGTGCGCTGGATTGGACACCAGCACTCCCCCGCGACCCCGTTTGGGACAGACGGCAGAAAATGGATGGATGGATGTTTTGCATAAGTAAAATGATATCACACTTATTGATGTTATTTATTGTGTTGTTATGTTTGGTTCTTTGCATGAATATGTTAAATTGATAACCTGAATTTAGGATTGGAAGCAGGTCTTTCTCAGATAGAGATTTGGAATTGATTAATTACACATGCATAAAACTGCAATTCATTGTTTTAGTGTTTATTTGTATTTATTCTAAGCAAATATATCTAAGCGTTTTGTACATTTCTCAACTTTGCAATGGTTCCTTTGTGTATAATATTCCTAAAAAACCTCTAAATAATTCAAGGGCAGTGTATTTTCAAGAGTCTGGCAGCACAAAGTAAACTATAACAGTAAATCTTTGCAAATGTAATTAAGCACTGGCTGAGTGATAGTGGTGCTCGTTTCAAGGGCCAGCGGTGGCCTAGTGATTCGGGAGTTGGCCACAGAATCAGAAGATTGTGGGTTCAAACCCCTGAACAGTAGGTTACCCTAAGGTACCCTTGAGCAAGACACTGGCACTGTCCCTGTCACTGCTCCCTGGGTGCTTTCATAGCTGCCCCCGGCTGCATGGTTTGTGTGCATGGGTTAAATGCAGCGATCCAATTTCGTTGTGATTCACCATGTGTACTCACAATGACAAGAATTTTCACTTTAAAGTCTTTTGAGGAGGAAAAACGATCTGCTGCAACTGAATATCACTTGAAAGACAGACCTTATTAGAATTTACACAGTGTGAGAATATGCTGTACAAGTGAAGTGACTAATTGTCAATGAGAAGCACAACACACAGTGAGACACAACAAAATGCTTCCTTTGCATTTCACGCATACAGCAGGGGGCAGCACCCGGGGAACAGTGAAGTGGACGGTACCTTGCTCAAGGGTACCTTAAGGCACCCTACTGGTCTGATATTTGAACACAAGACTTTCTGTTCCTGGGGCCTTGTCCCTAACCACTAGGCCACTGTTGCCATATTATTGGATGTGCGAGCGCAATCCCCCACTAACAGAAATTATGCAGTCAAAATTCCCACATCCGAAGTGCAATGGCTGAGCCTTAACCTCAGTGAACCACCTTCCTGATCATGGTATCTCCCCTGCTAGATAAGTAAAAATGCCACCTCTTTTAACCCATTTACACCATGCAGCAGGGGGCAGCTATTTAAAGAACCTGGGGAGCAGTGAAGGGGACAGTACGTTGCTCAAGGGTACCTCAGAGCAACCTACTGGTCTGGAACCCATTTGCTGCATGGTGTTTAAGACAGTAAGGGATAATTTATATTGTGATTACATGATGTAGGAAAACTGGCCACAGAGAGAGAAAACCGAATACACCCCTCACAAATGTTTTACATGATGCATAAACTTTTTCAGGTATTTTCCATCAGAGTATTCAATTTGACACTCAACATTTTTCACCAAAATTCAACTGGGCCATATGTTCACCTGGTGGATGTGCTTAGCCATTTTTAAAGCTAGGAACTTGTGAAATCATTGTCTGTTGTTAACTACCTTCAGAGTTTAGTCTGAAAATTGTCAAAATTTCTTACTTCAGTCTTTCTCAAGTTTCGATGACAAAAAAATCAGCTGGTAAATTCCACTGCGGCATAAAGGCAGTGTTTCAACAAGAGTTCTTTAATTTCAGATGACCTTATACCGCTTTTAACTGAACCAGAGACAGAAGCGTAGTCACCCACGTATCATAATCACTCATTTATCATACAAGTGCAATCCTGACAGCAAAGATACCAGTAATACTGTAAACTAATACACTTTAAATTTATTGTTCATTTATTATAAAACAGAAATACAATACCTCGCTACTGAAATTGTTTATACATTTACAAATTTATCCTTTTTTTTAACTGCAGTTAGATACACTTAAAATAGTCACAGAAAGCATTAACCAAAAACAGAACCTTTTAAAAGTACTGGAACAGGAATGTCAGTTCATTCATATTTCATATCTTTTCTCTCTCTTCACACTTAAGCCTTTCCATCTCTTTGGTAGAGATTAATATCAGTCTGATCGGCTCAAAAACTTAGTGATTCATCTCTGTCTTTTTTTTAATAATTATTACTGATGATTAGTGTGCTGCATCTGGTGGTATGGCCTTGATATCCTTTTGTCTTCTTTCAGCGGTGGATAATGAGGCCTTCATGCCTGCCCTGTGGAGGATGCTCATGTAGTCACTGTTTTTTACTTTACTGCTCTCACAGTTTGTCTTTCATCAACTCTTCATCAGTTCAGTGTATGTTGCTCAGTACACCAGTGGTGACCTTCTTTTTCATGACATTTCAAATAGTCATGCTGACTATACCCAAAATGTTTTAAATGATTCTAATAGATCTTTCCTCATTTTTTTTCAAAATACCATGCTTTCCCCTCTATTAACAGCCATGCTGGTTTTCTAACATGATACAACAGTGAAACAGCAAACATCTGTCATCCTCTCATGATCCAATACTTTTGCTCACTTGTGAAACTGGGTGGTCAGATACGTATGTGCAAATATTTAGAAGTAAAAATATTTTAAAAATCTGAAATCTCATATTTTTCTTTTGATCTAAAAAAAACCAAACAAATGTGTTCAGTGCACAGCAAAAAATGTGCTGTTCCTTGCTGTTCTAATACTTTTGGAGGGAACTGTATCTATTTAGGACTGGAATTTGACAACTGAAATACAAAACATCACAATTAAAGGAATACAAAATTAAATACAATGCATACATTTTTTATTAAATAACAGAAACTAACAAAACATTAGGGAAAACCCCAGTGCTACAGTATTCAATGAAAGACTGCTCAGGGCTATGCAAAGTACGTAGGAGTTACTTTGTACGCATCTCCAGGAAGCACCAGTTATGTTTTGCTGTGTATTTACATACATTTATTAAAATGGAAAACATAACTTGGTGACTTCAAATGAGCATAAATCCCCCCAGTGTCCCCTTACTGTCAGCTGGATGGCAATTTAATAGAATCAGAGTCACTATCATGTATGGCTGCGTTATCTATTGTCCCTACTTGTCTTGTTGGAACTGCACTAGAAGATTACACTCATACAAGATAGTGTCTGACCAACAGACTTACCTCATAGATAGTCCACTATCTACAGTAAGACTTTAGAATTTAGCTCAGGACTACAAGTCAAAATTGATTCCTGAAAGTGCATTTTGTCCTTTAGTTAAGCCTATACATCAGAATGGAATAATATCATTGCTTTCAGAACTAAACTTTGTCTCTCCAGTGTTAATGTAAAATCATAACAGTCCAGGTAATTCCGGAAAATTTTAACCGGTCCATTCATTATGACTTGACATGAAAGAGGTTCTTTTAACATCTTCATACAAGGCTGGATTTGCTTTTTCCACCTTGTAATTTCAAAGTGGATGTGGCTTTATTCAGAAATTAGTATGAGGTTTATTAATGGACTATTATGGACTGCAGACTAATCAGAAAAAAAGCCTGTAACAGCAAGCTTACAGTATGTATTTCAGCACTTTAGCAGATGCAGTTCTCAGATACTTGACAGTATTGATGCAATTCAATTTGTGGCACTAACTGTCATATAAAACATTTCAGAATTGTATCTTAGTCATGTTAGTTTAACCATTTAATCTGCTGTTGAAACATCTAAAAAAAGTGGAAAAAAGGACATTTGTACATGAATTTAAATTGTACATTTAATAGGCACACCAATCCAATAACAATCCATGGCTATTTAATACCCACTTAAAAAGTCATTTGCGATGTCATTGTGTCCTGGATCACTACCTTGTCTCTTTTGTCAGAGGTTCATCAATTGCTTCAGAGAAAGCTAACAAAATACACTTTATCCTGGTGAATGGCAAAAGGGCTTTTAGTGGGGCAGTGGCACTTACTGTATACAAAGATCTTGATACACATATCATTGAATAAAGTTTGATAACTGCTACAATAAAAGTTTAAAATCCTATCTCTTGCAAAAGGTCTCTGTCAAGTATTATATTCTGATATAGAATCAGATATAAAAAGATACATTTTACATGTATTACATATTCAATTTTCCTGTGCCATGCAAAATCTGTTTTATTGGGGGGTCAGACTCAGGGTTACATTGTAAATACAAGATTTGAGAATTTTAGTGTCTTTGTTTAGTTGAACTAATGAGAACAGGGGATATATTAACCACAACATCCAATAAGAGGACATTTGTGGTATTGCAGAAAAATTAAAACCAACCCTCAAATAGCGTGAAAGCCATACAAAACACGCAAAAAGTGGAAAGTGTTTAGAACCTTCAATCTGTAGGCTTTCGGGGATGGCTGGCAAAAAGGAGAAATTAGAGGCACCCTAAAGTCTAAAGTAGCACCAATTATTCCTTCATCCTACGTTAACGCTAGTGGTATGGCAGGCAGTATGGAGGTGGACAGGAAAGAAACGTGTTGGCTGAGTTGTCTCTGATTGGCCATTGGGGGAGGTGACACTTTGCGTCTGTTCTAACTGAGTAGTTATAATCCCCACCTGACATCACCCTAAAATCAGGAACCAGCAGCAGACTCTCTTACACACTCACACACACACACACACACACATATACCCAAAAATAAAGAAGTAACAAACAGAAAGACTTATCCTTTTGGTCACGCTTGCTGTTAGGCTAAAGTGCCGCTTGCACTGTATCTGTAGTCGCTTTCTTTTAGGGGCCTTGGGAGATAGCTGTGTGGCCCCAACTGGATAAGGTGTGTGTGCATGTACAAGATCTTTGGTTTCATTTGGTAAGAGGAAATTTAGAGTTGTGCAATGGCTCGGGGACAGTTTTGAAAGCCATTGAGAAAGGTTTAGCAAAAAGACCTAGAGTGAGCGAAGAGGAGAAGACTCCATGTTGCCATCGTACAGAATGGAGGGGTACATCATCCCACCTGTGAGTATTGTCAGCCTTTTATGCATGTGTGTGTCTATTTTATCTTAACAAACACACATATTTTGCTTGTAAAAGTGTAAAAATGCAAACACCAAGAAGTCACCGATGAGTCAACAGGGTTTACATGCTTCCGGCATTGGCCTTAAGCTACTAAATGTGTCCATTTTTTAAGTTGTACTGTTCTAACTTTTCACCTGTGTATGGTGAACTCAAATTCTATAAAAATGGAACATGAATACCATTTTTATGTTTGTATTTTGTTGGTAGGCTTCACCGTTTGAAGAACTGACTGCTCTATTAACCTTATGATAATATTATGTTAATGTTATTAAGGCATGTTCTTGTCTGATTACGGTCTGAAAAAGCAGAAATTCTTAAACTCTTTTTTCATTTCTCCTTTAAATGTTGTTTCTTTGTTGTTTTTACAATGCTTCTTAGTGCTTTATAGAAATCATTCATTCAACCCAGTGTCAATAACTGAAAATATCTGACGACAAATTAAAACCAATGAATATTTCAAAAGCAGAATGAATAAAATAGGTGATGTACAACAAGTGACCATGATAACATCAGTGATGCTTCTATGAAATGCAATTTACAACCATCTATTCTAAAAGTTTAACTGTTTTCAAAATTTACTGAATCACTAAAATACAATTTCTATGTGTAATAGAAAATAACCCGGACTGGCTGGATGTCACAGACACCATCTGAATTTAAAGATTACTGGGCACTTGTAAACAAAGATGTGAGGTTTTTCTCATACTGCTTACTGAATTCATATTTATGCATTGAACTTTGGGACATTAGTTTTTTGAGTTTTTTGTGTTGTTTTGTTTCGTTTTCCGCTTTGGTCAAACTCTTTCTTCACAATTCACCTCACAGCCAACGGAAGAAATGATCTATGAGTCTGACATCTATCGGCCAGCGATGGAATATCAATACATAATCGATGGAGAAGGCCAAAGCGGTGAGATGCTGTTGTTAATTTGCCATACTTTGTGTCACTTCTAAGCACTTATCACAGCAGGTTTCTCAAAACATCGTCATATATTTTTTTATATGTGCTGATATCCGAACAAAATAGCTCGGTGCACACTTCGAGGCCATCTTTGGTAGAATGAAGTTCTACCACCATCTTTCATTAACACCATCTTTGGTAGAATTAGTAACGGCTCAAAATCACACCCAGGGCAGCTGGGAATAAACCATGCAGGGGGGGTGTAAGGAGAGCTAGCGAGTGGAACCAGGCAAGTGCCCCGATCACAAAGCAGGAAACAGATGCCTCATTTTGACAGTCAAGAAAACTACAGACGTAGAACGACAAATATCCCCAAGGGCCTACCACCTAAAAGGGTCTATCTAGGCCACAAAGTAATCAAACGTATAATGCTAATTTTGAAGAATAGAAAGCATCACAACAAAGATGTGTCTGAAAGGGATCTGTTTGAAAAATACTGCTGTAACATCTGGTAGTGCAGTACAGGGTAACATGTTATGCTTCTACCTCATTTCTGGAACTGCATGGCTAATTATTTTGTTTGTTTTTTGTGTGTTTTTTTAATCCTTAAATATTTCTGTTCTGAAAGGCACTTGCATTTCTACCACGTCAAAAGAAAAGTGAAAACAAGGCTTGTACATCACCTACTTTCATAACTTCTGAGAAATGTTAATCGCAGGATACAATAAGTGAAACATCAACAACATCAGACATGTTGGTTTTTGCAGTTCGTCTTTTAGCCAGTATGTTTCTGAATGCTTAAAGGTAGTTCACTGGACTCCAGCCTTACAAAGCTCAGAGTCTACTGTGTCACTTAATTCTCAGTGAGGGTTCAGTCCTAAAATGTAACGCATGATTACAACAAATATATAACTTTTATAACAAAAATATAACAAATGTAAGAACAGTTAAGGCCAATCTTCTTAGGCTGTTCTTGCTTATCATGCTTAGGCCACCCTTGTTTTTTTAGTGCTTTAAGATTAAGTTTGGTTTGGCACTGAACGAATCATTTGCTCTTGGAATTCTGTCAATGCTTAATACCAAACATGTAACAGGGGATCTGGGATTTCTTCCAGATCTCCTGTCAAGAAGGGCCTTAGAAACTGGGATCTTCATTCCATCTTTGAAAAGCAGAGGCAGAAAAGAAGTAAAACTGCAAGGGAAATGGTGGTGTGAACAGGAAACAATGTGAACACAGTCCTGGTGGCTTTAGAGAAAAAGAACAGTACATTACATTTTCTCAACAAAACTGAAATGGACAACGAGGTTCCCAGACATGCTTTTACTCACAGTCTATTGTCAACAGCGTTGGTTTGAATGTGGCAGGGTCTGAGATGGCAACTGCTGATCCTTCTTGTGGCCTCCTTTGTCCAGATCATACCTGGGAGTATAACCCACACCATGTCCACCCAGGAGACTTTGAGAATCTGCCAGAGAGCCACTTCACAGAGCTGCAGAGTGTGCCACAGGTTCACCCTACCAGTGTGCATCGTTTCAGCGACATGGAGTCCAGTCCCTTTCTCGACCCCAGTCTGGCCGGACACCACCTGGCCTTCTCCACTCCACAGGTGAGACTATAGTTCTTGAAACTAGCCTACTGCAAAGGCGAGGATAGAGATGTTGACAGATTAAAAGACCTCTAAGCAGAGAAAATAATAAAAATGAGTTTTTACAAAGGTGCCAAATATGTTTTTTTTTAGAAACCACTTAGGAAATAAATGTTTCCTAAAAACCTTTCAGTGGATAGAGGAAAACGAAAAAAATGAAAAAAAGGAAAAAAATGTGTGCCAGAGCAAGTGGAGATTGAGGCTTCATTGACAAGACTGTCAATAGCCTTTTGAGACTGATGAGACTGAGGTTGAACAAACAGACTAATGTTGTTTCTTCACCATTTCATTTCTATAATTTTTACGATAAATGTTCCATCCAAATTAATTTCACTTTCACAATTATTTTGTGCAAATTCTGATGGCTAAAACCTAGGGGCCTCTATTTAGTCCAGCATTTTAATTCCTCACTCTCAAAAGCATCATATTAGTTGTATAAGACTAGTTAAATATTATGTCTTAGGTTTAATACCTCCATAATGCATCTAGAGTTCAGGGGGATAACCAGTTAAAACCCTGGAGGTCAATGGCTGTGAGAAACCTTTAGGATTTCTTTTCCATCTGCATGTCCTGGAGTGCCCAGTGCAGTGGTTCACTTGCTTTGCTGGAGCATAGCACTAAGAGTGCATCTGCACCCAGACTGTTTCTCAACTCAGCCTTATCCTCACCAGTCCTCACCACTGTCACCACAGCAGCAGCCTGCATACTCACCAACCGCCGTTACACAGGCCCTCCCCACTTACACAAACACAACCGCTCCTTATTGTGACACACACACAGATGTGCACCCACTTGCACATTAACATATAAAACTCGTACATATGCACAGACGCAAAACATGTACACACACACAGACATGGAGCTACTGTTCATGAGAAGTCAAGTGATGCTAATTAGAAATGACTGATTTATAATTAAAGTCTTATTCATCCATTCATGCTTGTAAATAATTTATATTACACCAATTTGATATAATTGGATTTGTCATTCAGATTCTTTCCAGTGAATTACTTATGAACTTATAAGTGGAAATAAATAAAATATTGATGTTTATTCATTTATGTATTTGTTGTGGTCTATTGCTGCATGGAAAAAGCACATTTTACTTGATTCAAATGTGTTTACCTGTTCAGTATGTATGCAATCTACTACAGTTATTGTTTTTCATATTGCTTAGTTTTGGCAATTGTACTAATGTCATATCATTTATTGATGTGGAAGCAATTGCTCGATTCAAGCCCATTCAAAGTTCATTTTGACCCAAAAAATGGAAACATGAAATGCATTCAGACAAGAAGAAACATACAGAGCATAACAGCAGATGCAGTGAAAGTAGTTTATGGGTTAGAATGGGAACCAGATTAGAGAGTGGCTGTGATTGGATTCTTTCTGTCTGGGTGGACTTGTTTCTCATGCACTAACCACAGGACAGGCTATCGAAAAGAGAGCTTTTCCTCTTTGTGTAGCCATGGAGGGAAGAGAGCTGTCTGAAGGGCAGGCTGATTTACTGCCTCCTGTAGCACACGGTCACTGCTATGCAAGGCCACAGCAGGCGGAGAAAGCCTAAGAATAATATTTTTCTTTTCTGTATCGCGTGTCTTAATGATGCATTTAAGTGTTCTATGTGTTGGGACCAAGTTGCTATTTATGGGAGTTCAACTGCAAAAAATGTGTACATGAAATGAGCAATATTCTTGAAAATATATAAATTTTTTTAGAAAGCTGCATAAAGACAAGCATGACAAAAAGAATATCTAATTGGCTAAATCAAATATAGCAATGGAAAGTCAAAGCAAAGCCACAAGGAAGATGAGAAAACACCTTGGGCACACCAGTAACATCTAATATACCAAATTATAATAAAATAAAAATGATTAAACTGTACATTCTTTTTTGAAAGACTTTCACTTAGTTTATTATTCTTGCAGCGAGAGCAGAACGTGTAACTCTAAATAAAGTCAAATATCAAGAAACACGGTAAACACTTCTATTTTTACTGTAATCTTATAATATTGTCTTATAAAATGGAAGAGTTAATTTTGCATTTTATTTTTTAGAAAATTGTATAATTTGTGTGTAAACATTGTTAAGGTTTTAAACCTTTTCAGCAAAATGAGGGACAGCATAGGCCAACCAGTTAGATCAGAGCTCCTTTACATATATCAGCCTTAATGGCTTAATGGGGAAGATGTTCTCTTGCATTTTTAGGTGTTATTAACTAAAAATGGTACTTTGTTCACTGGGATTGAATTGTTAGATTGTTTCAACATCGTGCATGACCTCTACTTTTGAGTTGGCCATACTATCATGTGGAAGTGTGTTTTCCAACACAGTGCATAACATGACACAAGCAGACACTTAAACAATGTGACTGATTTCAAGGTCTTGTGATCTTCGGCCACCTTGATTTCAGGCTGATTTTGAAATAACATTCACTTATGTTTAGACTTTTTTGGACCTTTGACCATTTAAGGTTCTCACTATTTTTTTTAATGGAAGTGATACAAGATGATATCTGTGGAACCGCAGTGAGGTGCACTAAAATAGTGCTAAGAGAGTACCATACTCCTCCTCAGTAGTATAGGGTTTTAAGAAAGAAACTTCCCCTTTTCGCTATTTAGCATGCCTAAGATATCTCAAAATAATACAGCATGGCCACCTGTTGACACAGGCCTGGGTTTTGCTTTTTGTACCACAGTGACTCAAACTCCTGTGAGGATGAGTAAATTTTTTACATAAAGCTGGAGATGGGACATGTTTGCTAGTGAGAAAGAAAGCCAAAAATGAATTTCTGTGACCACGGTTTTATATTTAGAACATACAGAAGACAGCTGCTTCAAATATTTCTTTTGAACCCCTAGAATAAAGAGCTGTTATCGCCTACAGATAAACTGCTTGCCCCGGCCATCGGTGTGTTACCCCCACAGCGTGCAGCCTTCTCCTCTCCTGCGGAGCTCAGATGACGATGATCCTGGCAGTCGTAGCCCACCGCTGGAGGTGTCTGATGAGGAATGTATGAGGGACCACATCAGCTCCACTACTGGAGTAGAACATGGTGTGCATTTTCTCTTATCTGCCTGGATGAGAAGTAATTAAAGATGAACCCAAAATCACATTTACACAGCTTTCTCCTTTCCTTAAATAAGGTTAAATAAGGTTGTCAAACATGTTTACTACATGTTTAGCTACATCTGTAAATGTAGCTAACCAAATTGCTCAGTGATTCAGTGATAGAGATCTAGAGAATCAGCTTGAGAGTTTTCTCAAGCGGCATGGCATACTTTTATGTATCAAAATTAGGAAAAGTAAGGACACGTAGGATTTAGAATGGTTTTTAGTTCTGTAACATTGCCTTTTTTCATTTTTTTAGATGTTTACTTATTTTTGATAAATCTTTAAAATTTAGGCATAAAAAATTTTAGGCATAGTGTTACACAATAACTGATTGCTTTATGGATTACTTGCTAGCCTCATTGTTTTAGTTTAAAACTGAAGAAGTAAACTTTAGATATTAGAATATCTTGGTTGATGGACTATATTTGTAATCGAGTAAGTGAAAGGAGATCTGTTTCTTGGCGGAACCTTTCACTTAAAGATGTTTGTAGCTTTGATTAATTACTAATACGCTTCAATATTGGTTTCGGCTGGCTTGCGTGTTTTCAAGATGCTTTGCTGAGAAAATCTATGACGTAAGCATATTTAGAAAATCCAAAAGATTCCACTTTGAATAAGCATCAAATTCAGCACATAAATACATTTGGCTTTCCCTAAATTCCCTTTTTATAAGGCCACCAGAATAACAAGGAACTTCATGTGAAAGGTCATGTTTCCAAACAGCAACCCCAATACTGGTCATGGTCAGGCAAAAAGCCTGTTAGGTATGGGCTGTCCCACTTTTATTAGTAGAATCCCCCTCTTCATACAAAATAACTGAGCTATTGTCTTCTCTGTTTATCTGTTTGTCATTTTTTCACCAAGGAAACAAAAAAAAGATTCGTCTGTATCAGTTCCTGCTGGACCTTCTGCGAAACGGGGACATGAAGGACAGCATCTGGTGGGTGGACAGAGAAAAGGGAACTTTCCAGTTCTCCTCCAAACACAAAGAAGCTCTGGCCCACCGCTGGGGCGTGCAGAAGGGCAACCGCAAAAAGATGACCTACCAGAAGATGGCCCGAGCTCTGAGAAACTACGGCAAGACCGGAGAGGTCAAAAAGATCAAGAAGAAGCTCACCTATCAGTTCAGCGGCGAGGTGCTGGGAAAGCACCATATAGACAGGAAGATGTACATGTAAAGAGATAAGAAAGAGAGAGAGAGAGAGAGAGAGAGAGAGAGAGAGAGAGAGAAAGTGAGAGAGAAAGAAAGAAAGAAAGAAAGAAAGAAAGAAAGAAAGAAAGACAGAAAGAATGAAAGACTTGGTGCATAACAGATCAAGAGTTCTGCTCGTTTTGGACTTGGAGTGGATGCTCTTCCTGCTGGTCAACATTCCATGTTTTCCTTAATATTCAATTTTATATTATTCACCTTTGCATTAATGAAATGAACTTTATCTATGAACTTTTAGTCCATCGATCACATGCATCTATTATAGATTAAGGACAACATATGAAAATGTTCCATGTGTGCCCCCCCACCAAAAAAAAAAAAAACGTCCTGAGGGTGCAGATTGAAATAAATGTAAAGAACTGATATTAATACAAGCAGAGTGAGTTATAAAATTACACCAAAAGACTGTTAAGCAGAGGCAGTTGTTCACTTCTATGCCGAGCATGATGGGGGGAAAAAAATCACAAAAATACAAAAAGCAGAAGTGAAAACAAATGACACAGGCTCACGCTGTATGGAAAATACAGCTCTTGTCTTGTCTGGCCAGCACACACTTAGTGACTTTTAGTCTGTGTTTTCACCCTCCCAGCATGGGTGCTTTTCTTAACAACACTTAAGATTAAAGGTTTGTAAATGGTTCTTGGCTTTGGATGGGTAAAAAGAAGTTAATTCGATAAAGAACCTTTACATTACACCAACTTTCTGTCATTTTAAGAAATGTTAAAAAACCATACAAAAAAAAAAAAGAAAAAAGAGAGAGAAAGAGAACTGTTGAGTGGTTATTCTATGGCATTGCTCCAAAGAGAAATGGCACTTTAATTTTTAAGGAGGATGTCCTTGCAAAAGTTTAACTTGATAAATCGCTCAGCATATTCAGATAAACATGCGTATTATTGTTCATTATGAGATTAAAGAACATTTAAATCAGAATTTACTTTCTAAGGGTACTTTCAAGAAAGGCTAACAGTGTATTTATATTATATATACAGCTTTGTAATATATATTAAGCTGTTTGAGTTGCTGTTTTTCAGGTTTTTCTTGAAGCCATTTAAATCTATTTGGAGGGAAGTGGTTTTAGGATTATTCATTATGGGGCTGATGTATGAGATCTGTTCATGTTACAGAATTATTGTATATAAATGTAGTTAAAAGATGAAGAGCTGTGTAGTTTAGTTCTGTGTAGTGGCTGTTTGTTTGAGTCTAATATTAATCAGTGACTAGGTTTATACTTAAACTCCATTGTGTCCTACTGCATTTAGGTGTGATTTTGGAAGGAAATCAGCAAGTTTTGTGTGCAAAATGACTTTCAAGGTCAAAGAAGTATGCTGCCCAAATCTTGATTAAGGGAGATTAAATGAAAATTATTTAGGATTGAATTGACATCAAAGCTATAAAATGTGAATGCGGTGTAATTCAGTTCTGGAAATCTGCTTCCTATGAAACATGCACAATTTAGCCATATAACTATAAACTGCACAATCCAACCTCACTGTGTTTGTTCACTGGATGTCATCGTTCTTACCAGCAGCACCTTCTGTCAGTGCAATGAGTCACATTTTTCATTTCCTCTTGCAGATTTATTTCACAAAACCAAGCGCATTTGAGTTTTAAATATTCTTTTATTGGATTATATTCATTATGATGCATACAGAAATTTCATTACGATGCATTTTCAGAAATTCTGGAATTTCCAAAGAACAAAACTGATAAAAAACATCAGCATTTGATGAATTCAATCCAAAGGGTAAATTTAAATAAAGCAGCAATTCTTATTTCAATATTATTGAATATTAAAATCTAAATATTATACTGTTGTTAAATCATTTCACAACACCAAATTGAAAAGTAAATCAAATAATCCACATTTTTACTGTACAAAAAGGTTCACAGAACAAAATGTGTTAACATTCAAACTTATTATTTAATTCCATTTTAAATTTCAGTTTTAGGGCAGATAAATGACTTTTTAAGGGCCATTTTAACTGCGCTGTAATGAAAACAATGTCAGTACTGGTGACTGTATACAAGACAGAAGTGGAGCAGCCTTTTTTCTTTCAAATGGTGGTAGACCCCTTCTATCAGCTAGAAGGTTTAACAAGTGGAACATACCACTGTGGAGAAAAAAAAACTAATCATTACAAATTAAATTTGTAAAAAAAAACTGAATTATGAAATTATTCAAAATCCATTAAGAAATGAAGAAATGCATTAACAAATACCTCCTCAGTCATCCCTGCTGTCGTCCTCCCCTCTGTGTTAAATGGGGGCTTTAAATAACCTTTGAAGTGCAACTTGACCAAATCATGAAAAGTCGTCAAGCAGTCCTAGAAATGTATTCATACCATGCAATGATTGACTGATTGATTACTGAACTACAGAGGATAAATTAGAAGAAATGAACAGTAGCAGAATGTTTTTTTGTATTACATGAAGATTTCAAAGAAATGGCAAGTTCTACTCTATCTTTCCACCTGTAAATGTACTAACAAGTTACTTACACCACTATACAAAAGTATAGAACAGGACAGAATTTTCAATGTGTCAAGAATGATGAAAAAAGCTACAAAAGATTTTTAAATAAATGAGATCTGTAGTGCATCAAAACTTGAAGTGCAATAATATGAATATCCAGAATTAAATTCCATCAGATCCTCCTGAGGAAGCCTCAGATGTTCCTTAAGCCAGCCAGTGTGTCCTGGGTCTGTCCCATGGTTCTCTCCCAGGTGGTCGAGCACCGAACACCCATTGGTGTCCCTGAAGACATCCTGACTAGATACCTGCACCACCTCATCTTCCACCTTTCAATGGAGGATCCTAGATCCTAGATCCTAGCTCGACTATGGGCTCCTCACCCGATTCCTAAGGGTGTGCCCAGCTACCCTTAAGAAACTTTTTTTGCCTCTTATAGTTGTGATCCCATTCTTTCAATCAATGCCCAGAGCTCATCACCCTTGGTGAGTTGGAACAAAGATCAACTGTTAAACTGGGAGCTCTCTGTATAAATTATTCTTACCCGTTTCTCCTTTGAGCAGATATAAGTAAACCACCGAAGTCCAGCAGCCACATGTGTGATCTCATCAGTGTAGATAACCTCTAGGGTCTCCACTGAGTTTGTGTCTCCTTGTGCCGCAAAGCGGGACAGTGTTTGAGGGTGCACGTCTAAGCCCCTATAAAAACAGTACAGGACCAAATGCATAAAAGAACAGCTTTTTTGGAAATAAGAAATATAGTTAGGTCTATATATATTTGGACACTGACACAAGTTTTGTTTTTGTTTACTGAAACATAGTTATATAATGGACATGGACATAATGTGTGGACTCTCAGCTTTCACTTGAGGGTACACATTCAAATTGGATGAAGGGTTTAGGAATTCCAGCTACTTAACATGTGCCAACATCTTTATAAAGGGACCAAAGGTAATTGGACAGTTGACTCAAAGGCTATTTCATGGGCAGGTGTGGGCAATTCCTTCATCATGTCATAATCAATTAAGCAGATAAAAGGCCTGGAGTTGATTTGAGGCGTGGTGCTTGCAACACGCGGTCAAAGGAGCTCTTCATGCAGGTGAAACAAGCCATCCTTAAGCTGCAAAAACAGAAGAAACCCATCCGAGAAATTGCTACAACATTAGGCGTGGCAAAATCTACGATTTGGTACATCCTGAGAAAGAAAGAAAGTACTGGTGAACTCAGCAACGCAAAAACACCTGGATGTCCATGGAAGACAACAGTGGTGGATGATCGCAGAATAATTTACATGGTGAAGAGGAACCCCTTCACAATAGCCAACCAGGTGAACAACACTCTCCAGGAGGCAAGGGTATCAATATCCAAGTCTACCATTAAGAGAAGACTGCATGAAAGTAAATGCAGAGGGTGCACTGCAAGGTGAAAGGCACTCATAAGCCTCAAGAATAGAAAGGCTAGATTGGACTTTGCTAAAAAACATCTAAAAAAGCCAGTTCTGGAAAAACATTCTTCAGACAGGTGAAACCAAGGTCAACCTCCACCAGAATGATAACAAGAAAAAAGTATGGAGAAGACGTGGAACAGCTCATGATCCAAAGCATGCCACATCATCTGTAAAACATGGCGGAGGCAGTGTGATGGCTTAGGTGTGCATGGCTGCCAGTGGCACTGGGACACTAGTGTTTATCGATGATGTGACACAGGACAGAAGCAGCCGAATGAATTTTGAGGTGTTCAAAGACACACTGTCTGCTCAAATCCAGCTAAACGCAGTCAAAGTGATTTGGTGGTGTTTCATAATACAGATGGACGATGACCCAAAACATACAGCCAAAGCAACCCAGGAGTTTATTAAAGCAAAGAAGTGGAATATTATTGAATGGCCAAGTCAGTCACCTGATCTGAACCCAGTTTTGCATTATTTCACTCGCTGAAGGCTAAACCTCAGACAGAAAGGCCCACAAACAAACAGCAACTGAAAGCAAAGGGTTTTCAACCATGTATTAGAAATGAACAGTTTATTTTCAGTTATTTAATTTGGCCAATTACTTTTGAACCCCTGAAATGAAGGGATTGTGTTAAAAAAGTGCTTTGGTTTCTCACATTTTTATGCAATCTTTTCTTCAACCCATTGAATTAAAGCTCAACGTCTGCACTTCAACTGCATCCGAGTTGTTTCATTTAAAATTCACTGTGGTAAAGTACAGAACCAAAATTAGAAAAATGTCTCTGTCCAAATATTTATGGACCTAACTGTAATATACAAATAATATAAAGCCTTAATTTAAAGGCTACTGTAAGGACAGGAAATATATGTTTTGATGTGAAAAAAGAACT
Organism: Hepsetus odoe; assembly: GCA_017165825.1. Lineage (NCBI taxonomy): Eukaryota > Metazoa > Chordata > Actinopteri > Characiformes > Hepsetidae > Hepsetus > Hepsetus odoe. The sequence goes on along the minus strand of CM029391.1, from coordinate 11,544,580 downwards.
GAAGAACAGTTGTTACTGAATGTAAATATTATTTCATTTCAAAAGCAATAAGGCCGTTTAATTAAAACATCTTCCTCTTTTGGCCGCTCCCTTTATGGGTTGCCAAAGCAGATCAACTGTCTCCATTTCTTCCTGCCCTCTGCATCTTCCTCCTTCAAACCAAATGCCTGCATGTCCTCTTTCACAACATCCCTAAACCTCCTCTTTGTTCTTCCTCTTTTCCTCTTGCCAGGCAGCTCAATCTTCAACATCCTTCTCCTCATATAATCCTCATCTCTCCTCTGCACATGTCCAAAGGTTATTACATTAAAACACTAAACCTTATATTTTAATGTCAACTGATACTTTTGTGGGTCAAATTCCCCTCGTTGTCTCAGTCACTGTACTTGTTTAAAGTCTTTAATTTAGTCTCTTACCTGGCTTCATGGACCATGTGTACTATAGCCAGTCTAGCCAGCAGATCATGAGAGGTTTCAGTTGCTGACTGCCACAAGCCTGTGTAAAAAAGCCAAAAAGACTTACAGACTTACAGCTTCACATAGTCAGCTCAAAACCTACACTGGTAATGAACCTGAATGGCATACTGACCATTATGCACTGGGAGGGCACCAAAGGAGCTACCCAGGTCCTTGAGCCTTTGCTCTAATAAATCATAGTGCTGTTGAAATAAAAAAAAGGTTAGTTTATAACCAGATAATTGTACACTGTAATACTTACTCCTTAAGACTGACCTTGGCTTCATCCCCTGCTACTTTGACAAAGTCACTGAAGAACTGAAGTGGCATTGCGTCTCCAGTACTAAGCCTGACCGATGAAAATCGAGCTATAATATCCCATGATAGGTCAATAGCCCACTGCTCTATGTTGGCCAGCGAATGAAGTAAAGCGATCCTGCTTGCCTATGAGTGAAGAAGCAAACTTTGTTATCCCTAATACCTGTGCATATAACTTAATTAAGAACAGAAATGGCAAAACTAATAGTGACCCAAAGGATGAAGCTTTGTAGGATGGAGCAATTATTAATTACAAGGATTACATTTTTAAAATGTTGCCTTAATACTTCCTGTTAGATACAAAGCAGGTAATCTTTTATTTGATTTCTTTTTTTTACTTTTCACCACCCCAATTATGCTGTATTGCTGAGATTCAGGTGTGTGCTTGCATCTCATAACCTTTACTTTAAGAGCTAAGTTAAATTGCAAACCTGTGTGCCTCCTTTGCCACGCTTAATTCTGCCCGGCTCCACCACTGTTAGGCTATCTATCCTGCTTGGCTGAGCTGGCGGCGCAAACTCCCCAACTTCAGTTATTTTTCCAGTTTCCCACCAATTCTGCACATTTTTAGTCAAAGTCACCTAAGATGATGAAGAAAATCGCTCAAATTACAAAGTGAACATATACAGGTACATTTTTGATGGATGTTTGTGTGCATAAAATGATGTCAATATATGTCTGTAAGAGATAAAAATTGTAATAATTACAGATCAACAAAAAAATTATTTGTTTTTAGTAATTAAAAAAAAACAAAAACCTTTTCATGTGGGTCTGGAGTACAGAGAATCTTTGTAGCCCAGAAACAGAGTGTATTTTCTGAAGATGCTGTCTTTATTTCCAAAGGTGGTAAAGCATCTAGAAATAGTTTTCAAAAACAAAGGACAAAGTTGTAGCATAGTTTTTTTTTCTTTTTTTTACTTTTGTAAAAAAAAATGTTTCTGTATGAAAACTCACCTTTTTTTGCTGTTTTTGTCACTGGGATGGGGTAGCGACACAAGGTGCTCTGAGTGTTAATATAAACCTTTCCATCCAATACTCTGACATCATAGACTTGGTTCTGTGTGCAGGAATACAAAATAAAGTTGCAAGGACATCAAATACAGTTCAACTGTTCAGGTGCAGTGGGCTACCTGCAGTCCTGAGGAAGAACATCCCGTCTCCAGGTTAAAGTCAAAATCATGCCAAGGGCAAATCAAGGCGAGTTTCCCATCTCCCAGGTCCTCAATGTCTCCTTGGTCAAGTGGGCCACCTGTCCATACATGAACAAAAGATTTTTTTTCCCCCAAGAAAAATTCTTCCAAATCCTGGATGAAAACACTGCTGTTTAACAGGCTTTCAGCCCTATTTCTGTCTGTTTCCTTTTTAAACACTATTGTTTTAATATGTTGTAGTCATGTCTTAAATTCTTATTCTCTTTTAAATGCTCTATATTTTGCATCAGCTCATTTATAAAGCACTTTGAATGACTGAATGAAAGGTGCAATATACATTTTAGTATTAAATATGATCATTTTATTATGGTATTATCTGTAATTATCTGTCATATGTCGTTAATATAACTACATCACTTTCTGCCTGTTTGTACTCTGATTACTTAATCCTATTCTGTTTTAATTTATTGATTTTTACTTCTGTATCAATTTCATTGCACTAAACATGTAAAAGGCATAGGAATTTTCCTTGTGATTAATATATCTTTACTGGATCTTAAATGATCTTATCCATAAATAAACTTGCATTGCATGAAGATAAGACCTATTAATCCCAAGGGAAATTCCTATGTATTTAAAGAATAAAAAGGGAGCAGTGGTGGCCTAGTGGCAGTGTGTTGGTACCATGATCAGAAAGTTATGGGTTCAAGTCCCAGATCAATACGTTGCCCTGAGCTGCCTCTGAGAAAATGACCATCCCTGTGCTCCTCCCTGTTTGCAGGCACTGCAGCTCACAGCTCCTGGTGTGTGTGATATGGGTTAAATGCACAATCACTGCTCACTATTCCCAGAGTGCAAACACACATTTCAAATACAACTACATGCACAAGGATGTACTAATTATGAATGTCATGATTAACTTGAACCCAGTGTCAGTTTTGATTTATTCATTCAGGTTGCTCTCTCGCTCACAAAGGTGGTCTTGGACGTGACTGACCCTCATGTGGACAGGATGAGTCCATGGCCCAGAAACGCCCGTCATCAGTTCGCACAAGAACGATGTGCTCTCCATCGTCTGCGTAAAATCTTCAAGACAACATTTATACACACACACACACACACAAAAAAAATCACTGATTTATTGCGCTTTTGCAAATTATTTTATAAATTAAATTATTGTAAATATTAATTATGTTTTCCTTCGGGGGGGGGGGGGGGGGGGACTTTTACTTCGTGCAGGGCGACCTGAATTTCTCTGCATCTCCAACACACTGCCAGCTCCCAGCCTTCACCACGTCTTTAAGCGCCTCCACTAAATCCTCTTCAAAATGTTCCATTGCACAGCCAGTATGTCTTCTTTTTCAAACGTATTAGATCCATACAAAATCAGCCTACAAAGGTTTTAGAAATAGTAAAAGCGTCCATGCATTTGTGTGCATACGCGCGTTCCTTCCTGTTGTAGTATTCCTCTAATTCCAAAATAAAAGTACCCTTTCTTCTCCACTTAACTGTTAAAGCAGCATTTTAGCTTAAATGTAAACATTTTTTAAACGTTGAGGATCACGGTAACATTTTATTCGCAAATCCTGCTGGACATGGCAGCAAACCCGTGATTAATTATACTCGTTTCTAATTGTAACTTTACCTCCAACCGCTAGAGGGCAGCACCAACAGAAGATTGGGGACGTTTGTGTCAACTGGAGGCAATTCGCTTTGCTTATTTAATCATATTTGCTGTTATTGAATGTATATCTAGGTAGTAAAGGTAGAAAGTAAAACTAGATCTATATTTTATCATTAAACTATTAGCTACTGCTCTGATATCATGCCTATAGCCTGCTCGGCACTCGGATGCACCAACCGCTTCATCAAAGGGTCTGAGATCCGCTTTTACAGGTCAGAGTGCTTTCAGCTACATTGTGTAATTATAGGCCATAAATCACTCAGTTATTACTTATGGTGTTTTTTTTTAGAGGAGTGTTAAATAGTGCCCGTGAAACTGCTGTTATTTCCGAATAGTTGAGTGTTTTAAGTCCTGCAGCTGGAGCTACATTACAAGCTGCGTCCCAAACAACAAACTTCCTCACTAAATAGTGCACATCCATTGAGGGTGCATGAAGAATCAGTCATTGGTTTTATTGGCACAAAGGACTGCAGTACAACGTATCTGAAGTGTTGCAAAATATTTTGACTTGAAGGATCACGTGACCCCAGTGTATCTCAGATTTGGGATTATATATATATATATATATTTGCAGTACTGTGCAAACGTGTTAGGCAGGTGTGATGCTATAAACAAAGAATGCTTTCAATAATCAATAATGTTTGTTTATTTTTATCAGTTTAAAAAATGCAAAGTGAGCGAACAAAAGAAAAATCTAAATCAAATTAATATTTGGTGTTACTACCTTTTGCCTTCAAACCAGCATCAGTTCTTCTGGCCCCACAGAGCCCTGATCTCAACATCATCCAGTGTGTCTGGATCACATGAAGAGACAGAAGGATGTGAGGAAGCTACATCCACAGAAGATCTGTGGTCAGTTCTCCAAGATGTTTGGAACGACCTACCAGCCGAGTTCCTTCAAAAACTGTGTGCAAGTGTACCTAGAAGAACTGATGCTGTTTTGAAGGCAAAGGGTGGTCACACCAAATATTGATTTGATTTAGTTTTCTCTTTTGTTCATTCACTGCATTTTGTTGATTGATGAAAGTAAATGATTAACACTTCCATTTTTGGAAGCATTCTTTGTTTACAGCATTTTTTCCAAACCTGTGTAAAACTTTTGCACAGTACTGTATAATATGTAGTTAGTTTCTGTTGATTTTGTTTACCTTCAGACAGCTATGAGAGTAGAAACTATGGATTGCTTAATTATGGCCAAATCACAATCAGAAATGTAGTCAAGAGTTTTGTTTGTTTCATTTTTAATGTTTTGTGCTGATTTATTATTTATTATAATTGCTGGATATCAAAATTGTATTTGACATGAAAGTGTGAGTATTTAAACAGCCCTAATACCCAGCCCTTTCTTATTGGCACACTGTGTTCAAACGCATTCAGACGCTTCATTGAATTCAGCTTGTTTTAAGATGCGTCCATCACTGGCATGAGTGATTAATTGCACTCCTTTTTGTTGAAGAATTGAAAGAATGTTGAAAAGCATTGCTTTGTTGCATTGTGTTGGTGGTCGCTCATTATTGTAGGTAGGATTTGATCCGTTCTTTTAAAATATGCATTTATTCCAGGCAGCTGTAGCAGTAAACAGGCCTAGTTTTGTTCCTTCTTCACTTTGGAAAGATCATATGGTCAACATGCAGAAGTTTCAGATAAAAAGGAAGTGTCCAGTGGTTTGACTTCTTTAAAATGTATTTTTAAATCTTGCTTTCCCTTTTTTTTTCTGCAGATTCCCTATAAGCAAGCCTCAATTAGCTGAGCAGTGGGTCCGAAGTCTAGGTAGAAAAAACTTTGTTCCAACAACAAACTCCTGCTTGTGCTCTGAGCACTTCCAGCCTGATTGCTTCCGTGATTACAATGGAAAACAGTTCCTGAGGGAAGATGCTGTGCCAACTATTTTCTCAAGCTGGCCTAAAACAGGGCCGGAAGCTGCAAAGGTTTGTTACTGGACATAAAAATGCATGCTTACATTATAATGCGGTAGGGATGAAGCAGTACACTGTTACGTTGAGATATTGCAAAACAATAATATAGCATTGTTCAGCATCAGTTCATGGAGATGAAGGGGGGCTTCAAGTGATTCAGAGGAAGCACATGCTAATAGGAGTCGGCCCCGTGATGGGAAGGTTGTGGGTTGAAATCCCAGACCAGTAAGTTGCCATGAGGTACCCTTGAGCAAGGTAGCCTCCCCATCACTGCTCCCCTGGCACTTTAATTAGCTGCCCCCTGCTGCATGATCTGTGTGGGTGAAAAGCAGAGGTTGAATTTCTTTGTGGCTCATTGTGTACTTTGATGTGTTTCACAATGACAAGTAAAGTCACTTAAACTAGAAAAAAGATTTTTGTACTGGGAGAAAGTAGTTCATCTATCATATACTTATTGAATCAGAAACTATGTTAAGTATATGGCATATATTTAGCATAGTATTTGAAGGGTTCCACTTCTTTATCATCATTGCTTGTCTTAATCTAGACTTTTTTTTTAGTCTAACTTGGCATCATAAGTCTTGCCTATATGCTGAAAGTTTCTGCAGTTTGAAATTTTGAATGTACACACAGGTTGAAATACGGAAGAGCCGAGGAGGGTTAGGGACAAAAGATGAACCTAGTCGGCCTAGTTCACTTCCTGATGCACAAAGACTTTTCCCTAAAGAGAGGAGACAAACTGCAAGAGAGTCCAACATAAAGGTTGTGTTCACTATGAATGCTGTTGAGTGACACAGGCTTAGCTTCTTCATATTCTTGTACAACTGCATAATATTTATGCATAAAGGATCAAAAACACCACAACAATGATGAATCTATACATTTCTGGAGGAGTTATGGAAATGTAAATTGGATTGTTGTATACTTTTACAGGGAAGGACTATAAATGATGGATACAAGAGACGTGGAGGGGCAAAAGTCTCATCCAGCGACAGGTACCCTATTGGATTTCTTGTTTTAAACCAGCAAGTTGGGAATATATCAAGTTTAGAATTATTCTGTACTTGATTGGGTTAAATATTGAATTGGACAGTTGTTCAGATGACAGTTATAGGGGCTTTATTGAAAATTTACTACATTTGCTGATTTACTTTCTCTTGGGAAGTATTTTTAGTTTGTAGGCATGTAGTTTTATGAGCATGGAGAGTGTTGCTGAAGGACATGTTTTTGTTGTCTCCAGTATGAAAAGGTTTTGAATTTGCGTGTCCTTTTATCTTACAGACAGGGCATGGCAGCTAAGAGCAAAGTGTACGACAGCCAAGGCCTGCTGATCTCCTGTGGGCGAGACTTGTGTGACTGTCTGGATGTGGACTGTATGGGGTGCTTCTACCCCTGCCCTGACTGTGGCTCCCGCAAGTGCGGTGTAGAGTGTCGCTGTGACAGAAAATGGCTGTATGAACAGGTGGAGGTGGAGGGGGGAGAGATCATCCGGAACAAATTTGCCAGCTAGCTGCTTGTTTGGGGAGTATTGTATAAGCTTTCTACTCATTGCCCCTGACCATGTCGTTGTTCTGCCAAAATGTGATTGTCTGAAGTTTGCCTCTCTAGCACAGGAGCTGCAAATCTAATGTAGCTTCTGCCTACCTATACCCCTAAATCATCATCCGCTTACCTACGGAGTTGTTTTGTATTCTGGGGTTTCCTCTTTTGTTTTTTGACATGTTATGACATTCCATTATCTATATAAATTGAAATGGTTGTGTTAAATAGGTCATCCTTGTAGAGGCAACTGGTATTAAGCTTCCGACATTAAACATGGTTTGGCTGATCAACCACATTTCAGCTTAGGATAAAGTTGTCCAATGAAGCAGCACATCAGTACCTTAGAGGTATAGTTAGGCGAAAAATCAAATGTACCCAATTTTTTTCCAGAAATGTTGTTGATGAGCTGTGATATGTTCGGATTCCAACTTATTTTGCTTATTTTGCTCAGCTCAGGAGCTCTGTGGCTAGCAGTGCTAACAAACACTAGAAGTCAATAGTCACATGAATCTTTTCTGTAAATAAATACATAAATCTTCTTTCAACGCAAATCACTCTTCATTGAAGCGGCAGAGACTGATGTGCTGATGTACTATGAGCTAAAAAATTCCACAAAAATTCAAAATGTACCCAAAATTCAGCAACTGTTTAAGCCATTCTTAAACAGGCACTATATCATTAACACATCCAGGGAGTGGGTGTGCTGGTCTGCTATCACTTTTTCTGACAATGACTGTCTTGAATATGTAAGATTTGAAGATTAATTCTAATTAAAACTTCTTTGTGAATACCAGTGCATATATAAATAATACGTTAGTAAGTATAAAGTGTTCATTTTAGGAATATGTCAGCTTTTAAATGCTTGTTTCCCAAGGGTGCCATGGAACGGAGGTAATTTCAAGATTGTGAAGAGGATTTCTTTAATACGCTTGTAGATAATACGATCAACACTTAACACTACTGGACTTCAGTCATTTCAGAGGCTTTTTCATTTCTCTAAGGAGTATTTGTGTTTTTACCTCACACTTCATGTGAGCTTTTATTTGACAGTGCTGAAATGTTTGCTTTGTTATGTCTGCAGTGGCAGACAGGCTTGACAGACTGAGATTTTGGGATATGCTGGAAATCCAGTCAAGATCAGTTCGACCCAAATTGTAGGTCCCACCACTGTCTACTTATTATGATTGGGCGTTATGCACTATTCTGGAGTCCAAAGCCACATTGCCATTAATGCTGCTCCATTGCTTTTATTCTTTAAAATGTACATTAAAGGGTTTTTTGCACTTTGTGCCTTTAATTGTATTTATATTGGGGCTGTTCTTTCATCTGAATCACAGATATGCTGTTTGAAATTCACGTTGATTCATCACTAATTTGATTATGCAAAACAAGCATGGATCATGGGTTCTGCTCTTTAGAGTAAATACAGGGTACACTCGCAGAGAGGAATTTCATAATTGGTCTCCGAAGTGCAATTATAAGCTGTGGTGAATACACACATGGATTTCTCATGCAGTACAAATTAATTTGTCTGGGCTTGCATGCGTGTATGCGAGGAGCGGCTGCTACCAGCTGGTGTTTTACAGAAACAAATGGAAGATGAGTAATGCAGCGATGGAGCTGTTTTAATATAGCAGTGTTTACATGCTTAGGTGAAGTCGAGCAACAGGTCCACCCTGTCCTCCGTAAGGAGCAGGGTCCACACAGGCACAACAGGAACCTTCCATGAAAAGAGGAAGACACCTGCTACTGAAAAGGACACTACTAAAAGGACACTACTTTTTCAATTATAGGCTCATTCTTTGTGGAGTCAAAGGCAAGAAGTAATGCATTTATTTAACACATTACTCCAAAATATTTCCAAATAAAGCAGTCAATCATTGGATCACTTTCTAAAGCCTTAAGAAAAATGCCCCCCTGCTTAATAAAGTTTTTATATGTATTAGAGGACATTTCAAAAACAAAATATGAATATTAAAATGTTATTTTATGTTTATTAAATATCTGTTAATAAATTATACAAAAGAAAATGTAGAGCTCTTTTCCTAATCTGTTTAATTCAGCACTTCCATTAAACTACATTTGCAGAATTAGTTTCGCTGTTGTGGATGTTACTTTCAGGCACCCGTTAAAAATGGTTCATCAGTTCACTTTGATATAACAAGCAGTTAAACAGGGTTTAATATAATTAAACATTTTGGAGGACATGGCATTTTCAGATGAATAAAAGCAACATAAAACAGCTTCAACTTTTTATAGTGTGCAGCCAAAAACTTTACATAGGGGCTCATAAAGTTAAATGCAGTCAGATTTTTCTACTAGTCCCTTACAGTAAGAAACATCCTGGTTCATACTCCCTTTAATATACATTCGTTTGGCCCTAAAAGAAAAGAAAAATTACTTGTCACATTTATCAGTGGATTACTAGTTGAGTGATTTTCATAATGCTCGTTTATGTCTATGCCCTCGATTGGAGGTGAGGCGGTGCCGATGCTTCAGTAGTAGGAGTACATGTTGCAGCTGCTGAGTGGAGTGCTGGGGTCTCCGCAGTCCGTGGTGTTCGTGTTACACTGGCTACACTCACAGCTCAGGGCTACGGGGTAAGTGAAGGATGAGTCCACACCTGGCGGGCAGCCAGTCAGCTGGATGGTCTCGTACGTCCACTCCCTGAAGTTGCAGGTGTTCTGCACATTGGGCACCATGGGGCTTTGGTAGGCTCTTGACTATGAAGAGACATTAAGTTTAAATTTATCTTCAATTATTATAAACATTGCAAAACTGATTTCCATTTATATGATGGCAGCAGGTAAGTATCACTTGACTGATTACCACAATTACAGTTATTTTAAACAAAACACACATAGAACAGAATACAATCGGCAGCAGCTTCCCTGCTCATTGGCTTCTACTACACAGCAGGTCAGGCAAATAGACCAGTTCAAAAAGTTATAATGGTAATAGTGTTGGTGCTTCTCAAGAAATTGGAATGATTTATTTCTGAGTGGTGTAACGTGTCATTGCTTGCATACATTTCTGATGTAAATAAACATTTACATCAGACATATTTGCTGGTGGTTTGACCTGTCCTCACCCACTGGCTTGTGTGCTAAACACATAATTATTTCAGGAAACTAATGCTATACAATCCAAATGATCACAACTATGAGAAAAATGTTTTTAAAAAAGGAATGATTGAATGAATGAATGAAAGAATTAAATTCCTTGTACTTCAGTGAACACACACACCAGGAGCGGTGAGCAGCAATGCTTGCATCTGGGGAGCAAAGTTGGGGGATATTACCTTGCTCAGAGCAACCTACTAGTCTAGGATTCGAACCCATAACCCTCAGATCAAGGGTTCCTAACCATTAGGTTATCCATGTCCCCTTAGATTGGATACAGTTAGAAATGTTGATGTTCTAAGTTAAATGCCAAGGAAGAATTGATAAACACATACAATACAGTAAAACATCATAATATGATTCTAGACATTGTCAATGTATCACTAGCACCACTAAATGTGGTTTTCCCACCTGTGTCAGGCAGAGGCCGGCGCAGGATGTGGTGTTTATGGTAACGCAGCTGCCGCATTCCTTACTCTCCACGGCGATTGAGATGTCGGCAAGGCGACAGCAAGCTCTGCATTCTGCCCCTGCCCTCACCAGCGCGGGCAGCACCATCACCAAGACGACTAAATGCATCCTCACCTGGGAGTCGGGACACATCATGCAAATAAACAAATTCTAATAACAGGCATCATTTATCTTGTTTCTTCTCCTGGAATAATTAAAGGAAGCGCGCACAGATCACTTAAGGCTCCATATTTAATGACTGCACTCTAGATCTGAGAACTTCTATCATATAGCTACTGGCAGAGTTAAAGGAATGAGACTGTGAGACTGAATAGCAATGTTCAAGCTGATGCCAACCTTACCTGCCGGAGATTCCTTCTGTCTTATTCTATCTGTCTCCATTAGCTGTCATACTTATAGTCTCACGTCAGATGAAACGCCCACCTAGGGCAAGAGAGGCTTCTGTCTTATCTTCCTGTCACATTTCCATTCAGGTTCTGTAGGCAGGGATCTACTCTTTTGTGGAGGTGGCCACTAATCCCCAAAGCCCTGCAGCCTTGGCATTCAGCATCTGTCAGAGGTTTAGTCTGGCCTTCAAGGCCATACCTCCTACAATGAACGGTGCCCGTGGTCCCATCTTTACATGCTGTAAGCAGTGGAATACAGACAGTGTGACTGGCAAGAAGAATGCTAGAGCCTGGATAATCTATGAGACTAGCACTTCAGATAAGCAATTTAATGCAGGAATTTTCCATAGCTGGCACCTGTTGCTATGGTTTATTTAGAAGGTTTATGTTACAGTGCAAAAAACAGTTATGACAATACAACACAACAGTGTACATACATCCAACACAGAGCAGAGACAGCATATGAGTGTGGGGTGGAGAACAGCATTGAATACAGTACAAGTGCATTATAGAGTACAAGCATTATAGAGATGATACAGTGTTACGTCAAACACTATTTAGCAGCATGATGTTCATGACCATCATGGATCACCTGCATGTGCTGCTGCCCACTAACTAACTGCCCACTAGCCCCCCAAGTTTTCTTCTTCCAATTTTTGGGAATTTTTCTTGCTTATGTCACCTTCAATTTGCTCACTAGGGGCTCTGGATTCAGTACAACTGCTTTATGACAATGACAGATGTGAATAGCAGTAACAGAATAAAAAGAATGGTCCACTAGCAGGCGAAGAGAAGGAACTCTGTAACACTGCTACCACATGCGTACCTCACTGTGGGATTAATGTTTTTGGGAATGTAGTTTTTCTTAATTCAAGCATGATGAGCGGGATTATTGGCAGAGGGTAATGTTGTTTTGTTTTATTAATGAACATTTTCAGAAAAAAATGATCAGAAAATATCTCTTGAATGACTTTCTGAATGACTTCTTGAATGACTTTGTGGTGGTTTCATGAACTTTCAGCTTGCTTATGTTTTCCCCCTACAATGTCGGCTTCTTTCAAAATGACACCAGGTTAAATTGGATTAAATCTGCAGAACTCATTCATAGATTTTTGTTTATTAACCTCATCTTGCAGGTGAAAAGTATTTAGCACAATTAAACTTTTCTACATTAATCTTAAAATGGATTTATTTAATTATTTGTCATCTGGCTACACGAAACACTTCATTATAACAAATGAACAACAGGTTCTTGGAATTAATTGTGGGCTCAATTTTTCTTGAGGGATGATCCTACCAGCTTGGTGCACCATTCAGCTGAAACAGATTGGATGCTGAGCATTAGTGACCATACTCAGTACCCTCCCAAGATGCTCTTCTGGATTCTCATCTGTACCTGGGCCACTGTTACCTTGTTACACTGCCTTCCAAATTGTTCAGGCCTTAGCCTGAATGTTTAGACCTTTTTTCCTGTTGTTTTTTTTTAGCATCTTTTCCTCTGTATTTCAGTCCCCATCACAAAAAAACATGTGACTGGTGTTCATTCCAGAGTTTTTCTTAGCCTTTCACCCTCAGGTTAAGTGGGGGATATAATTAATTAATGATCTGAGAGTCCTTCAAGTCAGCAGGCTGTCATGTGCCTTGTAGTGAGGAAGAGCCTCTGTGTTTTCATTCTACCATAAAGTCCTGACTGGTGGAGTGCTGCACTGCGGGTGTAAGGTTCCCATCTCCACAAGCACTCTGGATCGCATTCATAGTGAGACTTTATGCAGACAGATGTTTGCCTTTTACAATAACATCCACTGAATTCAATTCAGGCACAGATGATTCAGAAGTTGCAGAAGCATCTCAAGGCTGGTTAAAAAAGTAGGATGCACCAAAGCTCAGTTCTGATTTACAGAAGTGAATACTTCTGTAAATCATACATCAATGGATGTGGATGCATGGAAAGTGCTCTCATAGCAGGTATATTCTTGTTCAGTATATTCTCAGCATTGATTTCCAGGAAAGTTTTTCTAGACACACTGTACCAGTGAACTGCTGAATAAAATAACCACAGATTGACCTTCTGGCAGCTCGGCCCTGTCAGTGATGAATGTCTTTAATTGAATCTGTTACAGATAATCTCACTGTGAAACTGTATCACATCCATATGTCTTTGTGGACCTACATTTGGTTTCAATCAGAACTTTATTCCAAAGGACCATTTAAATAAACACATTATTTTATTCTCTGCACTCATAGAACTTTCTACAGACATAACGCTTCTCTCTTAAAAATGACTAGTTCTTTGGACGTGCAGCCATAGATAAAGTCTTTAATAAGTGTAGAACAGTGTAATTTATAAAGGTTCTTCACACTAGTGCGGCTTATTAGGAAAAAAAGGTTCTGTAAAGAACAATATATTAAAAGGTTCATCAGGTGTACAGTTTTAAGGCAAATAACACTTTATCTTTTAAAAGTGTGCTTTAAAGCAATTAAGCTAATTAAGATGTTAAGGAAGTTAATAACAAAATAGAAATACACTGTATTTAACTCTACCGTCACACCTACTTCAGCAAGACAAATTTGTTTAATCATCTGTGAAATATACAATGCTTGAGAGCAACTTAATGATCTGCACAAAATGAAATTTTTGTCAACTTAAATAAGACATTAGCGGTGGATAAACCATTAAGTGCCCAAAGCTACCACAATGCAAAGCATCAACCTCCAGATTTGCTCCAGAGATGCCAATGAGATCCGTGCTTCATCCTAATGTCCCCATTAGCCCACCTCAGCATGTCTGGGACAAGGAGTGATGAGAATAGGATGAGCCAGTATTGTCTCCTTGCCAGCCAGAAGGCTGGTGAGAGAAATACTGCTCCACGTTTAGGAGATATGAGGTGAGGTGGCATATTTTAAGATAAACTCTTCAAGAATAAGAATGAGGTTACTTTTTATAGAATCTAATAAATGACTCAGAATTAGTGGGTTACTATTGAGTCCAAATCTTGATTGGAAGCATGTGTTGTGAGACCACCCTTTGTTTTATCAGCGCTGTCTTATTAATTTCAGTTCCCCAGAATGCTCATGAGAAATCGCCTCCTGAGAACTGCAGTCTCTAAGCGATTTAATTATTAGTACGAAGCTAAAGAGTGGTTTGCTGTGTACTTTTTTTCCCTCAAACATAATCCTGCACTTTATTACCTGACTCTTTTCAAAGATGTGGCAAACACTGGCCATTTTCTTATTTATTGGTTGTCATAACATAACTGCTGATTTATTCATATTTCAGTGAAATAAACTGATTTGCGATATGAGTGGGAGGTGACCAAATGCTCATCTTCAGATTCTGGGGAACGTAATAGTGAACTCCAACAAAACCTTATTTGAATGGTAATGTGCCCGTTTGGCCCTAACTACTTCCTTAGTCATTATGCTGTATGTCAGCTGGTGAAGTACTGCCCCCTGTGTTTTGCTGGGCATAGTGCAAAGCTTATGACCCAAAGCAGGCCTGTTATTGGAAACTCCGCCAAGGCCAAAGAGCCGACTCTGCATTTAGCTAATGTCACTTTGGAGAGAGAAATGCCTTATTAATATAAAGTAGCCAGCTCTTAAGCACAACTTAAAAATGGAGAGTGGTAAAATACTTTTCCCTCAACGATCAGATGCCTCACAATGTCCTCCCAATTATATATGCTGGCAGATTTCCCGTTTTTTTGACCCAGTGTTGACTTAATGGCTATGGCCATCCATCCATCCATCCATCCATCCATCCATCCATCCAACCATTCATCCATCCATCCGTCCATCCATCCATCCATCCATCCATCCACCCTTCCTTCCATCCATCCATCCATCCTTCCATCCATCCATTATTTGAAGCGTTAACCTAACACAGGTCATGGGTGGTGCTGGAATAAAAACCAGCTCTCATAGAATGAAGGGTGTAAAAACACCCAGGACAGACTGCTTGTACAATTTTCTTAGCTTGAAGAGGATTACTACTTTATTACTAGCTACCACTCCCACTTCTTAGTTTAGTGTTATCTTACTTTACTCAGCTAATTAACCATACAGGAAATTAAAACTGGTGCAGGTAGAAATGAAAATGTGCAGAAAGACCAGGATTAAGAAACACTGTCCCAGATCATGCAGTCGGGAATGTTCGCTAAGATTCTAATGTTCCCTAAGATAATTGTAAAATGTTTTGTAGCTTAAACGCTGTGCTGATGTTGACAGGGGTTTCATCATCCTCTCCCTTCTGCTGCGGCTGGCGGAGGACATGGCAGGATAAGCCGTTTGCATTTCTCGCCTTGCTTTGATCCAGAGATCATTTCAAGTCAAAGCAACTTTGCATATGCAAACTCAAAGCAGAGTCTTTGAGTGACATATTGAAAAATTAACCAAGCGTTCCAGTTGTAAAACCAATGAAATCCAGCTCAAAATGGTGCAGTCCTCAAGATGTTTCTTTGGGATTTGCATCACATCAAGTCATCCCTTTCCTCCTAAGTCATTCACCTTACTTTTATTGTGATGAGGACCACTTAGTCAGGAACTTAAAGTATTTTATTAGTATAGAAACCAGTTTTAATCACAGTATTGTCCTTTCAACCAAAACATTTTTTGAGATGCTAAAATAAAATGCTTCTTTGCTCAAGTGAATTTTTTCAAAGTCTTTGGAGATACATTTTTGTAAATGAGTAATATTTGCAATGTAGACATCACATGGCTTCTATCAACACCACTCTAATAGCAAATAGAAAAGCAATAGGAGTGTACATTTCTTTACAATATTCCACTTGGAAAAAAAAATACAATCTGATTGGCCTGATTTGGTCACGGCCTGTCCTAAAAAAAGAAAATCCACCTGGATTTAACAAAGCAAATAGGTAAGAGACTCCCATTGGATCATGACTGCATTGATGATTATGTTTCAGCTGCAACAAGTTATTTAATCCTAATTGATGCAGTGAGTAGCTTCTCATTACTTAAACAACCAAGTCAGAAGACACATCCTGTGGTTATGGAAAAGATGTTAATCTGTTTCAGAAGGGTTAAATTATTGGCATGCATCAAGCAAAGAAAACATCTAAGGAGAAGCTGAAACTGAAATTGCGTTAAGAACTGGAAGGATATTGTGGAACCATTATCTTCACAGAAGAAATGTGGACGGAAAAAAATCTCGAACGACTGTGATCAGTGATCACTTAAACGTTTGGTGAAAACAAATTGTAAAAAAACAACAGCAGAACTCACGGCTATGTTTAATAGTGAAAGCATTTCCACATGCACAATGTGAAAGGAGCTCAAAAGATTGGGACTAAACAGCTGTGTAGCCTAAAGAAACCCCCTTCAGTTTGCTAGGGAGCATAAAGATTAGACTCTGGAGCAATGGAAGAAGGTCATGTGGTCTGATGAATTCAGATTGATCCTGTTTCAGAGTGATCAGGGTAAGAAGAGAAGCTCATGAAGTGATGTAGCCTTCATGCCCAGTGCCTACCATATAAGCCGGTGGGGGCAGTGCTACGATATGGGGATGCTGCAGGTTACCCTATCAGTGAATTTCTTCTTCCCTGATGGCAGGGGCATATTCCAAAAGACAATTCCAGGATTCACCGGCTCAAATTGTGAAAGAGTGGGAGCATGAGATATCATTTTCCAGACCTTAACCCCATTGAGAAACTTTGGGACGAGCTGGAAAAGAATTTGACTCTTCCATCACCTCTAAAAGATCTTGGCAAAAAAATGAATGCAACTCTTTAAAGAAATTCATGTTGTGAAATTGCAGAAGCTTATCCAAACGAAGCCACAGCAAATGCGTGTCCTAATCAAAGCTAAAGGCGGTCCAACGAAATATTATTGTGACATTTTTTTTTTTTGGACAGGCAGTGTATGTCAGCCTTGGAATAATGAAGAAAGTTTGAAAAAACATTGACATTTAAACCACGAATAAATTCTCAGATGGTCAGCTGACGTGCTGGTAGTGTACACCTCATGACTTTTCTTCATGATGAGTCATTTAGACAGCTTTGGAATGAGGTTCCAGTTGATGTACCCATGACACATCAACTTAGGCCTTACCAGTCAAAATCCAGAAAAAAAAAGGTTTAAACAGGAGAACTAACAGGCATTATATCATCATGATGTACTGATCGCAACATAAACAACAATCTGTTAACCAAACTGACAACAAATGCATTTTAAGACAAATATATCTCTTTATGATATACTTAGACACCCCATGACCATATTTCCACAGCAGAAAGGCAACATAGCAACATATCTAATTATCACTTTCCATTCGTATAACCATAAGGGATAAAACGGAACATGGCTGTTAAGGGTTCAGAATTGTACTTCGTAGACATGCCAGAGACTCTGAAGGTCAAATGGCCTTCTTAATCAAATCACACAGACAAATGAACAAGTAGTTTTATGTTAAAGCAGGAGTGAAATGTGGATTTGGGTAGAACAGATGCAAGGACGAAAGCTGCATTTTAATATAGGGATGATTTGCAAATCCCACACAACCTCTTATCAGGACCAGCTTTGCGTGGGGTGGCAGGAAACACCCTAGCTAGGTTGCCAGTCTAACACAGAACACACACGCATACACACACACACACACACACACTCTTTGGACTGTGGGAGGAAACCAGAAACACATAATGTCTTTGGACTGTGGGAGGAAACCGGAAACCAGAGGAAACCCTCACAGACCCAAGGAGAACATACACAACTCCAATAATCCAGTCCGCCCCGCCTGAGATTCCAACCCAGGACCATCTAGCTGTGCGGATCCTCTGCATCACTTGGCAAACAAGTTGAAATCTCTTATAATACAAGAGAATTAACACTTTTTTTGCTAGTCTAGTTAAGTATTTCATTCATTTCTTCAATACAACAGATTTATTAGATGATAGTTTCAGGCTGTGTTTCATGCGGGATGTCAACAGATCCTTGGTGTAGACTGCAGAGGTCTCGAGCTGCAGTGCCCTGCAGCAGCCACCGGATGGGGATCGAAGTCCTTAGAAATACACACTCACGCACACATGCACACAAACACACACGCACGCACACACACACACACACACACACGCTGAGGCGCGAGCGCGCCGCACGGAGCGAGAGCGCGCGTGGCGGACAGATGCGCGGCGCGTCGCCGTTTACCTCCGGCTGTGTCTGTGTCGCGCGCCATCGTTAAACTTTAAGGAAGGCTCGCGCCTCTCCTTTGATGTCTCCGAACGTGCACCTGCGACTGTGTTTTCAGGAGGCGAGTGTGTGACGGTACTCTCCTTTTGGAGGGGGGTGAGGGAGTGAGGGTGGAAGAGAGACAGAGAGAGAGAGAGAGAGAGAGAGAGAGAGAGAGAGAGATAGAGAGAGAGAGAGAGAGATGTGCAGGTGATGATGATAAGAAATCCTGTTGAACGGAGACGCCGCGCGCGCGCGCACAGGCAGCAGCATCCTCATCCCTCGAAGGCGCGAGCGCAGTCTGAAGGGTGAGATGCTCCTCTGGGGGTGCGGCTGCCTTGCCGGGGATTTTGGGCGCGAGGGCTTCACAAGCCCCCCCATCTCCCGAGGCTGGAGGTGGAAGCTGAGGAGCCATCCTTCTTCCTCCGCGCGCTCCTCAGGTAAGTGGGCAGACGAAGAAAAAAGGGAGGGGGTGAATGCGAGGAGCTTTTGTGATGAATGGCCTGGAATGATTTCTTTTCTTAATGATCACTAAAAATCACTAATAACTCTTATATTATGGGTTGCCTCCTGTTGCCATGTTAGCCCGCCACTGCTATATCAACACTCATCTATTTAAAATAATTATTATTGCTGCCCTAATCATCATCGTCAATATTATTACGATTATGAATAATGCTGCTGCTGTTATTTGTACAAATGTAGTTGTGTTTTATTGCTTTGTGCTCACGGAGCCTGTTTTAATGTATAATTATAATAATTATTATTATAACACGCTTGATGTGCTTGATGCCACTTGCTCTAGGTGTTGCCTTTTTCCTCCATGGTTTGTGCATGCAGTGCAGTCTGTAACCTGTGTTTGTTTTCATGCCCTTTGCAGCTGTTGCTGGCGTCTAAAGAAACCAGTGATTCATTCATAGCCACTGGAGGAGCAGAGGAGAGCACAACAACACACACACACGCACGCGCGCGCACGCACACACACACGCACACACACACCTCCCTCAGCCCAAAGATGGCAACCACAGATCTCTAAAGGGGCTGGAAGTGCACGTGAGCAGGCCCAGGCAGGGGTGCATTTGCGGCGAGGACACTTGCTGATCTAATGGAGGGTGTGCGCACTTTGGACCCTCGGTGGCGCAGAGCTGCGTCCGCACGGAAAGAGTTTGGAAGTGAGAGCTCTGTGAACGAGCGCTTGCTGGGGGAGCGCATCCATTAAGTCACTTTTAAAGTGCGCTGAAAACAAGACAAAACAAAACAAGCAAGCAAGCCAACAAGCAAAGCGCGTGACGGTGGAGCGAGATGGAGTTCGCCATGGTGGGCGCAGATAGCGGCGGCTGCAACCCGCACGTGCCGTACGCCTACGCGCAGGCTCGCGCCCGGGAGCGGGAGCGCGAGAGGGAGAGGCAGGTTCGCGCGGCAGCGGCGGCGGCGGCGGCGGACGGGGAAGGAGGCGGGAGCTGCGGTCACGGCCAGCAGCATCAGACTCGCGCCGCCTATACCGGTAACGGCGCCTCGCGCCCCTCCTCCTCCTCCTCCTCCTCCTCCTGTTGCTCCTCCTCACAGCCGCCACAACAGCAGCAGCAGCAACAGCAGCAGCAGCCACAAGTTCGGAAAAAGGCGCGCGGCGTGGCGCGCTGGAGACGCCCGCGCGCGCAACTGGGCCACTCGGAGCTAGCGCTCCTGGGCTCCGAGGAGGACGTGATGATCGAGGAAGAGGAGGCAACGGGCGAAGAAGAGGAGGAGGAGGACGAGGAAGAGGAGGAGGAGGAGCAGGGCGAGCGCGTGGCGGACGACGACGACGCCACCTTGGACGATGACGACGAGACGGGAGGACGGCCGCGTGCCGGCTATGGGCGACGCGCGCGTGCCGGCGGCTGCTGCGAGCGCGTGGTCATCAACGTGTCGGGCCTGCGCTTCGAGACACGCCTGCAGACGCTCGCGCAGTTCCCCGACACGCTGCTTGGCGACCCGGCCAAGCGCATGCGCTACTTCGACCCCCTGCGCAACGAGTACTTCTTTGACCGCAACCGGCCCAGCTTTGACGCCATCCTCTACTTCTATCAGTCGGGCGGACGGCTCAAGCGGCCTGCCAACGTGCCGCTAGACGTCTTCTCCGAGGAAGTCAAGTTCTACGAGCTGGGTGAAGAGGCCATGCTAAAGTTTCGTGAGGACGAGGGCTTCGTGAAGGACGAAGAGAAGCCTCTGCCCGAGGACGAGTTCAAGCGACAGGTATGGCTCCTTTTCGAGTACCCGGAGAGCTCGAGCCCAGCCCGAGGCATTGCTGTGGTCTCTGTGCTCGTGATCGTCATCTCAATTGTGATCTTCTGTCTTGAGACACTACCCGAGTTCCGTGATGAGCGGGATGCACCCGGGACACCCTTGGCTGCGCCCGGGGTCAATGGCACACACGGTGATGTTGCGGCATTCACACCCTTCAATGACCCTTTCTTTGTGGTGGAGACCGTGTGCATCGTATGGTTCTCCTTTGAGATTGCAGTGCGCTTCTTCGCCAGCCCCAGCAAGGCGGCCTTCTTTAAGAACATCATGAACTCCATTGACATCGTGTCCATCCTGCCTTACTTCATCACGCTGGGCACTGACCTGGCACAGCAGCATCCACAGCAAGCACAGCAGGGCAACGGGCAGCATGCCATGAGCTTCGCCATCCTGCGGATTATCCGCCTGGTGCGTGTCTTCCGCATCTTTAAGCTATCCCGGCACTCCAAAGGCCTGCAGATCCTTGGCCACACATTGCGGGCCAGTATGCGTGAGCTGGCACTGCTCATATTCTTCCTGGTCATTGGCGTGGTGCTCTTCTCCAGCGCCGTGTACTTTGCTGAGGCTGATGAGCCGACATCGCAGTTCACAAGCATACCTGATGCCTTCTGGTGGGCTGTGGTCACCATGACCACGGTGGGGTATGGAGACATGAAGCCCATCACGGTGGGGGGCAAAATTGTGGGCTCACTGTGCGCCATCGCTGGTGTTCTGACCATTGCATTGCCTGTGCCCGTCATTGTGTCCAACTTCAACTACTTCTACCACCGCGAGACGGATAACGAGGACCAGACGGCTGCTGTGGAGTATCCGCCTCCTGGCTGCCCCTACTTCCCGGACTTCCTGAGGAAGTTCAAGGGCTCACCGTCTGGGTCCTCGTTAGGGGACAAGGCAGCTGAGTACATGGAAATGGAAGAGGGGGTCACAGAATCCCTGTGCGGGGTGGACAAACGCAGCCCCAGCAGGGGCAACGGCACAGACACAGGCAGAAAAAACAGCACCAATTCCAGAAGCCTACAGACAGATGTATGATTATGAATGGCAAAGCTGTTGGTGAGCTTGTGAAAGGTTTCGAGATGTGGTGAAGGTTGCACAACTTATTACTGATGAGCAGCACATGTGCACGCCATGCGAAATTTTGGACATGCACACATGCACATGCACATGCACATGCACATAAGCCCCCCCACAGACACGCACATGTATGCACGCAAACAGACATGCAAACTTGCACCTCATACACGCACATACACTTAGGCACACATGCACGCATGGGCACACAAATGCACACCACACATGTACACAAATGCACACACACATACAGGCATGCATGCTAGCAAACACACACACACACACACACACACGCACACACGCACGCACACACACACATGCACCCAAATGCACGCAAGCACCCCATTTCTTCACGGACCTGAGCTGAAACATTTTTGCAGTGTGGCTACTTTTTGTAGAGAAACACACCCTGTAATCAGATGACAGGCAGCGCAAAAATCACCAGCCTTACGTGACATAGAGGTGTGAGTACTGGCCCACCTGTAGACTGTAGAATCGAACAAAACCCGGTTCAAGGAGTGCAAGACAAGTATTTTTGCATAGGCACTTTATGAGTTTCATTTGTCAGTAATTGTAGGAAGAGGGAGTGAGCTGTTATCGTAATGCTATTATGCAATAACGTTGAAGTCATTTGCACTATCATCCAAATATGTTCTTGTCTCCCACTTTCAAACAGAGAGTCAAACACGGACCTAAGAGAGAGAGTGAGAGAGCAGAAGAAAGAGGAGGAGAAGAGAGAATTCAATAACTACTTAGTAACTTTTCTTTGAATCAATGCATAGTTGCTATAAAAGTGAGCAGTTTGTCATGTCCTGTCACCTTCTGTCAGAAAGTTTATAAAGACAGCAGCATGTTACTCTTCTGGAGGCTCCTATACTAAGACCATCTACTGAGAGCACGGCAAACACTGCATGCCAGAATGAACTACCCCTGGCAGTGCACAGTCCACCCCCCTAGGTAAAGGCATCACATAAATATACGCAACACAAATCAGTCATCACGCTATTTTTAACACCACCACCACCACCATTTCTGTTTGTCCCCCATTCACATCGACTGGGATTAACATGCTATGGCATGATGAAGGTTTATTTCCAAAGTGTAGGTACCCCATGTCACACCCACCCCTTTTTCCCCTGGAGAGCCAGGCCAGAAAACCGGTTCTGCATTGGATCACAAAAGTCCACAAAAAGTCTCTGACGCCACGGTTTAACGGACTATCCTGCCTTTGGAGTATCTGCAGTTTTTTTTAAGGGGAATGCTTCAGCTTATTTACTCTCGGTCCCTTTAACCACAATGACAATGCATCCCTTTACAAGGACGCTGACAGGAGACCCGCATCAAAGCAGGAAAAAATGAACTGGCTCGCCAGCTGGTCCTGTGGTGGACTTTTATGCACAAAACAAAGCAAAACAACAAACCCCCACACGCCTCCACTTTAGATGAGCCTTCATGGAACAATGTAAGGACCACACCTAGCCTGAGCAGATCACGAGGTAAGCATTTAAATTTGTATTTCCAAAATCTTAGCCTCACAGAGTTGTTCTACATGTTCTACTCCAAACAATACTTTTTGCTTATTTCTTTGGAGATCCAGACTGTACTTTAGTTAAGTACTTGTGCTGTAAAAATAAAAGTTGCAAAAAGAGTTCTTTGGAGTGAGAACCACTTTTGGTTCATTGTCTAATGAACCATTTT
Source organism: Hepsetus odoe (assembly GCA_017165825.1). Classification (NCBI taxonomy): domain Eukaryota; kingdom Metazoa; phylum Chordata; class Actinopteri; order Characiformes; family Hepsetidae; genus Hepsetus; species Hepsetus odoe. The sequence goes on along the minus strand of CM029391.1, from coordinate 11,521,310 downwards.
TATGTGTGAGTGCAAAGAACCTCCATATGATATAAAAGCTTTGTAACAAAGTGTTTTCCAAATGAGGAACCTTTTGTGAGTGCACATGAAAGATTTGTTGCTTTGAAGTTGATATGATGGTCATTTGGTTGCGTCCAGATGTTGATACGTCCAGAAATGTTGACACATGCTGGGAACGATTTCTTGGACTGGCTAAATCTATCATGAAATGACATGGTATATAAATTAATCATCATTATTGCTTTGTGCATGAAGTTTATGCATATGCCGAGGTAAACGTACTGTTGCTGAAGAATCGTAAAGAGTTTTCTGTAGTCAAACTTCTTACCACATCCAACATCTGGAGTTTGTTAGGTGCTGTTTTTCTCCTTTTGGGATCCTTTGAGTCTAAAATAAAGTGCAAAAACTCAAAAGTGTGATGTAAGGGACAGCAATGCAATCCAAGTAACACAGCGAAACAGAATTCCAAAAAATGGAAGCTCACTGTGAAAAGCTAAATTGGACCTGAAGAAAATGCATATTTACTTGCGTTTAGTGACACATATATAAGAGGAATAAATATAAGATATGAAAAGTTAAAATAAAAAGACAAATAAATCACATTATACCTCTTTATTCAACTACTTCATCATGCTCCTCTGCTCATAATTAACCTGCAAAGGAAGACCTTAAACAACCTCTTTGCATCTTTTGCCATCAAAGCCCTCAGCTAAATGCTGAAGTTTTTTGATAAAGCAAGTATTACACTGTTATCACAGCTGTGGACAATGTCCTTGGCTGGTTACCATGACAACCGAAACCTTCCTGCCTCGTTAAATGCTCTGCTCCTCCTGTTTAGACAGGACGCTCTTATCATTTGGGAGCAGGTTAATTACACCTTAATCTGAAGTAAACCTACACTTTTTCATCAATAAGGCATGATCTTAATGAGTAATTCAACACATTTCATTCTAAGATTTGCTGCTCTTTCTCATTACAGGCTTCCCAAATCAGAGCTCCTAAGGGACAATGTAGACCTGTGTCCGAACACAGTGTCTGATGAGCATTTTTAAAGTCATCCATATCAGTTCAATACCCAAAATGTCTCTTGATAGCTGTGGTCAAAATTGATTAAAAATTCATGGATAGGATAATTAACAGGCATTTCCCAACATGCCCGGATGCTTAACCCTGAACCTGAAGCGAAAACCACAAGGGCCTTTGGCATACATGGACAACTGCCTTTACAGAGCAGCAGTACTGTCTCAGGTTACAAGAGGTATCCACTTACGCATTTTGGTTGATCCGCTGGTGATGGGAATTATATAATGTAATCAGATCACAGAGGTAATGTCCTCCTCTTGCTAATCCAGAGGCTTTACATGAAAGAAGATATTGTTTCCTTTAAAACCAGTGTTTAACAACAATAGCTCAATACTTTGAAAGATCACTGCATTACTAGGAACCTCACAAGCTCACATCATGACTTTAAAATTAATGCAGCTGTCATGTATGATATATTGTAGTATATATTTATAATGTCTTAATTTTGGCTGAAATCTTATAGTTTCCAATCCACAATGCTTGCCATATTGAACAACAGGTACATTCACAATTTGTCTGTAACCTAGCATACTGCCTCTAATGACTAGTTTTGAAGTGCATTTGTACATTATTAAGAAGATTCCACTACATATCCATATATATATATATATATATATATATATATATATATATATATATATATATATATATATATATATATATATATATTTATGATTTAATATTCTTTAAATAAAATACTGTAATCATGCAGTTGCTGTCGTTTCCATTTATTTTGAGAGTCGTACGTTTATTCAAATCCTATTGTTGATATTAAATTCATGATCATTTTGTTACCAGTGTTCCACAGCTTTTTCAACATTTCTAGAACTTTATTTACAACACTCTTCATCTTTCACAGCATCTTACAAATACGTTCAAATGTATTAAATCCTTCAATAGTTACACTGTAATACAGTCACTCCATACATTATCATACAGTTCATACATTGCTTATAATATAATGTAACATTGAATATATTAGTGAAGAATAATGTCATTTTTTCATTCCTTTCAGTTGTTTTTTGTTAGTTTTTGTGTTAATTTTCTTCCTCTGTCTGGGTTTAAAGCAGAAAAAATGCACGGGCCTAATATTTGAAGTGTTCTGCCTGGTCTGAGGTCTATGGCACTTTAGTAATTTTTCACTCTGTTGAGTGTCTTTGAAAGCCAGGTGGGAATAATGTGTTGAGGTGGGTGTGTTTGGAAGAGAATGTGGGGGTGGTGGGCTTAGTCTGGGGTTTGGAGCAGATATATGAGGGGCTCATTTTTCTTTATTTTTTCTCATTTTTGAAGTCTTTTGAAATAGATCTTTTTGACATGCTTGCTTCTAGAGAATCACCTAGAATAGTCCACAGTGGTGGGGATAAGAACCGGACGTCTGAAGTGTTTAAGGTTAGACTAATTCTGTTTTGGATGTTAGAAGGTAAAATGTTGCCCATGGAAACATTTTTCCATATTAAGCAATATTAAAGTGTATCAAAATTAACTATAAAGGTTAAAAAAGTAAATATTCATGTTTGCTCTTGGTTGCAAAGTTCTCAATCGGTCTCCACATTTAACCACTCTGAATAACTTTTCTACTGAATCAGTTCTACAAAAACAATTGGAAAAATATTATACAAACTTGAAATTTTTCTTCATTAAGGAATACACACTCATGCATTCATCATCCTTGCACGAAACACACTCATGCTGTGTCATTTTTTTCTTTGCTCTCTTTAAAAATAAGGGTTTCAAGAGGACCATGGTTCCCTTGATAATTTTCACTGGATGGTTCTTTGGACTTTTCTGTGAATTAGATGTGC
>CM029391.1:11363180-11516606 GCA_017165825.1 Hepsetus odoe | reverse complement strand
TATATATATATATACAGTACTGTGCAAAAGTTTTAGGCAGGTGTGAAAAAATGCTGTAAACAAAGAATGCTTTCAGAAATATAAATAATGATTGTTTATTTTTATCAATTTACAAAATGCAAAGTGAGTGAACAAAAGAAAAATCTAAATCAGATCAATATTTGGTGTTACTACCTTTTACCTTCAAACCAGCATCAGTTCTTCTGGCCCCCACAGAGCCCTGATCTCAACATCATCCAGTGTGTCTGGATTACATGAAGAGACAGAAGGATGTGAGGAAGCCTACATCCACAGAAGATCTGTGGTTAGTTCTCCAAGATGTTTGGATCCTTCAAAAACTGTATGCAAGTGTACCTAGAAGAATTAATGCTGTTTTGAAGGCAAAGGGTGGTCACACCAAATATTGATCTGATTTAGATTTCTCTTTTGTTCATTCACTGCATTTTGTTGATTGATGAAAATAAATGATTAACACTTCCATTTCTGAAAGCATTCTTTGTTTACAGCATTTTTTCCATACCTGCCTATTTACATTTACATTTACGGCATTTAGCAGACACTCTTATCCAGAGCGACTTTCATGTCCTTATTACAGGGACAGTCCCCCTGGAGCAACTCAGGGTTAAGGGTCTTGCTCAGTGGTGGTAGAGCCAGAGGTGGGATTTGAACCTGGGGCCTCTTGAGCCATAGGTCCATAGACAAGTATCCTACCACTAGACCACCACATATACTGGCTGGAAGGAGCATTTAGTCAGTTCTAAATGGGAAAAGGTGTTGAAAATGAGTAATTGAAACTATTTAAAGACTGATTCCAGAATGTTTTTTCTGGTTTTTCTTTCTATGGTCTGTCTGCATGATGATAAATGTGGACTTCTCTTAGTGCTCTTGATGGACGTAGTGTTTTCATATTTTGGTTGACAGGGCTGTATAAAAATAAATAATTATTCTGCATTATCAGTAATGTTGACAAAAAAAAAAAAAAAACATATATATAAAAAAAAATATATATATATATAATATATACATATTTTTTTTCCCCACTGGACTTGTGAAAATAACATATCCAAATCAACAAAAACTTAACTAGAGCATAATTATTGAATTAAACATGCTGAAAGCTGAACAAGGAATAAAGCCTGGTGCCTTTTATTCAAAATAAAGTGTGAAGTAGTCTCATGCAGCATGTAGCTTTCCCTGCATGTTGGTGAACTAGACTTTGAGGATGAAGAATGACATACAATCACTCTAACAAACAACATGTAAGCCCATGTTACTTTGCTAATGCTGGTCAATGGAATATTCTGAACTGAATTTTCTGTTATTTAACAGTATTTAACAGCTATTTCAAATGGACCACTGGGTTGCCTATCCTTTCATTACATTACATTAGCTATCTAACTGGCTAATTGGATTAAACAGACCATCCTGTTAAATAGTAACAAGATATTAATGAAGTTGTTTGCCTGATATAGTTAAAATAACAAAACAAAAACATTTTCGCTGCAGCTCATCACATTTACAGGTCAAAAAATGTCCCAATGTCATTCCAAAGTGTTTTTAAAAAAACTCGCCAGCAAATGATTTGGGTATGGATTGTTTGTAAATTTCTAACACATTTTTGCATTTTTATCTCTGAGTACCTACTTACGTAGGTCACTCTGTTGCTAGTATAATTTAAAATGACAGCCCTGATTGGAAATATGGAATAGAGCCCATTTACTGAAGTTGAGATTATAGCTGACTATTTATAAACCACACATTGAGGGTCTATCAAGGTGTATAGACACTGTGTGCAGCTTCACTTGATATAATTCTTTTTGACAGGAGCCTTCTAGCGAACTGCGTTCCACTGGAGTGGTCTTTATTCCCAAAGATGTTGTTCCAGTGCTGCCAAAGGCTATAATGACAAATGTTGTTTGTATCAATTTGTGTTTATGAGGGGTGAAATGACAGCGTAATGGCAGAGCAGGTTAAACGTCACTTTACTCTCTCAGAGGTTATGAAGCTTTTACTCCACTGAGTCTTCATAAGGCTCCTGAGGGGTTAGGCTGTTGACCTGCTGTGGCCTTCGTTAGGTTTTAGTATGAATCGCATATATGTGGAAAAAATTTGGCTTTTGCTGACGAGTATGAAAACAAGCTGGGCTACTTAAATGGATTGGCAAAATGGCTGCCATAACAACAGAATAGCATGGCCCCTGCTTCTTCTTGTTTCTTTCTCTCTCTCTCTCTCTCTCTCTCTCTCTCTCTCTCTCTCTCTCTCTCTCTCTCTCTCTCTTGGGCTGCCTTAATGTGCAGTGAGTAAGGCAAGTCCTCTAGGGCTCGGGTGTATCCATCCATCTGTGAGCAGCCTGCCTCGGCTCTGTGCATAGCCATGACTCATACATCAGCTCATTGGACTACAAAGACCATGAGCCCCCACATATGCACCCAAAATGAGTCCAAACTTGAGTTAACATGATGGCTGGACAATACACCTCAAGAGCTGGGCAAGAAGTTTCAAGATGTTTTATTTAGGAAACAGGATTTTATCAGGTCCGTTCTTCACAACAAATGTTTGTGAATGCTTTCTGAGGAACTCTGAGGCGTGATAAAGGTTATAAATTCATTTCTGTATGTGTAATTTAAACTGCAGCGATCCCCAGTTAGATTGTTAACAAATGGGGGAAATTCGAGACCACTTTTACCCTCCACAGGAGTGGTCAACCACCAGAGATCCCTCCAAAGAATGAGGCATGTAGTAATCTTTGAGGTCTCAAAAGAATCCAAGGTACCTTCCAAGCAACTAAAGAACTCTTTCACATTGTCTAATGTCAATGTCCAAGAGTCCATGTTCAGGAGAATACAATAGAACACCAACGTGCATGGCAGGCTTACAAGAAAAAAGAAGAAATACTGCTTTCCAAACAGAATTTTTTTCCTTTCTGCAGTTTGCTAAAGACCACATTAATTCAGAAAGCTATTGGATTGGATTGTACTGGATTGTGTTGGACAGAAAATGGTTTCTAGACAGATGAGACTGAACTATATCCCAGCTGTGAAGTGTGGTGGCACCATCATGTTGCGACTCTGTCTTGCCACATCTAGACAAAGATGATTTGCCATCATTGTTGAAACAATGAATTCTGATGATGATTTCCAAAGAAAAATGTCAGGAAATCTGTCAGTGAACTGAACCTCAAGGCAAAGCAGATCCTACTGTAAGAAAACAACCCTGTACCTACAAGTCAATCTTTCTTCTAAAGATTATTAAATAAAGAATAAAGATAAAGAAAAGGACAATTTAGACAAAAGACAATTTAGAGTCTTGGCCGTATCTCAATAGAAATGCTGTGAAAGACCTTACGCAAGGACTGTTTCATATGGAGGAATGGGCTAAAATTCCTCCAAGCCGATTTGCATTATTGATGAACACTTACTGTAAATGTTTAGTAGTAATTATTGTTGCACAAGGAGAACACATCAGAAACTTAAAGGAAAGGTTCACATACTTTTGTCTCTAATATAGTCAATGCTAGTGTAACGCTGTGGTGTTGCTTGGATGTAAACGCGAAGCCAGGAGTCTTGTGCTCAACTTTATTAGACATAACTAGAACTCAGAAACCACTTGAACAAAGGACGTGCGTAAACAATGACAGACGCTCTTCTCTGACTCACTGGGGCTTTTAAATCCAGCCCCCAGTGAGGCACACCTGTCACCCAAGTGAGCATAGGTGTGCACAGTCAGAGCAGAGCGCTACCTACCATGACAGCTAGGCTATTTTCATTTACGTTTACATTTACAGCATTTAGCAGATGCTCTTATCCAGAGAGACTTACAACAGTGCTTTCTTTCCACATTAGATCATCATCATCATCATCTTGGTAACCAGCTCAGAACAGCAACTGCTGATTAGCTATTACAGCCTAAGCAACAAACTAAGTGCCCTTTAATTAATTGATTTTCATCAATTAATGAGGAAGTATACTAATTTTCTCTTTACTCTTTAAATGAGTTATTTTTATCTACTTGTATGACTTACATGAATATCTGATGAAGGTTTAGGGCATAAACTGTGTGCACATTTATTAGGCAAGTGAGCATTTTGAGCATATTTCAACTCCAAGCAGTATAAACTTGAATGCTGATTGGTCTTGAGCATATCAGGTGATGTGTATTTGAGGGAGGGTGTGGCCTAAAAAGATCAACACCCTATATAAAGGTGTGCATAATTATTAGGCAGCATCTTTTCTTGAGGAAAAATGGACCAAAAAAGAGATAGAATTGATTCTGAAAGCCAAAAATTGTAAAATGTCTTTCAGAGAGATGCAGCACTCTTGAAATTGCTAAGATACTGGACTCTGCTCTGGTGCATACACCAGCAAGGTGGAGGTGGGGTACTGGTATGGGCTGGTAAAGGAAAATAAACAAGTAAGATGGGATATTTTTTCATTTTTCTTTTGTAAGATTTCTGCACACTAATAGTTGCCTAATAATTGCGCACACATACGTATCCCCTGAGAGTGTCCACACTAACATTTCCTTTGTAAAACATTCGGGTTTCAAAGTTTCAACATTTTGGATTGACTGATAGCGCTGGATTTGTTCCTGATTAAAATGAATCCTCAAAATACTCCCTTGCCTAATAACTGTGCGCGCAGTGTATTTAGGCCAAAATATCACAAACTTTCAATCACCATAAAATATTAGTATTTCCCAATGCTAATACCTTCGTACACTCAAAGCAATCAAGTCCCCTCCTCTGTTTCACTTAATCTGGTCATATTGAATCCTTTTTTTAGGATCCGTAATTTTGTTATGTTTGGTGCAGCACCTGAGCTGCTTTGCTGGTACTTTCAGCTCTCAATTTGGGGCTTTATCATTTTAATTTAGACCAAAGAGCATACAAAAGAAGAATATCACTGAACTTAAGCGCTTAGTGCTAAAGCTGACATAGGCAGAAAGATGTACTAAGATGAAGGAGAAACTCAGTTCTTGAGGATTTTTGAAATATACTGGATTTGATGTTTTTTTAGTTGGTTACTTTTTCTCATACTCAAGTTGTTATTACTTTGAAGTAACTAAAATTTGTACTTGCCGTTCTGTAGTCATCGAAGCTTGATGTAGTGGGGAATTCTGTGCTAAGGTTTCCAAAATACGAGAAGGAAAAAACTTTAAGCCCAAATCTCTAAATGCAGTATTGAGTTGTCTTTCATGGCCTCTTGAGCTGGTCTGTTTAGTTTGCAGGAAAAGTTTTTTTCTCTCTCACTGCTCTCTTGCTGACAGCACAGGCTCTTAATTAGATAGATCTGGGCTATTTGGGAGTGTATTTCTCTTTCACACGCAGATTCATTAAACTCCTAATTTAAGGTTGAGTCATGAAGGCAGTACACTAAATCAGTGCTGATAATTTCATCGAAGCCTGTGGATCTTTGTTTGCATTGAAGTCACGTTGGCAAATGTACAGCAGGATGTCTCGTGGTACAATACTTCAAACTGATCTTTTTCTTGCTACATGTTGTCATTTCCTGACATAGAAACGAGTGAAAAACAAGCAGATGTGTAGAATTTAACCTAACAGTTAAGAAAATAAACAAATGTAAGTTTATGTGAATGTAAGTGTTTGCCACAAACTGTGTAATTAATTTTATATCCGTTTAGAAATGTATATAAAAAAACCCTTCAAGCCTTTCATCCTTTTGTTTTCTGTAATGACCAAGCACTTCTTTAAAACCGAAAGTATCTCTGAAAAATGTTTTTATATTAAGTATTCACCGAATCTTTTCTGCGATAAGATTGCACGAAAGATTAAACAGCTAATGGAGCTGCTGGATGCCAGAGACGGTCTCTTCTGGTGCTAACACAAGTTAAATGTGCTGTGATCGAACGTTTGAGTCTAGACTTTCCCTCGGACGTTTCTTTAAAAAAAAAAAAGCATTCAAAGTGATACTCATATCATGCAGTGATTTGCATCAAACTAGGCTTTGTGGAGGAAGTTCAACACCTTTTGCTGTTAATATTTGTGGTTTTTGTAGTGAAAAATGCACAGGTTTATTTATCAGAGACCACTTAACTATGGTAACACACACACTCTCCCAAATATTGAATAACCACTTTTGGTTCCCTTAAGAGCTTTTCAGTTGAGTTCAGTTCAGTGGACCACAATCGCTTCCCAAATTGGTTGTGGCTGCCAGCTTACTTAGCAAAGACTTTTACACACTTCAAGCTATAGCAAGACCCTTATTTAAGACGAGTAGCTCAAGTTTAATTTGATTGGGACTGGTTTTAAGGTTCTCTGGTGCTTTTGTTATTCAGTGATGACAATTCTTGATATCAGACAGGAATATTGGTCTTGTGGTCTTGTGGAAACTTTTGCTTAAGATTAACGGGCAAGCCTCTAAATCAGTAAAGATTTCCCTTGTAAGTACTTAAAGCATGTCTCTGATTCTTAATGGTTTATTATAAGAACCTAATAACATATTAGTTAACAATTATAAACTGCTGACCGGGTCATCCTACTCCTACTATCCTGCCATAATAGATTTTTGTAAAATATGGCATGATTGTTCTAATGAAGCCATTAATAGCAAGCTTCAATACTCATGCGACTGGTTCACATAATTTTGTCTGCACCCTCCCTCTTATTCAGCATACTCACTTGTGCATTGTTACTATAGCAACCGATGTTGGTAGGCGAGCAAAAGCGACTGCACTTTAACTGTTCCACACTGGAGTTGGTCACTTAAACGGGAAACAAGGGCACACTTTTGTTTGTGTATATGATATGGGTATTAAACTCTACCATTGGATTATACTCTGATAAAACTCTTAAGCTTTAAAATAAAGGGAGTATCTAAAAGTAGTCTTTCATGTCTAGACTACTGAAGCATTCTGCTACCCTACAAGAACAAATATATGGATTTCACACAATGTGAGTGTGTGCTATTTGTTGCTACATCAGACATTTTTTTTCAACATTTTCTGTCGATACAGGTAACTTTTAGTGAAAAAGTGAAAGTGACTACCCTTGTCATTGCGAGGTCACGGCACAGCACACATGAACCACAACGAAATTGGACCTCTGCATTTTACCCATGCACACTCAAACCCGTGCAGCAGTGGGCAGCTATTTTGAAAGCGCCGAGGAGCAGTGATGGGGACGGTACCTTGCTCAAGGGTACTCAGGGCAACCCTATTGGGAAGGGGTTTGAACCCCGATCCTCCGATCATGCGACTAACGCCCTAACCGCTAGGCCACCGCTGCCCAACTTTTACGCCTCTAGTGACACATTGGTTAAAGGCAAGAAGATGTTGACCTCATATTATGTGCTTTGTAATTAATGCAAATGGAAAATCTTACATGTAGCTCCCATAAGTTCCTTTAGGCACCCGTTACCCTTTTAAGCAACTCCTGCAGAGAAATGCTATTAACAAAGCCATTCAATCCCATACACAAACACACAGCTCTGTTACACCACAACTGAACAGATGATATATATATATATATATATATATGTATACAATTATATGCAAAGTTTCAAACGAGTGTGGGAAAAATGCTGTAAACAAAGTACTTTCCAGAAATGGAGTGTTCGCTGTGTTCTTTCATCAAACAGCAAAATACATTGAATGAACAAAGAAATCTAAATCCTAATCAGTATTTGGGTTGTGTGACCACCTTTGCCCTTCAAAACAGCATCAGTTCTTCTAGGTACACTTGCACACAGTTGAAGGAACTCGGCTGGTAGGTTGTTCCAGACATGACTGTGTTTCTCCTCCGTGTGACATTGATGATCATCAGCACCTGTTTGGTAAAACTGGTTGATCAGACACCGACGACAATCCTACAGAATCCCTGACTTTGTGCAAGTGTACCTAGAAGAACTGATGCTGGTTTGAAGGCAAAGGATAGTAACACTAAATATTGATTTGATTTAGATTTTTCTTTTGTTCGCTCACTTTGCATTTTGTAAATTGATCAAAATAAACAATCATTATTTATATTTCTGAAAGCATTCTTTGTTTACAGCATTTTTTCACACCTGCCAAAAACGTTGCACAGTGCTGTATATATATATATATATATATATACACACACATACACACACACTTATGTGATGTATAGGTTTTGTACCCTAATACTGTTGGCAGCCTCTGTCCATGGTTAAGCATTTTCCATCATGGATCAATGCAAAATGTCATATTTCTGTAATGATATTTCCACATAATGGTGATTGTCTCTCTCATAACACTGACTCATATGCACATATCTGGGTTAGCATTTGAACTGGGTGGGGGGCGTGTGCGCCGACGTAATTTGGCACTTCTCCAACAGAAAGCAATCATCATTGCTCTTTTCAGAGCATTAATTAGTTGATATGCATGCTGTCTACTGGGGCACTATGATATACCAGCACAGCCGCAGTGCTTAAAGCCCTATTAAATTATCACTTTCCCTGCACAGACATCTAGCTCATCTGCTAATAGAGAAATAAACAACCAAATGGGTTATATATTTATTTTTGTGGCAATCAATGTATTTTACTGTTTTGTTCTTACTCTGTTATGCTGCTTGTTGTGGCTGAATTTCTGTAGTAATTCATGATGTTTTATAATTTCAAATGATCTGCAAAGAAATCTTATATAAAAGAATTCCACTCTTGCATACTTGCGTGCATTTTTAAAAACATTGCAATATAAATTTGACTTGAGTTGAGCCTAATTTTTGCCAATGCCCACCCATTAACAGCTGCAGATTTTCTCAAGTTAAATGCCACCTGCACTTGGAAACAGATGCTAGATGCCAATTCTTTTAGCGAATTTCTAACAGACAGTCATGTTGGCTGGCATTTCGATGGGTGATTAGGAGATAAGGATTCCCATTCTTTCTTGGGCTCTGGGCCAAACATGGCTGTAGCATCCCCAAAGAACAACTCTCAATCTTCCTTTGATGGCAACACTTGCACAGAGATACTTTAATTTTAAATAACGATTGCAGGATAAATTCATCTTATAACCTGACTAACTAATCCAGCTAATCTAAGTGGCCAACAAATCTTAAAGAAATAGCTAGTTTGTGCGAGTGTGTTTGCTTGTGTGTCCAGGGGTCCAAGTGGAGCAGCTGGCAGCGATACATTCTGTACCCAGGACTGGGTTGATACCTTGCTCAAGGGTGCTTCAGGGTAACCCACTGGTCTTGGATTTAAACCATCTTGGGACCAAATCTCTAACCCCTAGGCCACCACTGCTCTCAATAGCATTTTTCCTCAAATAGTATTTTAAAAAGCAACTTAATCACTTGAATCTGAGTGATTTCCTCCATTGCTTGCATCCAAGGAAATTTGCATTTGCAGTACTGTTGCTTAATAGATGTTCTTAGTAATTCTCCATTCCTCCTTTAAACCTCTGTTCTTGTGTGATTTAAGTAGCTTAGTGTGCAGCTAGCCTTTGGATAGGGATGTTGGACATGAACTTGTCTCCTGTCATTCCAGGTCTGTGGCAGTAAACATCTGTGTCTTTGCAAAAAACACTGAAATATGGCTAAACAAATTGGCTTAAAGGATCACTGGTCTTGGTGTTCTAACATCTGTTAGACCTCGACAGCTATTGGAGTGTGAATGCAGTGGCTGGAGATGAGGATTTGTGCAGGGTCAGTGTGTTTGGTTTGGACAGAATCCAGTGGTTTCACTCGGACAGCCTTGCGTTTTTGGCAGAAATATGCAGGAAATGACAAAATTCAAGGAGAGACCTTTTTCAGTGACTGATTCAGAGCTCCTTACAGAAGGCGCTTTTAACACATATTTTATACACTCATATTTTCCTGGTATACGGCCTTTTTACAGCTGGGGTACTGTAAAGACACTAAAGAGAGGCCATAAGTCAATCCACTGTTATGAGTCCTGACAGTAAATACGACAGCAGTTTTTCAACAAGACAACAATACTCCAAAAGCTCATTATGTGTGGAAGGCATTATTTTACGTTAGCACTGTGGAATAATGTCATATTCCGATTATATTGCTGCATTTTTTGCATCCCCCACACACACAATTAAGTACGATTTGTTAGAATGTATATTTGCATATTGCAACCTTCTGCAATGTCAAGCATAATTTCTGCAATATGTTGACAAAAATCACATACAGACATCAGAGCACAATGTCATTTAAGGACATGTACCTGACTAATGATTATATTAATAGTTTTAGCACTCTACATTTAAGATTTTTAGGTAAGGGCAGATTTTTTGATGAATAAATTTAAAACCTTACAGTCCTATGCAAAAGTTTGAGAGCCGCTAATAAAGACATATTTTGTTGATTTGCTTAAAGAAAATAAGGAACTTTAATGTCATTTCTAAGGAAAAATATGACATTTCTGTTTATTACTTTCTGTTTCTTTTCTCTTTCTCGTTGGGAAAATAATAATGAGCCACATTTTTTTTTTCAAAATTCTTTTGTACCACATATATTAAATTCAGTTAAAAAACAGTCATTTTATGTTAAAATACGCAATTTGCGCTCTGTGTTGAGACATTTGCAGTGGAAATCGGTAGTATCACATTATTTTATTTTTTCATTAATTCATGAATGTATTTATTTATTTTAATTGGTCATTTTCCCAACCAAAGGTATTTTTTCCATGTACATAAAAAATAGTAAATGAGCCAGAATTAAACTGATGTGGTGAACACAGAGTGCAGGTATTAGATATACAGATGGGTGACAGATTGAAGGAAAATCTGAACTCATGAGTTGAGAAACTATGAGCTCTGTGGCATGTATACAAATGCTGATCAGGCCCCGTTTTCCTTAATTCAAGTTGGCGAGAGGAAAAGATTTAAATTTAATTCTTTAAAATTTTAAATAGATTTAAAATAAATTTCATAAATAAAGTTTATTATTAGAGCCTGGATGCGTGATCTCTACAGAAACATGGTCCAGTGGCTCTTGGCTGCTGTGGGATTTTGCTGACATGGTTCAGGTCCATCTGTGGCATTAAAGGGAACCCAAAGTTATTCTGAGTGATCATCGATGTTCTATGATGAAATATTTCTGGGCTGATGAAAATGCTCACATCCAGGGTGACAGTACAAATCTAAAGAGCAAGAGAGGTCACTGGATGATCTAATGAATATGAAAATGATGTTAAATATTGGCTGTAGTCACTTAATCCCAAGACAATTCAACACTGCTGGGACTAATGTGCCAGACAGAGCTCTACAACATCATCTGAACACGGACTGAGAGAACATAATATAAAAGTATGATGTTCTATTTCTGTAGTACAGAGACATGTTGAAACTTTCTGGTGTTAGATTTAGATTTCAGTAATCTAAATGTCATTACTTATTACTTTTTAGACATGTAATTTGTAATCAGCATTATCTTTCTACCAAACACACAAATGATATATTTTGCAGCCCTAATGCACATACCAGTTACAGGGTGCAAGTAATGACCGTCTTGATTTGTGTTTCAGACCAGCTTCAACTCAGGAAGCCTTGAGCTGATTAGATTAATTAGGTGTGTTGGGAGCAGGAAAGCACTAAAATGTGCAGGAAAGGTCCTTGGTTGGAAATGTGCAGGAAAGGACCTCCAGGACCTGGGTTGGAAACCCCTGCTTTGTATAAATGAACAAGAGTTGAGCTGGGGCAGATTTGGCGTTTCTACGATCCTGGCTTGTCAAAACATGCCAAAAGGCCTCTGACCAAAATAAATAAATAAATAAATAAATGTATTAATGGATTCAATAGTTAACTTTAAGTGTTTACTACGGTCTGAACTCAGATATACTGGTTCAGTCTCTGCAAAAGCCTTGCTTATGTCCTCCATGCTGGCAAGTCAACAATTCTGTTTGAAATGATTGGTCATTAGAAGAAATGCTGATGCTAGTTTTGTCACCACCTCTTCTACTGTAAATTACTGAGACTAAACTTTCAGGGCACTATGAGCATCTTTAGCCACTGGCTCACCTTCTTTAGCAGTAACTGCTCCTTCTTATCAGACTTGCCCTTAATTTTCTTTATTCTTTGGGCACCACTGGCACGCGATCATCTCATAGCTAAGGTCCTTAAGGTAACGCACAGTGTCAAAAAAGAAATGTGTTGTTTATTCTGTGTATTCAGTCAACAGCTTGTGGCTGGAAGACTGGCCTCCTAACCTCAGTTGTGCTGTGCATTTTTATGGATTGTATAGTAAAGCCAGCCGCTGAAGATGAGTAAGCAGTGGTCTCTTTTAGTGTGGGCAACAAATTATGATTCTGTGCACTGCTTGTGAATGTGACATGCCCATTAAAAAAAGAAATGACATGAAATACTTTTAATTATGCCACACATTTCAACTTATAGAGTCAACGTTTCACATATATTAGCTTTGTTTCATTTTGACGCATTTCTGATTTATTAATCATTAATTTTTCAGGCAATGGTAAGGGCAACCGATGTGTTTAAAATGTGTAGAAATTAGAGATACGTGGTTTTCTTTGAACAGTGATTTCCAATATATTGTTACCTAGATACAAAAGCAAATGCAGTGCCCATATATCAGTTTTACATCCCCCTTGGCTGCTGTAATAGCCAGTCCTAGCACAGGGGATCAGATGCTGTTAGCCAATCAATGCACAGGGTAAGACAATTGCATATTGTGTTTTATGTAGGGGCACATTATGGGCTGTTGGAATATGATTGGTTACTTCTCTTTATTCCATTCCATTATTAATAGCATGCGGAAAAATGTCCTCAAACCCAATGCCAAACCATTGCACTGGAGCAAAATGTGCATCCAGGGTCATAAAAATTTAGTGAGGAGTAAATTCATTCCCTTTTTTTTTGCAGTGTGAGCATGTACTTGTTGTCATAGCTCACATCTGAGTGTGTTTCATTTATTGTCTTGTCCTTCTAGCGAGGGTGATCTTTAGCGAGGACATGTCACACACATCCCCATATACACACTCCTCCAGGATCTCCTAAAACACCCTCAGGCTAGACCTAGCCAGTAGCGGTCAGGATGATGCTGAGCCGTTGCGTCTTGTTGCTGGGTGTTGTTGTATGTGATGTACAGTGGCCGCAGGCAGGGGCAGTTGTTGCTGGCTCCGGTGGACCTGACCCCTCTGATGAGAGCTGCAACCCTGGCCACACCATGGCGGGATGCTCCTTCAGACCCTTGCACGCTGCTGGAGGGTCAAGGCATCACAGCCGGCTGTCTGGTCAGCATGCATCAAATGCAGTGAAGGGCAGGAGACATGCGGCTGCGTTTGCGCTTTCGCCTCTGCCCGCTGGGGAAACACACCCAACACTGTCTAACAGCTTCACAAATGAGCAATAAGTTCCTGGAGCTGTGTATGTATCAAGTCTTTACACACGTCCGTACAAATGTATGCACACATTCTTATGTCATTACACTTCTGCTCTGGAGTAAGTTTAAAACAAAAAGTCAATAATATTTTATTTTTATATTTTTGTTTAAATATTAAATGCAATGAAAACATATCCGTATACATTCCCCAATACATACAGTGCATATGTATGGGTACATATAGTGAAATGTTATCTTTCAACTGCTTTTCTTTGAGCCGTGAGCACTTTAATTGTACAGAATGATTCTGCCTTTTAAATTAAACACCTTGAATGATGTCTTAAAAGATACAGAAACAGCAGCCTGTTTAATTCTAAGGGTTATTATCAATTACGATTATTATTATCTATTTATGGCCATTTTTATCACCAGTTTTTCATGCCATTTTTAATACCGCACAAATCTCTCAGTCATTTTAGAATCAGCTATAACTAGATTCATTAATCCTATCATTTATCTAAGTCATAAGTGTGTTTAATGGCTCGTTCTTAAAAGTTTGAAACCGCGCAGGGCCAGAAACACACTGGAATAATTTTTTTTTTTACGTGTATTTGTAACTAGGTCGGTTGTAAATGATCGAAAGCATTGATTCCAAACTTGTGAATGGTCATGCCAAAGTTCTGAACTGCAGTATATGTCATATATCATTCCGGCCTCCAGCAACTGACCTGCCACTGTGTTTAAAATGATGTATTACACATTATGGTGCAGCAAAACAACTCGTGACTAGGCCGCTAGTTGTTTGCGATGAGGACCCTGTGTTGGCTGGCTAACACAGCGCAGCACGCCACAGCGAGAGAGGCCTGGCCTCGAGTGTGTTTATTCAATCTAATTGAATTCGGAGTGGATGTAAAACCATTCCCTGACTGTTCTCAGTGAAAGTGATTGATGCCCCCGGCCTGTTGAGTATGCTAAAGAGCTACGTTGTGGATGAGATTAGAATATTGCTGCATGTCAGGGCTCCGTCAAATACCAATTTGCTTGTCAATTTTGAATAAGGACACAAAAAGGATGTTTCGGGATAATATTTCAAACCCCTAGAGTGACCATATATGGAAGCGTCCTTACACTGCATGTAAGTGTGTGTTGTAACAGGTGTCATACTAGAACAATTTCAAAGTCTTGCTTGGTGGTAAATAAAGTGTGAATAATCTAAAATGAATTTATATCCTGGATCACTCCTGGAGTGTAACATCTAATACACACAGACTGTCAAAATACCTTTTAGGCAGTATATGGGGGAGGGGGATGCTTTACCCATAAGCAAAATAACAAAAAAGCATCCTTATGGTTTCTCTATTCAACTGGTATATGGTATAACACACCTGGCTGATGAAAGTCTTGCGTCCTCGACCCCAACCCCAACCCCTAGCATGTTCATTTCATTTTGGAAATTCTACTTGATGTTTACTGTTTCAAATGTATTCACTGTTCGGAATCTGCATAAAATATTTGAATAAAAACCACGCTGTCCATGCATGCCAGGCACTCATTGCCCGTAATAAAGGCATGGTGAAATCCTATAAACATTTCAGGCAAGAGAACGTGACTATGATGCGTCGAGGAAGCATCTCGGTGACCTTCCTTTGCATCAGAATTTCTCAGACAGCTTTGAAAACTGGGAGTTTAGAGCACACACACTTTCATCAGGAAAAATGTATTGCAAGCGGGACTGGAAATACCCAGATGTAATTCCTGCTCTGTTTGGTGGTTTAAACTAGACACTGAATTGAGAGTGGGAGTCAGTGACCTTCCATCAAGTCTGAACTCACACAAACACACACACACGCACCCACACACACACGCACACACACACACGCACACACACACACGCGCACACACACACACACACCTACACACCTACTGTCCAAAAACTGCTGAGCTGTAAAGCCAGCATGTTGCTGCACATACAGCTCCTTGCCATTAATTTTCTTAACAAGGAACAGAGTGCTTTTAGACATCTCTTATTATACATAGCCTGCCAGCCACAACTAATTAATGCAAGCGGGATTGAGTGAGGAGAGGAAAATGGGGAATAGTGTGACAAAGGCCCATAACATTAAAGTCTCACATCCAGGGATTGATGAGCTCAGTAAAATCTTTCTTTTCCTCTCTCTTGCGAGAAGGGACGTCTTTATTACGCCGATGATTTTTCTGCTCCATCTGTTTACCTTGGTGTGTTTCCGCTGCTTTAATTGGCTTGTTGTGCTGCCCCCAGAGAGCAGGCTCAGACACTACATGTTTAGGAGGCTTCAAATACCCGCCCCTTCCTGTCTGTCTTGCTCTTACAGATAGTAGGAAGTTAGCCCTTCATAATGATCTTCAGAACTCAGCTTTCCACCCAAAAATCCAGCAAACACATGAAAACCTTGTACTTGTTCCCAGTTAAAAAAAAAAATCAAACACCAGCTGGGCTTTGTGAGACCAATTCATGATGACGGGACCAATAGACACAGTCACAGTCCAAAATTCATTTCTTCTTTTTTCATTTTCATGAGATTTTCTTGCAGTAAGTTTTGAAATCCCAGGCAGATTATATCCTAAAGCTGGTTACTCAGTATCTGCATGGACGGTAGCATTAGATCTTTGGATCCACTGGTGGATCTTAGCTATTTAATGTATATTAACGATATTGTTTTATGTTAAGTCATTTTGGAGCATTTACTGGTCAGTTCATCATGTGATTTAAAGTAAAGCTGCCATTTATAATTGATGTTACAAGGTTTAGTAATGGCAGTTGGGCAGAGGCTGCAAAGGTAGACACACTACTTAACTAGAAGTAAGGACTTGGTAAAAGTGGAACAACTAATTCAACTTCTTCACTTGAGTTAAATTGCACAGACTCTGAATGTACTCAAGAGTGTAAAAGCCCTTTGAAGGACATTTCTCCTGGCTTTACCTGTGCCAAGCAAACTAAATCTGACAGCAATTTTTAAAGACTAATAAACCATTTAAACCTCTCTCATCACGACATCACATTCAATACATGCCTTTTCTATTCGGTCGAGTCTATATTTCTTGTCTGCTAATCATGTAAAGTCTTGTTCATCAATAGACGCACCAAAGCATTGTCTTTTCTGTGCGTTTCTGTGTATTTTGTTTGAAATCATACTGAATAACAGTAAGGTTAACAAAACAAGTAAAAATGACTGTTTAGCCCTTGCATTAGAAATAAAGTAACAAACCTGTTCTGAAAAAGTAAAGAATAGAAAGTACAGATACAAAATTTACTACCTTTTAAAGTAGCCTCTTCTGAAGTATTGGAGCAGCGAGGAAAAATTCTTTGTTTTTCTTTACTTTTTGGGACTGTATTTGTGTTAAAATGAATGGAGTAAAAGTAAAACACTTAACCCACTGCACTTCTGTACAAAAAGCAAGTCTTACATAAATAAAATGATTTCACGTGTTGCACATGTTAGAAAAACTGAAAACTATTCACAATATTTCAAGAAAATCTAGTCATTCTAACTGCAACATATTGAGTTTAATACAGCGTCTGTTCCAATGGGCTGTCCTTGAAAAAAGCACATTTCTACAATACTGGCTATACAGTGTTTTTGCTGGCTGGAGAATAATAAGTCTGACATTACTGTGATTTAAAAGGTGGCTCAGTCTCTCTCTCTCTCTCTCTCTCTCTCTCTCTCTCTCTCTCTCTCTCTCTCACACACACACACACACACACACACACACACACACACACACACACACACACACACACACACACACACAGGAATGCAGGAAGCTGATCAATCTCTCCTCTATTCTCTTTCCAGGGACAGGGATAAAGTTAGACTCCCCCTTCTCTCTTTCCTCTCCCCCCTCCCCCCCTCTGTCTTTCTCTCTCACTTTTTTATCTATATTTCTGTCTCTCTCCCTTTTGTCTCTCTCTTTTTCTGTTTCACTCTTTCTCACTCTCACTCTCTCTCTCTCTCTCTCTCTCTCTCTCTCTCTCTGCCCTGCGGCATGCATCAGCTGGGAGAGAGAACACAAATGTTTGTGATAAATGTTAGCGTTGCCATGGAAACCTGAGCTGAAATCTCTGATAAGGTATACTTGTTTTTAGCTCCTCTATGAGTGTGCTTTGGAGTCTTGGAGTGTGTGTGTGTGTTTGTGTGAGTGTGTGTGTGTGTGTGTGTGTGTGTGTGTGTGTGTGTGTGTTTACAACAGGGAAATAGAACACGAGTGTTAGAATGAGGGTGTGGATGAGAGTGTGATGGAGTGTGAGAGGGCTGAGGGCTGCATAATTAGAACAATTTTTTGCTCTCACATTTTGCTCTCTATTTGGAAAATATGTGTCAGTGTTGCAGAGGGCACAGTTTTTCCCAAACAGAGAAAAAGCAGACAGTCTATCCCTCTCAGCCACTTTACAGTATACAGTATTTACAGTCATATTTTTTCTCTCTCAGTTTTGAACCTTTTCTGTTTTTCTTGCTCTGTCTTTCTCTGTACCCCCTCTCTCTTGCTCCATCTTCCTTTCTCTTTGTAATCTAACTCTCTTTTCTCTCTCTCTGTTTTCTTTCTTACTCGCGCTCGCTCTCTCTCTCGTGCACTCCATCTTCCTTTCTCTCTTTTATCTAGCTCTTTTTTCTCTTTCCGCTTTCTCTTTCTTACTAGCTCTCTCTCGCTGTCTGTATTTGTGCCCCTCTTTCTCTTTTTTGCCGTTTTCTTTACCCCCTCCCTCTCTCTCTCAGTTAGGTATCTGCATTGTTTTTAGTGCTTCCATATTCATCGCAGTGCTGCAGACACCCCGAGGCAGCTCATGATATCCTTGCCAGTCCCCAAGGCTTTGCTACATGCTACATAGCGAGTGCTTAAGTGCTTTGCATTCTCACACACACTGTTCTGCACGCCTCAGCCACACAGCCTTCTGCCCTTTATTCCACATGGAGTTGGACAAGCCTCCCCCCTTCACTTAAATAATACACAGCATCTTTCTGCCACTTAACACCACTAACCACACCAGGGCTATCTGCATTTAGGTTTGTGAGTGTGGGCGTGTGTTTGTGTGTCTGTGTTGTCACAGTGTGGTAATTCAGGAGCTGGCTCTGCTGTCTTTGATGCTTTTTTGCCAATGTGGTCAGAGCTGCCTTTCAGCTGATTCCTCTCTTTGTGGGCTGAGTGTCTTTCATCTACCACCTGGCAGTCCATAGGCTGGATTACATTCAGGTGAAGTTTGAAAAATGGCTGCGTGTTATGTGCTGGCCATAAGAGGGAAGGTTGTATGATCACAGCATAATGATGCTCTGCAGTGTGGCAGTGGAATTTCTGGGTTTTTTTAACCCTTAGAAGTCAACTGTTTTACCTTGTTTGGCTGTATAAATCAATAGGTTTGTCCAAATGATTGTGCAGTAACACCACAGTTTCTCCTGATCTAACAATGTGATTGGCTGAGAGGCTTTCTTAGAAGGCCAGTTCCTTATAACACATATATATATTCTCCAGGTGAATCTCTTTTACTGCCTTACTTGCCTGTGACAATGACAACCGGGCGCTTAAAACAAAACACTCACTTCTTCTTCTTACATTTACGGCATTTAGGGGCAGCGGTGGCCTAGCGGTTAGGGCGTTAGCCGGAGGCTCGGGGGTTCAAACCCCTTCCCAATAGGTTGCCCTGAGGTACCCTTGAGCAAGGTACCGTCCCCATCACTGCTCCCCGGGCGCTTTAAATAGCTGCCCACTGCTGCACGGGTTTGAGTGTGCATGGGTAAAATGCAGAGGTCCAATTTCGTTGTGGTTCATGTGTGCTGTGCTGTGACCTCGCAATGACAAGGGTAGTCACTTTCACTTTCATTTAGCAGACGCTCTTATCCAGAGCGACTTACATGTTCTAATTACAGGGACAGTCCCCCCGGAGCAACTCAGGGTTAAGGGTCTTGCTCAGGGACCCAGTGGTGGTAGTGCTGGAGGTGGGATTCGAACCTCCTTCTTCTACTTCTTCTTCTTCTACTTCTTCTTCTTCTGGTTGCTCCCGTTTAGGGGTCGCCACAGCAAATCATCCGTTCCATTTCTTCTGATCCTCTGCATCTTCCTCCTTCAAACCAACCACCTGCGTGTCCACGCTCACCACATCCATAACCCTCCTCTTTGGTCTTCCTCTTTTCAACTTACCTGGCAGCTCCATCTTCAACATTCTTCTCCAAATATAATCCTCGTCTCTCACTTTTTTAACAGATCCCCGAGATGCCAAGGGAACTATAATGAATAACATCTTGTCCTGATGTTAAACCTGTGTACTACGGTGAAGCTGGCCACCTTTCACCAAACCATATTAAACTTAGCCAAAACAGGGGAGGAGAAACTATTGTCTGTAAGGTCATTCATGTTTCAGTTTCAGTTTCAGTTTTTTCTTTTTATTTCATGTGAACTAATTATGTGCATTTAAGTAAGAAGTGTGGTCTGTCCAACTATCATAGCACCTTTTCTAGTCATCAGGTAAAGATGTATGATCTTGACAACCCTGGCCTTTAACTGTAGAGATGTTTACTTGCCATAATGTAGTGCATTACCGTTGCATTCACATCCTGTAATATGCAAGATGCAAACTTGTGCTTTCACTTGTTCCAAAGTCAAGCAATGACAAATATGAAGGCTTTTTTCACACTCAGTGATAACTCTTCCTTAAATTAAAATCTAATTAAAGCATTTCTTCTCATACTTACATACTCCAATGTAATAGCAATTGAATGTTAAGCTTCTGTGCTTCAGACTTCAATTCCCCTTCTTGCTTCAATGAGCTGTGGACTAGAATTTAAATGGAATTACACCATGCATTTGTTAAAAGTGATGAGAATTTTGACTTTTCAGGCTAATGAACATTGACTGGGATAACATAGAGCCTGATTTTTAGGTTGTAATTATAGTAAAAGCCCTTAACCAAATAAAAATAGTGTATAAAATACACACTCAAACACCCTGCAGCAGTGGGCAGCTATTGAAAGCACCCGGGGAGCAGTGACGGGAACAGCACCTTGCTCAAGGGTACCTCAGGGCAACCTATTGGGAAGGGGTTCGAACTCACAACCGTCCGATGCGGTGCCAACTCCCTAACCACTAGGCCACCGCTGCCCCGGTGCTGTGTTAAATTGACAGTGTGTTTTGGAATGTTGTCTTGCTGCACGAAATGTTCTTCCCAATTAGTTTAGAGGCATTTCCCTGTAATCTGGCAGACAAAAAATCAGCAGACTTCAGAATCCATTCTGCCGCCACTATTGTGAGCTACATAATTAATAAAGATTATTGAGCCTGTTTCAGAAACAGCCATACAAGCCCAAGCTATGACACAACCTTCGGTGAGCTTCGCAGGTGAGCTCATGTGGTTTTTTTGTATGTCATTTCTTTCTTTTGACCTTTCTTCCACTTTAGTAGAGATTTTGGTAAAGATCTTTGTCTCAGAACTTTTTGTTCCAGAAAGTTTATGGTTCATCAATCTGGTTTTCCCATTCTTACTGCTGATGAATGGCTGGGACATGGCCTCTTTATTTCTGCTATATTGAACAACCTCCACAACCCTGCCCTGTGCCTTTAACAAATGCAGTTCTTCAAATTCAACACTAGAAAAACTGGGTGGTCAGATATGAAAGATAGTGGTTACTAAGTACTTTTACAGCTATATGTAGATACCTATCTGATAATAATCTGATTTCTCATCTGATATTTGTCTTTTGATCTCATGCACAAATACTTCAGTGCATAGTGGGAATAAATTAACTGGCCTTTATGTTTCAATACTTTTGGTGGGAACTGTATTAATATCTCGGTCAGAAAAAAAGGCCCAAACCAGTTATATCAGAAATATCAGCTTTACTGTGGAACTAATGTTACTGCATGGTAACCTGTGTTGGCAAGCTCAGCCGGACATCAGCAAAAAGTTTGTTTTAAAACAAAGTTTGTTAAAACGGCAACATTTATTGGAACACTAGACAAAAGAAGCTGATATAGTAAAGCAACCTAAACAAAGTCCTCAATCAAATGAATGAAAGAATGACAAGCTTTCATGAAGCTGTTACACATGAGGGGAAGTGATGAGTCCCTATAGCCTTAATACGGAATAATCAAAAGAGCTATTTCTGGATTTGAGTGTCCTATATATATATATATATATACATCATTTGATCTCTTCTCCCTAGCGCAACACTACCGTGTAGCCTCTTCTTATTTTCTGCCCTCTTTGGTGCAATATGGTGCAGAAAAACAAATATTACTTACTCATGTCAAAGGTTAGTAGAGTAGCTCATCATATTGGCTCTGCTTTTCTATGAAGATTATTTACACTTTGCATTTGCAACTGATTGTAATTACTGTTTAGCAATGTTTGAATCTCAAAGTAAAGGAATTCACTAAGAAATATAATTAGGGCACCTTTGTATATACAGTAGTAAGCAAGTTTACATATTATTATTCTGTTGTGAAAAACAAGTTATCCCTTATACGGTGAGCTAAAACTGGCATGCGTTTAATATTCATAGCACATTTTATTTAACTTTTCATTTAACACAAACACATACACACTCACACCAAGGGGGCAATTTAGCATATGCAGTTTACCTGATGTGCACATCTTTGCACTGTGGGGGGAAAGCAAAGCTCTCAGAAGAAATTCACACAGACAGGAAAACACGACACCATACTTTTTATTTAACATTTAAAAAAATAATAAAATGAGCTATACCCGTTTGCATAGGTCATTAGAAAAATTGCAGTAAAAATGTAATCAGAGGTCAGTGCTAACTTTGATGTACCTTTTGTTGTACATCTGGGAAAGACTGAAATAGTGCAGCCAGCATTAAAATGGCTCACACTGGTCTCTTATACAATGGGCAGTGATGACAGGCATACATTGTAGCTATTCTGGGGCTGTAGGGATCAAATCCAAACCCTCTGAAAATATCACTTGAAATAAATTAGGTATTGCTGAGGCATACCCGATGATACATCTATCATTTTTCATACTTTTCTGAAGTCTGAATACAACATACAGTTGGTCAGCGGTCAGTAAAAACACAGTATCTACCTTGTAATTTAATGACAAATTCTCTCCTATTGCTCACCTTTATTGAGCTTAAGCACCAAAGCTGCAGAAAACCTTTTACCAAAACCTTGTTAATAACAGAATACTCTTCATAATGCTATGCTTCATCAGTAGTCTTCCCATTTTACAAACAAATACAACTGGGAGGTTTTAGACATTAACATTTCAAAACTATTTTTTGCTCTACATAACATTAAATGGGCTATGCATAATGGATGCTGTCACTAGTTCTAGGGACGCTGTTTTTATTCGTTTTTATTAGCATGTCAGCTAATATGAGCGGCAGCTTAGGCCCTAAGAGTATTCATTCATCCGTTGCAGCAAGCTTACATGAAATGCATCAAGGCATGCCTCAGTGCATGTGACAGAACTAACTACGCTCACTACAGATAGGGCCACAGATAGTGTCAGGTAAAGCATTATCGGTATGTGTGTGTGTGTGTGTGTGTGTGTGTGTGTGTGTGTGTGTGTGTGTGTGTGTGTGTGTGTGTGTGTGTGTGTGCGTGTGTGTGTGTGTGTGTATGCGTGTGTGTGTGTGTGTGTATGTGTGGTTGGCATGGGCCGGAGAGGATTTTAAGCCTGGTAAAGTTGAGGTTCAGACACTGACAGTTGAATCATCGGCTGCTTTTGCTGTGGGAGAGCAGGAGAAAAAAAAATCAATGACTTTTAAATTCACTTTGTGAGCGAATATCAAAGGCAGGGTGCGTTGAATCACAGTTAAGAGCATGGCTGCTTGCAGGTGCTGTGCAGGGGCAGGACGCATTGTGTGAGGTGTCATGCAGAGGTTGTTCTCAGTATGCTGCAGCAGGACTAAGATGACCGTCGGTGATAAGGCTGTTGCTCTCACCTTCACAGTCACTGGACGTGCTCAGAGCAGAATGACTGACATTCAAATCTGCTGCATTTGTCATGCTGATGTCTAGATTGAGGGACCCCATTATCCTTGTCAGTGATAATGTTCCTTACAAAAAGTGATGCATTAAGTGTACTGTTTGCTTGCGACTGCAACTGTTGACCTGTCCAGGGTGTTTCTCTGTCAGGTTTTCTGTTGAGTATTGGTTTTCATGTTCACCAGTGGTGGCCTAGTTGTTAGTGACTAGGCCCTAGGATTGGAAGGTTCAGGGTTAAGATCCCAGACTAGTAGGTTGCCCTAAGGCCCTACTTATTGGGTGTCGGATAGATGCTGTACAGTGTGTATGGGTAAAATGCAGAGAAAGAATTTAATTGTGGTTACCTGTGTGCTAACCCACAATGACAAGCAGTCACTTTCACTTTCTCCATATGAGAGCCGACTTCAGTAGTCCCTGAACCTGGTTGGGATGAGTGGCTAAAAATGGATGGATGAATTGATATATGCATTTAGTGTATTTTTCTCATTTTCTCATAAATGCAATTATATAGAAGTTTGATTAAAGGTGTCAAAGTGAACAGCTAAGATTTGACCTCTAGTGCAGCAGCTTTTACCTTCTGTTATGGAAGCCATTCAGGGAGGATGTAAAATGAAGCATATACAGACTTGCTGTAGTTTTTGTCGAATTTAAAACAGGGACTAACTTTTGAATAATGAGTATTTCAGTAACAGTAGCTGATGTTTATAATAATTAATTCATTTTTATGTATTTATTTTCCATTATGTATGATCTTTTCCATTGCTTTCCATGATGTTTGCATGATGAATTATGCAGAACTCTATTCCTGGTTTAATTTAATTTACAATAAATAGTCTAATAAGTGTGGCTTGGCATGAGTGAATACCATAATACCCACTAAAACCAAAAACTGGTTTCTAGTAAAAGCAACAAAGTTATCATTTTTCTTTTATTTAGTGTGACTCAAAGCTGCAGACACTGAGTAACAGTCTGCTTAGTAAACAGCATGAGGTTACTGATTTAGAGAGGCTGAAACTCTGCGATGTTTAAAGCTGCTGCAAAATACTTGCAGTTGTATGCGAAATGTATAATGTATAAGAAATGTATCCTGATTTATACAATTCTCTAAAAATGTAGGTTATACAATATAGATTAAATATTCTAAGTCTATATTAATCATTCCCTGCGATGGGCTGGCGACCTGTCCAGGGTGCGTCCCCCGTCCTCGCCCTGTGTGCGCTGGGTTGGACGCCAGCACTCCCCCGCGACCCCGTTTGGGACAAGCGGCAGATAATGGATGGATGGATGGATATATTAATCATAGGCATTTAAAATGTTTTATTTTTTTAACACGTCATGTATTTTGGGAACAGCAATGGTAATGATAATAGCTTCTGTTTACAATAATGATTGTTGTATAAAAAAACAGCAGTGGCCAAAAGTTTTGAGAATGACACAAATATTAATTTTGACAAAGTTTGCTGCCTCAATTTTTCTGATGGCAATTTGCATAAACTCCAGAATGATATGAAAAGTGATCAGATGAGTTGCAATTATTTGCAAAGTCCCTCTTTGCCATCAAAATTAACATAATCCCAAAAATTCCCATTTCCACTGCATTTCAACCACAGAAGGACCTGCTGACATCATTTCAGTGATCCTCTAGTTAACACAGGTGAGAGTGTTGAGGAGGACAAGGCTGGAGATCTCTCATGCAGATTGAGTTAGAATAGAAGACTGAATGCTTTAAAATGAGCGCAGTGCTTGAAATCATTGCTCTTCCTCTGTTACCCATGGTTACCTGCAAGGAACATGCATGCAGTCATCATTGCTTTGCACAAAAAGGGCTTCACAGGCAAGGATATTGCTGCTGGAAAGATTGTACCTAAATCAATAGTTTATCACATTATCAAGAACTTCAAGTAAAGAGGTTCCGTTGTTGTGAAAAAGGCTTCAGGGCTCCCAAGAAAGACCAACAGGCACCAGGACCGTCTCCTAAAGTTGATTCAGCTGCAGGATCAGAGCACTACCAGTGTAGAGCTTGCTCAGGAACAGCAGCAGGCAGGTGTGAGTGCATCTGCACATACAGAGAGGTGGAGGGTGAAGACTTTTGGAGGGTGGCCTGGTGTCAAGAAGGGAATCAAAGAAGCCACATTTCTCCAAGAAATACTTCAGGGACAAACTGAAAAGGTACAGGGACGGGACTAGCAAGGATTGGGGTAAAGTAATTTTTTCATGTGTGGGGTTGCTTCTCAGTCAAGGGAGTGGCTCACTCACAATTTTTATGAACAACACAGCAATGAATAAAGAATGGTACCAAAACATCCTTCGAGAGCAACTTCTCACAACCACCCAAGAACAGTTTGGTGAAGAACAATGCCTTTTCAAAATTTGGGTCTATGGCCAGGAAACTCCCCAAAACATAAACCCATTGAGAACTCGTGGTCAATCCTCAAGAGGCGGGTTGACAAATTCACAAATTCTGACAAACTCCATCAGTCAAGATTTGACCAAGAAGTTGATTGACAGCATGCCAGGGCGAACTGCAGTGGTCCTGAAAAAGAAGGACCAACACTGCAAATATTGACTCTCTGCATAAACTTAATATAATTGTCAATTAAAGTCTTTGAAACTTATGAAATGCTTGTATTGACAATATTCCTGTCATTCTCAAAACCTTTGGCCATGGCTGTACCTTACAATTTGAAGATCACAATGCTAATCTTATTTTTGGGTGTTTTGTATCCAATGGATATATAATTCTAGGTGGCAAATAATTTGTATCAGTTGTCCTGAACTGAAAACTGCATTTCAGGTTGAGGTTGAGAGTTGAAAGCCTTTTATAGGATTACCACATTAGAATGCATGTTTTACATTATTCAGAAAACACATCTGCTTCACATTGCATTCATGCATGAGACTTATTGACAATATGTTTATGATGGCCACTATATAATAGGCATCAAGCATTAAGGATTTTTTTTTTGCAGCATTGCAGCCTTAAACCAACTGCACTCCAGTCAATCCTCTCCCACTGCTTGTTTTCATTAAAGATGAAGTTTAGCAAGCAATTATCGCAAGTCTTGCATCAGTGCAGTTCAGAGCTGTTTCTGCCCTCCCAAGCTCCTTTCCCAGTGCATAAGCTAAACTGCCAAAGCTGTACATTTTGAGTAGTAATTTGGGGCCATATGCTGTGAAGTGTACCTTTTAAATCTGTCATTTAATAATATTCTGTCGTTGTACGGTGTCCCTTTTGCGGACACAATGAAATGAGATTTTGTGGAAAAAAGTACAAAAATAATCCCACAAGGCTGACTAACTATCAGACGATAGGTAATTGTTAGCTGGAAGCAATCTGGCTATTGAATGCGCTGTGGTCAATAGAGGTGATGCAACGGAATAAAGCCAAATGCACATTAAGGTCACAAAGGTCCATTAAAATATTTGCTTCATCATTCTGGAGCTTTTGATGGAAATTCAGACTCCTTAAACACTAAAGCACTAAATGAACCATAACTTAAAATTGTCACTCTCAGAATGAACACAGATTCCATATTTTATTCATAATAAAAACGGAAAAGTTTATCATGGTTATTTTCCATATTTTTAAACATTTCTGCATAAATCAGTTGCTGAGTAGTATTTATATATATACATTTAGTATATGTATTTAAAAGACTAGTGAATGTATTTTTTATATAAAATAAATACTCTATATTTTTAGAATGATAAAATTACATTTAACACTCTGCATGTTCCTTTCACCAGAATTATTCTAATTTTTTTTATATGTTTGGGCCCTTGTCTCAGGATTACTGTAAAATATTACTTAAAGCAGTCAACAGGAAATGTATTTGGTGTTATAGCTTTAGGCCAGGTACTTTTTAGATACATTAAATGCTTGAGGCATATGGGTTTTATCATCACCACAGGGCAAAATTCTCATATAAAATGATACATTTGCATCAGATCACAAAACAATCACTTTATATTTATGTACTTATCTTGAAAACCTAGGAGATATGAGCCCTTGTGTCCTAGGGGTTATCACAAAATAAAGAGTCTGAATAAAATGTACATTAATAGATTCAAACTCCACTATCCTCTCACCAGTGCGGATAAAACGGGGACTAAAAGCACAGTCAATTTTCCTTTCGGATGTCGTTAAAAAAGCAGCACATTAATAAATCTATCTGATTATATAAATAAATATCCCTACTGCTTCATCCTGCTCATTCATGTTGAGGGTATAAGGAGGCTTTTGAGCTGGACTCCTTTTGGAGTGAAGAATAACACAAGGCCAGAATCAGAGCAGACATCTACATATATCACTCCTAAGGCACAGGGACAAAACAGCCTAATTAATTCTGAGGAATAGATGAAGCTGTTGGAAATTGGTCATGTGAAAATTCATTGCGTAAATAGATACAAACATTGTACGTGGGGAAAACCTCAGGGGGAAAACTAGGAAACATATATTATGTGGACATTTTAAAGGAAGCACTTTTGGTTACTGATGGAATCAACATTCTGGTGTATTATTATTATTATTATTATTATTATTATATGTATTATTGTAAATAGTATTATCTGTTTATTTAATTATTTAACTATACATTTGTGAAACTTGATTTGTAGCCAGCTGCCCATTTATAGCCTGTCAGAGTCTAGGAAGCAAAAATCAATTTCTTTCATAGACTCTTAGAGATTACATATTAATAAATGTAGTAATTGTAGCCACTTTATATTGACAAAATGCCAGGACAATTTTGAAGGAAATTTACAGATGACCAATGGATTCAAATTTGTACATTTTCATCTCCTCTGCTTTGCTCAATAAACTCAACAAAGTTCAAGGCTGTACTCAATTTAACAAAAGCTGAAAATGGATGCCCAGTACCTTGTTCTAAGTGTCATGTGTCTCATATAATAATGACTCTGTATGATAATTTAACCATTGAAGATCATTTTTGCATCACTGTGTATTTTAATTTATTTTTTAAGGCTTTAGGGACATATTGTAATGCATGGGTGGTGTGGGCTGGACATATACACGTAGCCACAAGTCTCGTACTCAGCCTTATTAAACATAAACATAACTTACAGAACTCAGGAAGCAGTAGTACGAAGGAGTTGATGAGCGCGATAGTAGCAGAGCGCCACCTACCGTGACCCATATAGTGTTACATAGTGTCTTGTGTTCTTTTTCAGCATAGCACGGGCCATATAATGAATATAATATGAATATAAATAATATTATTATTATTTGTTTTTTTTATTAAACATATAAAAACATGATTAAAATGATACTAGTACTTAGGATTTCAGTCACACAGCCTGCAGACTACTTTGCAGTTTTTTCTCTTTTTCAAAATGTCAAAATGTCATTTTTTTCCCCACTTCTGGCAGATTCTGGGCTCTTCCAGGGAGATTTAACACATAATGAAATATCAAACCGCATGCTGTACAACATTGGAGGTTGTCTTTTTCAAAACAGACACTTGATATCTACCACTGTGAAGCCAGCTGTAGCGCGTCACTCCTCAGATTTGTTTGCAGTAATTTAGCAGGCTGAATTATTCCAAGGTGTGTAGAGTAGCATTAACCCATATTCAATACTATACTGCTCGTATACTTCATATACATCATTATATTCATATTTTGGTTCGTTTTTAGTGTAAAGTAAAATAGTAAAGCTTAAAAGATTAACTGATGTGTGACCAAAGCAATTCATAGTTGCCTGTAGGCCCAAGAGGATTTGAGTTAAAGAATCCCACCTCCAGCACCACCACTGTGGGTCCCTAGGCAAGGCCCTTTTACCCCAAGTCGCTCCAGGGGACTGTACCTGTAAACAGAGACTGGAAGTCACTCTGGATAAGAGTGTCTGCTAAATGTTGAAAATGAAAGTGCACATTTTAACCCCATAAAAGAATGAAGAAATAAAGGTAAGTACTAAGATTAAAAATGTTTTCACAGATTCTTGCGTAGAAGTAAATGTCTAAACACAGCTTTGAATGTTGCACATGAATCTTTTTTGGCTGTTGCAAACTGAACATGGCCATCTGAAACTTAACTAAACTAAAAACATCCCATGTTTCCTCAGAAGGTTGTGACAGACATATTAATTAGTTTAGCAGATTGACTAGCTCAGTAAAGTGTCCTTGCATAGTCTTGGACTTCCATAAAGCCTAGGGTGATACTTCCCACACAAAATTGGTCCCACTAGAAATAAAAATGTGATTGACTGACTCCATTGTCAGCTTCTAATTAAGGAATCTGACATGTCCTTAAACTGAAATATTATGACTTCATTCCAGCATCGGGAGACTTAACCAATAGCCCTCTTATCTATGAAACCACATAGAAAAGAATTCTGATGGAACTTTTTATTGCACGTTTGAAAAATAGATTTCCCTTTGTTTTACTTTAAAATGAGTTATGTGTAGTGTTATAGTCCTTGTTGAGTAGAAATGCAGATAAAAATTAGATAGCAAGTTCAGATTTTTTTTTTAGTTCCCAAAAGAGTATGCTCTGAACATCTAAAAGCCCCTAAGCCCCTTTTCTTCTCTTCAAAACACGATAAACGGAGACAAAACAGTCTAAACCAGTGGTTTCCAAAAGCACTGCACCTTTTTTTTGCTTTTCTTACTTTGAAACCCTTACACCAGCACATAGTGGAAGCATTAATTAGCTGTTAAGTTGGTTCAGGTATGCTAGATGGAAACACAAAGGAGTGTAGACAATAATGTCCCAATGACTGGAGAATGGAAAGGCCTGAGGTAAAGGAAAATATAGTTTAGAATTTTTGTGAGCAATCCCTCTGAAAACTGTCAACTTCTCTATATTTGTTAGGCTATAATATTCTCTTTGAGGACTCTCAACAGAAAGAAGAAGTGAAGTCCAGGTGCTTAGGCAATGCTACTGGAATACTGAACTGAACAAATGGAACAATATATACATATTTGTATATATGTATATATTGTTGTAAAAGTAGAGGTCTAATCATTAGATAATTGAAGAAAAAGTCATGCGCATGAAGCAATATAAGCTACTTGGCTCATGTTTAGTCAGAAACTGGTTGACCTCTATATTTAGTAATGCAAAATCTGAAGAATAAGTTATGCATAGTGGCTTTTCGTTTTTCATCTTGTGCGGTGGAAAGCCAGCATAGTTTCTCATGGCTGTTGGGCAGGACGTAGTTGGCATTAGCTGCGGACCGTCTGGCGCATTAGAGCTGCTCCAGTCTGATTGGGATGAAGGTCATCAACAGCATAAAAACCAGCGCTGGAAGAGAGATGGCAATAGGCATGGAGATGACTGCTGAGATCAGTCGTGTAACAGATGCGTCCTTGTGATCGATGAGGCCAAAAGCGTGCCATTAGTCTCCGCCATGCCAAAATGAAGTGCCGAGCACAACTGACACACTTACTGCTCTGCTTTAGCTTCCTGACAGGAAAATCGCCATTTCTAATCACATATTGGCATTTGGCTAAATCACAAGCAGGTTGGCAAGGGCTCATGTGTTCAGACATTTTGGCATTTAAGGCTAGTTTGATTGAAATCACTGAGAATATCTCATCGGATTCATGATCTTTGGGATTCTATAGACTTATGGTCGGACCACACTGGATCGTATTGCAACACAGTTGAGCCATAAATAAGGCAGGATTGTCATAGTAGCTATAAAGGCAAACACAAATGTTTATAAACAGTGGAAACAATATCTGTTCACAGTCCTTTTAAAGCAGTCGGTTATGTATGGAATCACTGTTTTTACACAATGTAACCAAATGTACTGAAAATAAATTTGAAGAAAGTAATTTGTAGGAAACAAAATGTAAATATGTAGTGCATATATATTAGTGTGTGTGTGTGTGTGCGTGCGTGTGTTTGTGTCTTTGTTCAAGAAACTTTGTGGCACCTTACTGTGCTTTTTAGCTAATTCTAATCTGCTTTTCTGATTATTTCCTCTATATTTTTCCTTTGAAGTCTTCTTCAAGCATTGGACTGTGATATTTCCACCCTTGCCTCATGAGGTTGCTCATAATGTCACGGCCTGTTGTTTTGTTCCTTTTTCTTTACCGCTCTCACATTTTTTTCTTCAATCATCATTTCATAATGGCATGCTGGTTTCATGATAGTTTTTCCTTTTTAACAGATCCCCTCTTCACAGTTGAAATCCAAAGCTTCAGATATCAAGAGTTTAAACACCTGTCAGTCTCTCCTGTCCTATTTTGATCTGACTTGGTGGTCAGATACTCATGTCCTTTATATTTACTGATAGGTGCAAATAACTGAAAATAAATTGAAATTACATCTGTCTTTCACAGTCATGTGAAAAAAATAGGACACCCCATGAAATATTCAGTTCTTTATTAAGAAATGTTTGCATATTGATACTTGGTCTTATTTTTGTTATCTCTAGAAGAAAAGTGGTTTAGTTGCGGGTAAGAAACAGCAACAGTTGTATCCAGTTTGTGATTAAACAAAAATCAACAAAGTGTGCCATTCTAACTTTGAGGAAAAAGTTAGGACAACCAACACCTAAAAGCTAGTGTTACCCCCTTTAGCTGAAATAACCGCAATGAGATTTCATGTAGCATCTACCAGTCTCTGACATCAGTCTGAGGAAAGTTTGGCGCACTCCTCGGTGCAGAATTCTTTAAGCTGTGAGATTCAGGGGTTTCTTGAATTTACAGCCTGTTTCAAGTCACCCCACAGCATCTCAATGAGATCAAGATCTAGGCTTTGACTCGGCCACTCCACAACTCTCCATTTCTGAGTTTTCAGCTAGTTCTTGGTGGTTCTATTGGTATGTTTTGGGTCATTGTCGTGTTGCAGGGTCCAGTTCCGCTTCAGCATTAATGTTCTTACAGATGATCTAACATGTTCCTCAAGCGCCCTCTGATACAAGGTAGAATTCATGGTGGACTCTATAATGGTGCAATAAAGCATCTCCAAACCATGACACTTCCACCTCCATGCTTCGCAGTTGGTATGAGTTCTTTTCCTGGATTTGGAATTAAAGAAAGCTAAATAATGCCTTGGTAAGCAATTATAGATTATATTTTCATAATTTTACAATTCATTCCATTCATATGATCATTGGGATCATAGAAAATACTTAGAATATTCATCAGGCACTAATAGAGCAAAAACGCTGTTTTAGCAAACAGTTATTAGTGGGAATATTGGTCATTTTTGCATGATTTCCTTATTTTCTTCTCAATTTTGTACTGTCTAATTGGAAGGGGATGCATGTGCTTCCTTCTTTCCTTCCAACATTATTAGACTAGTCAACAGGCTTGCAGGAGAATGCTAACTATCTGTTAGATCGGACCCATCCTACCCCCTCATAGACATGAGGCTATTGTCCTATTGGACTCAAAGCCATGGGTGCCAGCATTAATTATAGAGCCAACACTTGTTGGGCCGCTTGCAAGCCCCAATAAAATCCAGTTCTGTCAGGATTAAATTTATTATTCAATCTCTGTGTTTAAAGTTCCAAAGTAATGAGTGCACAACATTTGATTTATTCAGACTGCCAGTGATATCCTTATTTGGCTCTATTTAGCTCACGTCCGCTGTACATTCCTTTCTCATGTTCTGAGCTTTTTGTGGTGGAAAAGCTCATGCGTCATAAATTTCTGATGAAAGTTTTACTGCAGAGGAGTGTGGCAAATTAACCCATACTGGATCCAGACCAATGACAGCAAATTAATCCTGCAGGCCAGGGAATTTTTGGGAAGTGGTGAAAGACCAATTCTTTTAACATCTTCTATGTTAAAAGAATATATTATTTAATAATATCCATATAGCTACATGTATACAGTTTGGATGTGTATTTACATCAACCTATATGTATATTTTTACGTTTGTAAATGTGTTTAATATATATGTATATAGCGTAGCACTAGTAAAGGTAATTAAAAGGTTACGAAACACCTTTATGGTTATTTACCTCAGTCTTACATAGAAAATAAGGAAACAAAATAGCATATGAATGATGGCCCATAAGAAACATGATTTCAGATAAAACATAATTGTTGGCAAAAGGTGTTGTTAACTGTGTTAAGAACTATACTTAATCTGTGTAGATTAAGTCAACCACGATTTATTAAACTTATTATACTGGCCATGAAATTACCACAGAGTAAAGAGTGGTTGGCATTTTCCAATGATGTATAAAAAATGTTATGAGTTTTTGATATGACAGAAATGATCTTGAGATGAACAAGCATTTCTGCCCCTAGTCTTGCTTGGCAAGGACCCTCCTCCATTGTCACTTGAAGGGTAGCCCGATATTAGACCAGTCACACCCCTTGCTTTTTATTCCTTGCCCTTAATTTAAAGTCATTAAAGTTCCTTGGAGCAATGCCACTAACAAGGATTTTTAATGTCAATTTTAAATGCTGACCTTTGGGTCACTTACTGCCACAAGAGCGTGTTTGAAAATTCTCCTTTAAGCGTTTGGCTAAAAATGGAGTTTAATCACCTCGTAAAAAAACAGATGCACATTTAAAAGTTCAGCCTTCAGCAGAAGTTTGGGCTTCCAAGCCGCCAGACTAAAGTGCTCACCCTGCATAGCGAAATGAGATCAAATTCTGGGCTCTAAGTTGCCAAAAACATATCTAGCGCCATGGAAACGATTTTTGGTTTCCCAAAGAATGAATGGTTATATAAAAATGCTTGTGTATTACTAAGGTGTTGGAAGACTATTTTAAACTTAAAGAATCCAATATATAATGAAAATGTTCTTTCCCAGTTAGGTTTCACTTAGAAACCATTAAGCTATATATTTTGTAACTCTGAGTCTTTGTGACAAATGGATTGTTTTAGTTTTGCTTTTCTTATGTGTATTAATAAAGCATTCAAATTGCCTGAAATGTCTCACTGGAGATGCAGCTCCAACTTCCTGGACACACTGGTGTCAGTGTGTCCCACAGTGCCACCCACCTGCACACTGGGCGCGCCCTGCAAGCAGCTAAAACGAGAAAAGCCTCAGAGAGCACTTTGCCATGCAGAAAGTAGGGCACTGTGTTACTGCATTTCCTTGAGGTGAAATCCATGCTCTTCTAAATTCTGAACCACAAAGGATAGAATACATTTATTCTCATGATAGGGGCAGCGGTGGCCTAGCGGTTGGGGGTGTTGTACATGATTGGAGGATCGGGGTTCAGAGCCCACTTCCAATAGGTTGCCTGGTACCCTTGGCAAAGCCCTCCCCATCTCTGCAGGTTTGAGTGTGCACTGGGTTAAATGCAGAGTCCAATTTACGTTGTGGTTCATGTGTGCTGTGCAATGACAGGGAGTTGTCTTTCTTTTTCTTTTTCACAGTATAAACAATATTATATATATATATATATATATATATAATTTATATACCAATACATATCTATACTGTATTATTTTTATAAATATATATAAAACAGAAAGTTAAAACTATGTGTATAAAAGTTGAAGCATGATTTTTTTTTTCAAATCACTTTTTTTTCAAATTATTTTCTCGTATAATTTTTAAATGTATTGTTCAAAAATTTCCACAGCTACTGTGTGCATACCCAAACTTTTGAGAGAGATATCTAAGTGATTTTGTTCAGTGCTAAAATCCATTTCAACCTGTGAGCATGCAGTTTAGTTTCCATGTAGTTACGTTTTTGCAGTTGAAATATTTTCTAAATATTTCAGCTTTGATCTCTACATGCGTAGCGTCTAAGTAATTTTATTTCGTGTTAATGCCCCTGAATTAATTTCCATCTGCTGCTGTGCCATCAAGTGCCAGCCATAGATGTTCCTCACCGTCACTTCTGTGATATACCTTTATTCTGTAATGTTTGACATAATAAATAAAAAAAGTCCCCTCTGCACATCAGAATCAGTATATCTATCAGCAAAAGAGTCCCAGACTAGGACTGCAGTCCCAGCTGGAAGGTCTGTAGATAGGCAATATTAAACTTTTTTTTTTAAGTTTGAGTTTAAATTAGGGTTTTGATGAAAAGTACATACTTATATAATAATAACAATCATACAATAAAGGTACCAAAAAGCTTCTTTGAAAGAGCTGTGAAATTGAAAATGTCATGTACATTAAAGAGAGTGCCTAAAATCTATTAAGAGTATAGAATTTATTTAGAACCAATCAGCAACTTTTACTCTATTGTATTTTCATTGTTTTGTCTTTAAAGCCACTAATCATAAAAACTATGAAACATTGAACAAAATTGTGTTGGACTGGATTTGGGCAAAATGTTGCAATTTTGCAACCATGGTTAATTATGTAGGAAGATCTTTCTAATTCGTTTAACATTTCTGCGGAACTATTCAGCGTAATACTTCACGCAGTGTGAAAATTAACAGGAGTTTTACATTTTCTAATTTTAAAGTCACAAATCTAGACGTGGATGGTGCAATGGTGCTGTGGTTAGTGTATGATCCTCACATCAAAAAGGTTATGGGTTCAATTCCCAGCTGGGTCCTTTCTGTGAAGAATTTGCATCTTCTCCCCGTTTCTTGTCCTATTAGCACTGGGAAAAGTTCCAGCACCACCCATCACCCTAATCAGGATAAGCAGCTGGGATAATGAAAGGACAAATAACTGCAGCAACCTTTGTATTTTGGCATCATTCACAAAAGTTGCCTCAAATTGTCTCTATAATTGTACATTTTCATTTTATTATTTTTTGATGTTATCACACTGGAAATAGGGACTCATAAAACAGAAGAGGACATTTTCATGTTATTAACCAGGCTATTAAATTTTGAATATTTCTGCTAGAGGTCTTAGGTACACATGATTAATAGATGACGTGCATTGTTAGATGAAGATTGCTGGAAGTTTGTATATGTCAAAACTCTTTATTATGGGATACTCAAATGGCTCAATCAATGAAATTTTCTGAGTCCACTTACTTGTTTTGTTCCAGTACTGTCCGGCCACTGAACTTCCATCAGCTGTTCCAAAAAACTGGACACTCCGGTCAACTGTTGTTATAAATATGGTTGCGTGGCTCCTGTACTGTGGATGTTTAAATGTCACATTCTCAGATGTCTGCAGTGTTCTAGTGTTCTCTGCATTGTGGTTTGAGACTCCGCTCAGGGATTCAAATAACCAATATAGTAGGAATAGAATTTGTAATTGCCAATGGTTTGCGTCAAAGAAAAGGCTCATAAAGGTGAAAATAATGGGTGTCATCCATAGGAGATCAATAGTTGTTTGACAGAGCATGGTAGTTCAGGTTGCAGTCTTCATTGAGTCTGGAGATCTACGGTGTACTTCAACTTCATGTGCTATTAATTAGCTCTTGGGGTTTCCCACAGTGCTCAGAGCAGCCCGAAAAGTCAGTGCATTTTCAAATCTGCAGTTTCCAGGCATGGAGACATCATCCATTATAGTAAATCTATCACTTTAAGTGTGTTCATCTCCTTAGTTATGTGTCTGATTAACAAATTCAGACTCACTCACATACTCATTCCCTCATTCCCTCACTCGCTCAGTGCAAACAATCATATATACTTTCACTCTATCTTTCCATACCTCATTTCCCTCCCCACTCGCTCAGTTGCTCAGTCACTCCTGTAATCACTCGCTCGTCACTCAAGCTCAATCACTTATGCACTCCACTCAATCCCACTCATCAGTCACTGCGCTCAATCACTCCTGCGTCAGGACCTCCGCTAAACCGATCGCTCCGCTTCGGTCCGCTCGACTCGATGGCTGGAAATCGATCACTCCATCAATCCGCTCAGTTCCTTTCAAGCCCGTATCTCTCCGCAAACTGATCCTCCATCATCGCTCCAGCATCGATCCATGAACAAAGCTCATCGCGAAATCAGTCATCATCGGTTGTCTGTCGCTCCTCCGATGCGACCATCGGTCATCGCTCCTATCGCTCAGCCATCGCTCATCATGGAAATCAGGTCCAACAAACTCCATCCTCTCATCGCTCAAACTCAGTCGGCATCATCGCGCAAACTCCAGTCCATCGATCGACCTGATCCCATATCGGTCGACTCATCGGTCAGCCAACAAATCATCCCATCAGTCATCACTCAGCATCTGACCCGCATAAATCGATGAATAATAAAACGATCGACTCACTCTTGTCAATCGCTCACTCTTTCGCTCCATCAGTTACTCGCTCACTTGCTCACTCGCTCACTCACTCACACACTCACCTCATGATCATTTAAGTTTCATCTCTCATCTCATTTCATAAATGTTCTGCTTATACACGTATAAAGAGTTGAGATAAGAAAAATTGTTTTGTATTGTGTTGGAATATTTTTAATATAAAGGTTTTATTCAAATTTCAGTCTTATCATGCCCGTTTTTGTCTAAAAGATGATCTCCCAAGTTTTTGGGAACCTTTTTTGCACTTTGTAACTCATTAGTTCTATAATAAAAATTAAAAGCATTTTAGGAATCAAGTATCTGTAATTTTGTTATGAAGTATATTGAAGTTTTAAACAGTGTTCAGTGGTGTTTTAAAGAAGTTTTAACATTTTATTTCTTGAAAAGAAAGGAAGGCCTGCCTCTGCTTGGGTGCATTCCCAAGCGCTCTGTACAGTAGGAATGAGTCTATAGAGTTTCTGCATTCTTGACCTGGATGTGTGTGTGTGTGTGTATCTTGCTGTCATGGCAGAGCAGGGCGGCTTTGCTTTAATGATGTTCCGTTGCCCCGGGCCGAGCAAAGCGGGATGCTGCTAATCGGCGATGGCGGTTCGCTCGAGAGTCAGATGACTCAAGGGCACACTGGGCACATGTGCCTCTGGTGCATATCCTCCTCTCTGGCCGTCCCAATCACACGACTGAGGACTGTACCACACCTTTGTGTTACCAAATACTGACTCTATGAACCTCATCAAAGGGCAGGACTATAAGGTGTTTGAGGTTTGAGGGTGATAAAGGTATTGAGGTGTAGGGGGGTGAGAGAGAGATAGTGGCAGCCATGTGGGCAGTCAAGTGTGTCCGAGAAGGATGCATCACCGAGGATTCGGCATAGAATCAAAAGATAAATGATGTGTGGGTATTTGTGGCAGACATTTTGGAATTGGTTTGTCTTAGAGTGTGTATAGAGTCTTTCTGCTAAATGTTCTTTCTGTGTTGATGTGTTGAAGCGTCGATGACAGAGAAAAACCTGTGGATGTTATTTTTTTTATTTTTTTCCAGTTACAAATTCTGTTGAAATATTCTATTATTTTGTTTGATGAGTGAGTGTAAACATTTTCAGAAAAATTGTTTAGACATTACATATAAGGTTCTTTGCAGTTTAAAGTTCTTTAATTATCAACAACATATTACATAGGTCTAGAAATCCTTATATACAGTTTACAAATTGCCATTCCATGAAAATGAAGATAAGCAGGGCCAATGTCTACCATATTAGTAGACTATAAAAAGTTAATGTTTATTTCTTTTTTGTTTCTTTCCATAAAGCAAGACAGTGTGTGTGTGTGTGTGTGTGTGTGTGTGTGTGTGTGTGTGTGTGTGTGTAATGTGTGTGTGTGTGTGTCTTTGATCTGCTATTAAATAAAGCAGCCTCTTCTGCACTAGAAAGCCTGAAGTGTAGAACAAGTGTGCATTGAGGCAGAATTGGGAACACTTCATTTTGCACATTTTCCTATTTAACTGGTGAATTAGTGGGTTATATGGCATGTTCGCAGTGTAGCATTAGCTTTGTTTTTGGAGAAAAAGAATCAATACGTGCTCCATAATCCAGGGCTTTTCTGTTCCACAAGACAAGAGATCACAAGACATTATAATATCAGATGTGCTCAATCCTTGCTCTTCACAAAGGAATTTAGTACACCAGAGCTCTTTTGTTTATCTTCTTCCTCAATTCCTCAGGTTGTGGCAAAGTAAGTGTCCAGTTCTCTCTCTCTCTCTCTCATTCTCTATTTTTTTAGTTGTTTTAATTGCTCTTGATCAAGTGCCACCTTATCGTTATTTTATGTGTCTTTTGGCTTTACCTCTTTTAACAGGTGAGATGGACATTTATTTTTCTTGACATTGCCAACCTCTGCTGTCTTCAGCTTGCTGTTAACAGCTCGAACACAGGCTCCAAGTGCTGGGGAGCTAAAATTAGGCTCAAAATGAGACAGCTCAGAAAAACAAAAATTGGCTGCAATTACAGCTGAAATCCTTATTGGGTCATGTTTTGGACTCATCCAGTGCCAGAAAATGTAGATATCAATTTTAGACCAGAGAGAAGGAGGAGAAAGGGAGAGCTGGTGGTGAGGAATGAGTTAAGAAAAGAAGAGAGATAGCGAGAGTAGAGCTAGAGAGAAGGACATTTTATTTTCCTACATTGTGCTCCAGCAGAGAGAGAGAGAGATATAAGGCTGTTTGCAGAGAAGCTGCTAAGTAGCAAACTGACTC
Organism: Hepsetus odoe; assembly: GCA_017165825.1. Lineage (NCBI taxonomy): Eukaryota > Metazoa > Chordata > Actinopteri > Characiformes > Hepsetidae > Hepsetus > Hepsetus odoe. The sequence goes on along the minus strand of CM029391.1, from coordinate 11,476,998 downwards.
ATTATATTCGGAACAGTGGGTAATACAGTGGCTACTTTTATAGGTTCACGTTTTCAGCATATTAAACCATCCAAAGCCTTCACTCTGTTTGCAAAGAGCTGCTTCCTTATTGTTTGTTTCCAGGCATCAAATGATCCTACCACTTTGGCACCTCGCAACATGAGGGCAATAAAGCAAAGATGTTCCACTGTATATTAGTTTCATAAGCAATATGCTGGAAATTGGACAGTGATATTCATTCCTGCAGGGCTTGAAAAATGTAACAGCAACCTCAGCTCTAAAATATAGAACACCGGCGTTGTTTGTTTTGTGTTGTAAATAACTTAACTCTCCGGGGACAGGCACTGAACCCTCAGCCCATTTGCATTAAATTGTCAATGTATTGCTGCAGTTAAATGGTATAATGGTATTTATAGGGCTGAGGGTGCTTCCTTATGTCTCCTTTTCTTAATGAAAAAACAGCCATCCTGTATCTTTTCCTGTCATTTTATACTAAGGCTGTTTATATCAGTTGGACCAACGGCTGTTTGATCAGTCACGTTTTTTAAGCGTCAGCTATTGAAAAATGAATCCCATCAAATGCCATCATTCTTTTTGTTGGGGTATTAGAGGGACTTTGTTCATACTGAACAACAAATCAGATTTGTAGACTCAAGTTTTCAGACCAGTTTTTGTGGCCAGACTGTAGCTGCTCACATATCCATACTGGTTACCATGGCAACAATGAACACATGAGTAGCCTGACTAGACACAGCTTCCTATAAGCTTAGGCTCATTTCCTTAATGACTAAGACAATCTAAAAGGATGGAGGTGCTATATTTCACCTAGAACATGAACAATTCATTACACACACACATATACATATATAATCCTAAAAATCCTAAAATCAAACTTGAACTAAGGAAGCTGCAAAAAAGGCTCAAATAATATATTATGGCCTCTTTTAAAAGGCAAACTTTAAAACTACAACATGAAATATGTTGGTCTAAATGTCTGTCCTCCATATTTAGGTTAAAAAATATGATGTGTAGCAGCAGCTTTCTTGATACACATTGTGATGCCAGGAACCACCACCCATGAATGAAGTGCCTACATGCTCAGAGATCAGATGTCTTTCAGATTTGAAACCACTTACAAATGTCACTGAAATTCAGATGGGAAAAAAGTCTGAATTTGGCTTTTTGCCATTCAAACTGCAGAACATACTGCATGTGACAGAGAGATGAAAATAGTCTAAACTGAGATGCTGCAACTTTGTGCAGCTATTTTTACTTTTACTTTTAGATTCTCTTCTTGACTAGAAAATAATCCATTTTAAAGTGTTTAAAAGTACAAAATATCATATTGTTTTTGGCCGATAATTGTGTGTAAAAAAGCAAATACTAAAACAACAGCAAAGTGTGATTGTTCCATTCCATTGACCTTATTTCACACATATAACAAGAACATCAATCCATTCAAAAATGTTCAAAGTGCAGTTCTCACTATGATTATATGATTGTCTCCAGGTCCATAAAGTGTTATGCTGTAATGTTGTTGTCTCCAGAGGTGGGTGAGGCACAGATTTTGGCACTGCACTCCACTCCAGATGGGCTGCTGTCAGTCGTTGCATTGATTTGCTGTGCCTTAGACATCCTTGGTATAGAATCTTAAGAAAATCATGGGGGAGCTTTAATAACGGGTGGATCGAGAAGGGGAAAGTGGTTGCACTTTGGGTTTGTGTGGGTGTATGTTTTAAGGTTCATTTGAGGATTAAGCATACAGGACATCCCATTTGCATCTTGCTGTGTGGAATAATAATAAGCTACACTGTTCTCACTCATCTTCCACATTACCAATGAGTAGTTTTGTAGGGAAGCACCGATATGGGAATTGTGAGTCTATGCCCATAGCTAATACTTTTCATGTATCTGCAGATGCCAATGCTGATACACACATTTACAAAGTGTAGAATCTGGGACTGCATCAGCATTACAGGGAAATATTCATTTCTGTAAGGTCACAAAATGCAGTCAAATATATAAAATGCACATATTTTAGCAGAGAAGCCTAAAAAGCCTGAATTTTTCCACTTTTTCAATGTTACTACGGTTCCAACAGCTTTGTGTATTTCTACTATGTGTGATGTAAAATGTTATAGCAATTTCCAAATTCGCCAGATAATTGGACTTGATAACTTTGTTTCTCGCAATGTGTTTTCAAATGTGCTTCAATTTCAGAATGAATTCATGAGCAAACGTTTTATTTTGATGATCTCAAATGAACGATATGCAAGATACATTCATTCTAACAAACTCTGCTGAAAAATATGTGTTAGGTTTAGGGTTGGGAATAGGCACACTCACACACACACATTGGGGATGGTTATGATCTAGTGGTAGGATATTCTGAATCAGAGTTTAGTTGGATCAGCATCACATGGAACATAGACCTATTGTTTTAGCTTTCTGGAGAGACTGTCCCAGTAATTAGGAAACGGTAGTTGCTCTGGATAAGATATATATATATATATATATATATATATATATATAACACTAATGTGTGTGTGTGTGTGTGTGTGTGTGTGTGTGTGTGTGTGTGTGGCTGTGTGTGTGTGTACTATTACAAAAGTTTTAGGCAGGTGTAGAAAAAAGGCTGTAAACAAAGAATGCTTTCAAAAATTTATTTTTTTTCATCAATCAACTTAAATGCAGTGAATAGACAGAAGAGAAATCTAAATCTAATCAATATTTGGCGTGACCACCCTTTGCCACCAAGACCTACTTGGCTGGGAGGTCGTTCCAAACTTGACTGTGTTTCCTCCGTGTGACGTTGATGATCATGGCACCTGTTTGGTAAAACTGGTGTGATCGCCACACCCGACTGTAATCTACAAAATCCCTGACTTTGTTAAAGTGTACCTAGAACTGATGCTGGTTTGAAGGCAAAAGGTAGTAACACCAAATAATGATTTGATTTAGATTTTTCTTTTGTTCGCTCACTTTGCATTTTGTAAATTGATAAATTGATATTTCTGAAAGCATTCTTTGTTTACTGCATTTTTTCACACCTGCCTTAAACTTTTGCACAGTACTATTATATATATATATATATATATATATATATATATATATACTCAAAAGGTTCATCAGTTCAAGAGGCTTTGGCAGTAGGTTACATGTATGTTGCTCAGTGTTTGCCAAGAATAGTCTTGAAGGAAAAAAGCTATTCACATTCCTGTTGTTTCACTGCTTTAACCCACCCAGAATAACACAGAATGGGCTTATTAATGAGCTGATTAGTTGGAGCCGGTGAGCTGGGAGTCCCGAAAACATTCAGATGTGCAGGGCTGTGTTGCCTGCAGGACTGTAGTTGGGAAAAACAGCTGTTGCTGTACATTAGTTGGAAGCTGTTGACTGAACAAGCGTAATGGCCTTACTGATAACCCTTCTTTCACATAATTTACCATCAATTCATTGCACTGTGATATAATGTCTATTGCATATTTGCATTCCGACTACAAGATGATCTCATAATATACACTGTGTGCACAATTATTAGGCAAGTGAGTATTCTGAGGATTCGTTTTAATCTGGCACAAATTCAGCACTATCAGTCATTCCAAAATGTTAAAACCCTGAAACCTGAATGTTTTACAAAGGAAATGTGAGTGTGAACATTCTCAGGAGATACATATGTGTGCACAATTATTAGGCAACTATTAGTGTGCAGAATTATTACACAACTAAATGAAAAATGAACACACACTTTTGTGGGTGGAGCATGGAAAGGCCTGTTTGGAAATATCATCAATTAAAAACATTTGCATGATTCCCAACATCTATGAATGTATTGGGTTTGGCTAAGCTCCTTTTACCTGTGTTCCATTTACAGTGCTGTGCATCTTGAACCTGAGAGATTGACCAGTCAGTGTATGGATCTCCAAAACCAAGGACCCGTTACAACTACCTGTTGGCGTAGGCAAGAGAGTGGACCGAGCTCCAAGGAACCAAAAAAGACCTTATGATGTCATCTCAGAGTGACCACTGCTGGACAGCAGAGGGGAGTGTGGACACTGCTTGCTCTCCCAACACCAGTAAGACAGGATGTCCACCTTCAATCCAGGCATCAATCACTTTTTAAGTCCCGCCCCCTTATGAATGCCTTAAAGACACAGTACACTACATCTCTGCGCAGAGGGATACAACGTAGGAGACTTCTTTAAAAAAAAGCTTGACCTTTTTTTTACCTTTATTTTTTCTTTATGTGTGAACCTGTGTCTTGTATGAAACAGATGTGAATATTTTAATATAATAGAGAAATATTTGTTTGGTTGTAATATGGACACTTGATTCCCTTGGATGGGCTTGGTGAAAGATTTGTGAAGCAGGTATAAGGCCGTGCTCTCTGTGTGCAGTGTCTAGTTTTTATCTTCTGGGTCTGTTTCTAGCCAAACCGTGGGCTCGAAGGCAAAGAGCTGGCAAGCAGGCTGCCTGATGTCAGCTTGGAGTCATCCCAGAGCCTTTTATTAGCAGCATATTCATGCAGGATCAAAACCCATACCACTGCCCTCACCACTGGTCTCGGTATCATGCCACTGCTGTTAAAGGAAGCACCAACATCTCGCCAGCTACTAAACCTTTAGGAGGTTATGTAAACTCTTGTGCTGGTCCAGTTTTTCAAATAACTGCGAGTTATTTAGACTTTGTTTTAATTGTCCAGCATCAGTATGTATTGCTAGTGTTTCTAGCTGCAAATGAATATTTTAAAACAAACAGCAAACAAAAAGACAAGGAGCTACAGGGTTTCCTCAGGAAGACGATGACAGGGCTCAAGGTTAAGAAGCTAAAGGTGTCTGCGGCCAGGTGCTATGGACATGGGCTTCGCCAGGGTTTATATTTGGACCTGGGCCTAATGTTCAGAAGATGTGCTTGTGCACACATGACAAATGTCTCTTTTACATCATCTTATGCAAACACAGTCCATGCCCTTGGGTCCCGCTTTTAAATATCAATAATCAAATGAGCATAGTCAGCAGGGGTGTGAACAATTGGCCTGGCAACAGTTACCATGCACAGTGCAATAAAGTGATCAATACCATTTGATATTATATGACGTGATGGATTATCTAGCTGTCTAGTCTGTTACTCAGCATTTAGCAAATGTGGATGAGGTCAGAAAAAGCAGGCAAACATAACTGCTTAAAGTAGGAATAAAATTCTCTATTTGTAAGTGATAGCAATGACAAATTGCAGCCTTGCAAACTGATGCAGCAGCACAAGCTTATAGTTAACTCTATTAACCTTTTAGTGTTACCAAAAAAGCGATAGTTTCCACATAAACAAAATATTCCGACACAGTTTTGACATATTGGCAATATTGTGTTATATAATATATTTTATTAGTTTGGAAATGATACATAAATTTTAATCAGCTTAATTCAATGCAGTCTTAGAAATAAAGGCAAAAATAAAATGGTTACTGGTTTGCACAGCACAAGTTTTTAAGTGATGTAAAAACTTTATGTGGTTAGTTTTAAGTTCCTTAAAGCCCCAGGGAGCCTAAAACAATATTTTCTTTCTAATAAAGTCAATCTTCCTCTTGTGGGATCACAGCCTATACTGGATGTGCCCTTCAAATAAGTTTCCCTTGTTCATTTTGCCAAAAACCCCTTTCGCATTGAAGCTGAGCGTACAATTTAAGTTCAAAAGGCGGACTTTAACCAAACTATGCTTTCAGGGATGTGGAGGGAGTTGGAGTAGAGAAACAGTTTATGATGTCATGCAAAATATTTTCTTTTTTTATTCGAATAATAATAAAAAAATACTGGGAATGCACCAGTGTGGGGTTTGTAGCCCATTGCCAGTATTTTTGTCATGCATATCTACTGATGTCCAAACTGATGCTGAAACAACAGCAAGAAGTGTACAACAAAGGCAGAATTGTAATGTGCTACCTGGCTTAAAAAAATATATCTTGCAGAAAATCTGCTCTTCCAGTTTGAATTCTCTGAGGGCTGCAGGCCCCTTAACACCCCGATGTACCTGTAAATGTGACCCCCCCCAATGGACATAAGGCAGCATGTACATCAGATCTAGCAAGTGAGTTCACATGTCTGCTAACTCAGTTCTTTGTTCAACATGCTAAAATTCCATGTGCTTACATTCCTTCGATGTGCACTTACCCGTTGGTTTTATTCTAGTTCTACCTTATTATTTTTTTTAAATCAGCTGGTTGTTTAATGGATATGTATACTCTGTATTCCCTGGGGCTTTAAATTTGATGAAGGGTATTCATAACTTTTGCACAAAAGAAGGGGTCTGTTAAATGATCTATTTAAAAATGAGGGACCTGGTTTCATCATTCTAGTCCTTCGCTATTGGACACTTATTTTTAAGTGTGCTTAGTTAACCCAAAAATCTTAGCTCTAACTTTATTTTCTTTGGTTACTGCCATGCCACACTAGGCCTACTGGCACTGACAGTGGATACGGAATGAAATCCCTTGTAAGCGGTTAGATCAGCCACTGTTCTTGGTTTGTGTTCAGGACTGTCACTTCTCACCGTCATTGCTGACTGAACTGCCTGCTTAATTCATCAAGCTACTCTGGCTGGTAAAAAAAAAAATCAGAGGAGTTTGATTGTGAGCGTACAAGGCTGAGGAATCAAGGCCAGTGCTTCAACATCCACCGTAGTTGCCGAGCGCTTCCGAACAGTTTAGGCTCAAATTTAATCTGCGCTTTTATAACCCCATGCTGCAAATGGTGCCCTCACAGCCACGGAAGCAAATTACAGTATCACACAGTGACAGCGCAACAATAATCCCCGAACACCGCTGCCCCCCACCGCCACCAGCACTCACACAAACACACAGCGGCTGCAAAATCGCATCCTCACTTCACAAACTCTTTCTGTACGGAAGAGAGAGGCAAAGCTGCTTGTGAATATTTTGAAAAAAAAAAAACTTCCAAGGTATTCTCTCTCTCTCTCTTTCTGTTAGTCTTCCTATGCTTATCTAACACATTCGATCATGCATGCAGGCATGAGTGCAATCTTGCATTCACTGTTCCTTTCTGCTTCTCTCTCTCTCTCTCTCTCTCTCTCTCTCTCTCTTTCTCTCTGTCTCTCTCTGCCACAACCACACCTGCTGGAATCAGCTCAGAATAGAGATAATCCTGTCAGAGACGTTATGTAAAAGGGATGCTGTGGAGTTTTCTTAAGTGAAATATCTGAAATTATAGCTTATATCTAAAAGGATGAAGCAGCTGCTTTGTTTGTCATAAAAATGCATTCAATTCATCTGTATGCAAAGTACTACGGAGGTGTATTATCTATTTTTTTAAATCTAGCCTTGACTCTTATATAACCAAAGTTGAATTGAAATTCCGTTGTATGTCAGAGGGAGATTCTCTTACTCTCTCTTTCTTCTTTTCTTTTGGAGATATAGACCTAGCGAGGGTAGACACACATCAAACAGAACACATGTACATAAAGCAGATGTCTATTTTAACGTGTCCTGTTAAGGAAATCACTTGGGGAGGTTCTACCTTTTTGACTGTTAGGCATCTCCAGCCCCTTAAACCCCATGTTCTCTTCATCTTCATGTCTTCAGGCTATGCGTTCCCACCATCTGTCTGATCTTTGGCTAGTTCTTTCAACCCAGAACACTCTCTCTCTCTCTCTCTCTCTCTCTCTCTCTCTCTCTCTCTCTCTCTCTCTCTCATTCCCACTTTCTTCCATCTCCTTTATGTCTTTTTTTCTTTCTTTTTTAATAGCTGACCAAGCTTCTCTAGTTAAGAGGTCCAGCAGAACCAACCATCCACATGATCATCAAAACTGCATGTGGATCAGTGCTGGCGAGCTGGATGCAGGGCAACGTGTCACGTCACATGTCGTAGAGGCGCATGTGACACAAACATGTAAATACGTGCTAGCAAGATAATGATGTCACCACGACACGTTGCTCTGGGCTCCTCCCCGCAGCAGACTGGGACAGTTTTAAAGCCCAATAGTGGCAAAGCTCCTCTCCAACCCACAATGCAATGCGCATGACTCTCGTCATACATCCAGTCAAGAGCCAAGAATTACCATGAATCCACAAAAGGGAGGGGGCAGTCCGCATTACCATGGACACTTGACCAGATCCACCTGGTCGGCTAGTTTTTCTGAGGAAGAAAAAGAGCTTGGAGAACTGAGGAGAATTACTTGATGAAGCAAAATCAATGCTGGTCACATGCGGTGCAGTTTTGGATTGATTTGATCAGTCAGCAGCTTTGTTCAGATAAAGCTTCCCTTGGTCAGAGGATGTATGGGCCTCTTACTTTTGCTAAATGATTTGTCCAACAAACAAAACAGAGGTAATCCAAAGCTTCTTGTGGAAGCTTGTACAGATGATACAACGCACAGCACCAACAGCACAGAGAGTTATATGTCATTCTCAACCCATTTTCAGTCTCTTTCTGAACCACAATTACCTCTGTTGGCAATCCAGAAACACATAGTGCCTCTATTGTGCATGTAAATGTTAACTCCAATAAACTCTTGAATTTTTAAGGAACAATCAATGGAAACCTCTCAAATAGCAAACAATCAGTGAAGCAAACTTGAATTGACTTTCTGATGTTGGACAGGCCTTGCTCATTGTTTGATTGATGCCATGGGTTCACTATTGGAAAATCACCCTTCTCATGCACCTTCTCATGCACTGATCCAACATTAACTGGGATGGCGACAACATTTATGGGGTGGCGGTGGTCTAGTTGTAGGGTACTTCCCTACGGACCTCTGGATCAAGAGGTCCCCGGTTCAAATCCCACCTCCAGCACTACCACCACTGGGTCCCTGAGCAAGACCCTTAACCCTGAGTTGCTCCAGGGGGACTGTCCCTGTAATTAGGACATGTAATTCGCTCTGGGTAAGAGCGTCTGCTAAATGCCGTAAATGTAAATGTAACTGAACAGCATGCACTGATTCAGTGTTGATTTCGTGTTAAAACAAAGTGTGTCAATGACTGTTAAGCATTGATTCAATATTGAAAGCAAGGGAAAAATTCACTGAAGTATTTTGCAAAATAAAAAAAAATAGCTACCTACATTTTCAGGCATTTCCCAGCCAATCAAATCCAGAGCAGTATAAAATAGTAAGAGGTGGTTTTAAACGATTTAACCCAAGGACTTTTATTATTGGTTGGATGGACATATTCTGTATGCATTATACACCTCTTTCACATGACTCCAAGACTTGACGGTGACATCTGATGTGAAAAGCTTGTGGAACTGCTTGAATCTTGAATCTGTATTGAAGAAACATAAATTAAGCATTATTTTAAAAGATTGGTGTTCACATCATATCAAAAGTTTCCTCCACTCATGACTGCTGCTGCATCAACATCGAATTCATTAACATGAATTCAAACATGAATGTCCAGTGCAACAAGCAAGGCAAAGTCAGCATCAAATTTCTGTCTTTTTTCAGTTTTTACTGAAGGTTTGCTATCTGAAATGGTTCCTACACTCAAATAATATAAAAGTTCCAAAATGGTTCCTAGTTTAGATATTTGGTCTACAAAAATAAGAAACATTGATTAGATTTGAAAAAGATTACATTGTAAAATATAACTGATTAAGAGGTTCCACACACTTGCATGGGACAAATCCACTAGAGATGGCAATGCCTGGCTGCTCCCTGTTCCTTTCTCCATGGTAACAGAAGCCAGGCCTATGAAGCTGCGCACTGGAAACGATCTCTTTCAATCGCCAGATTATTTTCCCCCTCTCTTGTATCATATCCATCATCGCTGGCCTTGGATGAACAATGTAACTTGAGGTTTTTCAATCATGCACCTCACAAATGCAGCATGAGTGCTGCAACAGGTTTAAACAACTTATGCAGGTTACATTTGAGCTTCAGCATCAATGTGGACCTCTAGTTGCGTCCTATGCATACGTTTTGGCTGATGTTTCTGTGTGTTGTGTCATCTCCTTGGCCTCATCACGAACACAAACTCTGGAAAAGGCTGAGATGCACCTGGTGCGCCAAGCCACTGGGAAGTGTATAATATCATTAGCCAGACGTTTCTTCATGTGGGTTTAGGACAGCCTTGCCTTTTCTTTATGCATGAAGCTTTGTTTTTTGGAAACGTGCATCCCAGTTGAAGATACGTGTTTGTGTTACCCGTTGTTTATTTTTAGGTGCTGCTCTGGTATATTTGGGACCCCCAAATTTTCCTTCTCACTGTTATTTTTTTTTTATTATTTCACTTTTATTTTCCTTTTTGGTAAACCTCATCAGTCTTCTGAGTTTTTTTTTTTTACATACTTATCATTTTGTAGGCAGCAATATGAGATGTGATGGAAAATGGAATTATGTGCAATGTTTAAATAAAAAAATAATATATTGAATTAAAAGAAGATTTGTCATTTTTTAAAAGCTTTTCTTGGACTTTGACCATTAGGGTTACATCAACAGACATAAGCAGCCATACTGCACAGCTGCCAATTTGCATGTTGTGAGGAATTTTCAGTTTACAAAAAGACAGCTTTAGGGTGTGTGTGTGCAGGCACATCAGAAACACATGAGCATCCTTGAGAATGTGTGCCTATGTTGGGGTGATACATTGCTGTGTGATACATTGGGCCCTCCGTGTTGGGACATTTTTTTCTGGCAGGGGCTTACTTTTGACACCTGATCTGCAGGTTCCTCAAATAAGATTGAGTTTAAATATTTAAAATGGACACTGCGTACAGCAATTACTGGACCCTTGGACATACTCCAGAAACAGTAGCCAACTTCCACTAAGACTAAAGTGCGCTCTCTCTCTCTCTCTCTCTCTCTCTCTCTCTCTCACCCTAACTCTTTCTGGCATTTCTCTCTTTTTCAGTTTTTCTCTTTCTCTTTCATTTTTTCTTACCTCTTTCCCTCAGTCTCCTTCTTCTCACTTTTTGTCTTTCTTTATTTTTCTCCCTTTTTCTTTTATTTATTTCTCCTCCCTAATGTCCTTTTTCTTTCTTATAGCAGACTGCTTGAAGGTACACACACACACACACACACACACACACACACACAATGTGCAATGCAAGGCTATAAACAGATTCATACACCTGCATGAAAACACTCCTGCATGTTGATGCCGTCCTTTCTCCACACCTTCCTATTCACCTCCATCCCTGCGCACTGAAATAGAGAACCATTAATTAAGCTTCTCGTCTTCTAACACTGTTTGACTTTAGTGAAGAAGACACCAGTGGCTAGAGGACGTGAGTCAACAGGTAACGAGGCACAGGTGACTTTTTTTTCTTTTAATTATGGCTCCCCTTCTCCCTCCAGGCTCCTTTATTTACTGTAAACTGCTGAAGTTGGCATGAAAAGAGACAGGCTTGTCTTTGGGTGTTTGTGCTCCACCTTGAAGGTCAGTGCCTGTGGACTCTGCAAGTAGTCCACAGGGTGTAAATCAGCGTCAGGTGCTGCTATTTATATGCCAGCACCCGTCAGAGCTGCCTATATAAGTGGGTGAACTTGCAAAAGCACCCGGAACCTTCTGCGAGATTTCCGTCCATGTTCCGTCCACTTGGCATCACTTGAGGTTACTTACACAGCAGGGATAGACATCACAATCAAATTTGAAAAGCTTAAGAATTAGCAAGTTTTTATTTTTATTTGAGCAGTAGCACCCCCAGACCCCCCAGTAAGGAATAATTACATTCAAGAATGAGAATGTAAAATATTCAAATTTGCATATTTTACATTTTATTATGATTTAATTCTTCATTCCACTACTGGATTTTTTTAGTTATATTTTAGTAGGAATGTTCCGATAGTCTGGTGATCATATTTGGTGGGGTGCTGGTGGTCTAGAGGATACTTGCCTACAAACCGGTCACAGGTTTGAATCCCACCTCCAGCCCTACCAGCGTTGGGTTCCTTAGCAAAAAACCCTTAACTCCAGATCGCTCTGGATAAGATGAATGTGATCAAAATACACTTGTTTAATTTTGCACAACAAGGGTCATACACAGTCGTATTCAAAATGTTATGTTTATATCTGATTATTTGAGTTTGATGAACATTTCGTCCTCAGAGAACACATTTTTGTAACTTTATCCACAAATATTTTACATTTGAATTTGCTGAATTTAACATATAGGAAAAAAATTTACATTTTATATACACAGAGTACTTGAGCCATCCCCAATATCTTCTCATTTTGCTTCCAAAAAGACAGACAGACAGATAAAAAGACAGTATTTTTTTTATGTCCTTTTTACCTTAAAGACTGGGAAACGGAGACTTCTAACTCTTGTTAGCTACAGCCTTGTTTTTCAAATGCAAAACTATAGAAGCACTTTATCTTTTATATTTTTAGAATTTTTTATAACATGTACTTGCATGTGCTGGAACATGCATTAACAATAGATTCATGTATTATGATTTTATGTATTAATTCATGTATTTTATGGATCATAAAATATTAAGAGTTTGGATGTGGATGAAAGTTTCCTGGATGTGAATTAAGACTAAACTCTTCAAATTTCACAGGCTTTTCTATGCTTAAAATCACAGCTTGATCTGGCCCTGTTGTTTCATTTCCTTTCATAAGAGCGTGAGATGTGAGTTTTTATGACCAGAACATAATGTAACTTGCATAACATGGCATGTCAGCTGTCAAATTTAAACTATCATGGGCTGTTGACTTCAGCAGTAGAACCAGCATGTTTGATGGCCACTTTCAGGACTCGTCCAGGACATGTGTTTGTTTATAAGAGTTGGCTCTTCATTTGGCAAGCCATTCTTACCTCTAATACTATCATGCACTGGCAATGAAATTTCATTTGAGCTCACATAACTTGCCATGAATGGTAAAAGTATGTATTAGGCAATATAGAGAAGTATTATGAGTATTATGCAAGCTCTTTATTACATGGATAGACAGCTTAGTTGGCAGTGCACGAGCCCCCGGCTGTCTTCCAGGAATAGGCCACATCACTCAAAGGTGTAACATTAAACCTGACAGAACAATGGCCAAGCACATGGTGGGCATTCTGTAGCCTTCACACTGCCAGGAAACGTGGGCCTGGGCAGTTAGCCTCAGCCCGGATCTAATGTTGGAAATATAACACCCTGTCTGCTACTGTCCCTCGAAACCTGACACCCTCCAACACCCCAACACGCCCTTTTTATGCCCCCTCTCCTAGTGTGCTCCCAGGCCCCTCTCTTCCCTAAACTAATCCCTAACTACATCTCACTCCTCATCTTTCCAAAATGCCTCACTCTGTTTACTATTCTGTGCTGCCTGTCCGCTCTGGCTTTGGACTCCAAATGCTTGTTCCATTATTATAAAGCCTCTGCAGCCTATTTGATCTAAATAAGCAGTAACATATCCAATTAAACTGATCAACTATTCATCAAGTCTTTGGTGAACTGAGGCAAGGTTGTCTTGTGTTGCACAGTCAGCAGTTGAGTACTTCCCTTGGACAAGTGTAAGTGGACACGAACAATACACGTTTTTACACTGGCAACTAGGAATGTAATAATTCATATATTTTCAAGCGCTACACAGTGATTCAATTTAAATGTCCTGATGCTACAAAGTTAAAATTACCTGATGCTATAGATCCCTAATTACATTACATGGATTTGTTTGCACGGATAAAAGATAAAGTTTTCAAACAGGAAAAAGGACCAAATAGAATATGCCTGCTCCACCAGTGGCAGCTACACCACTGCCACAACAGCCTTTTTAAAAAAGAGCCCTTAAAATCACTAGATCCTAAGAAATTTAACAACATCCGAAAAAAGCCCAGATGTGTAACATGTGCTTTCCACTCTCTTCTGTCTATACTCTGATAAGATGCACCCATATCCCTAGTTTTGATAGAGATTCCCAAGAAAGAAGCCTTGGGATGCATTTGAGAGGCATATTGCATATTGAGAGGCAAGAGACCTTCTTTTGTTGTTGTTTTTTTAATTTTATTTTTTTAATACTGCATCTAAACAGCACCAAGGTGGCAAAGCGGTTAGTGATGTCTCTGGGTTCTGGGTTTGATTTCTGGTAAGATGTATTGTTCCTTCTGTTTGGAGATTGCATCCCTGTGTCTGTGTGGGCTCCACTCCAAAGGCATGCCGCTCAGGTGAAACACAGCCCCCTAGCTGTGTCGATGTGCATGAATGCATTTGTCTGTGCCTGCCCTGCAGCCTGGTGACCTGTACAGGGTGAGACAGCTAGTTATAGACTGGTTCTTCAAAGAAGTTATAGTTGTTCATGATAATAGGATAATTTCAGCCTTGTTCTTGTCTTGCAGGCAAATCAATCACCATTAAGAACTGGGCAGTGTGAAATAGGGAAAACCTTCTCTTTCTCAAAGAAAAAAAGCAAGAAAATTATAAAGTTGAATAATAAATGATCAGGTTTAGTCTTTGGCCTCCACACTTGTTTTACTTGTTCATTTACAAATGAGTAAAATCTGAAAATTGTTTTTACTTCTGTGGACCAATAATCAACAGCACCACCAAAAGGTTGTAAGAAAAATAAGAGATGGCACAGAAGGGGCTGATTTATAACTGGCCCAAACTGCATTTTCATGCAGCATAGCATTTTCTCCTTTTTGTGATTGAAATGGTTTTATTCCGCATTTGAGCTGTTTTTTTTAAATTCCTGATCTCTGCTTCTGCCTTATAGCAGACAGTGACCAGTAGATAGGGTGGGTTGGTGAGGGTCGCAAATATAAACTTTCTAATTGGCTAAAACCGAGTGCAGGAAATAGACTGTAAGCTGGTCCTTATGTGACAGTGTCTATTACAGAAATGTTTAATGTTCTGTAGAAAATGTATTTGTCTAATTTCCAATAATGTGATAATGCTCATTTCCATTAAACTTGCTTTAAATTAGTGCCAAGGTGATGTCTAGACTGCTCATTTAATCTTTTCATTGATAATTCTATGCTACAAAGTGTGAGCTGTTGATGAGTTTATTGTTTTAAATCTTATTTATTATTATGGCCAGACAGTAGTGCTGATGTACGCTTGGTCTTCAGCAATATACTGGGTCTGTGGTTCTTCTCCAGTAGTTACCATCAAGCTGTTGATTTATATAGAACTCACGAATCACATGAACTAATCCTGACATTAAAGATATTTGAAATGACTCAGAGTGTTTGTGAGTTGAAGGTTGAGGTCATCATCCCAATATGCTGTCACTGCCAAAGGGCTCATCATCACAGTTGTCCGTCACTCAGTCTTGCACCTGGGATACAGTACAGTTTTGGCCTCAAGATGTTACCATGAATCTGGAGGTCAGAGGTTGGGGAGGAATATGTCAGTGGCAAACTGGGAGCCTTTCACTCTAAACACATTTATACAAACACGCACACCCATTTAAACATGCAGTGGTGTCCTAGTGGTTAGGGAGTTGGCCACAGGATTGGAAGATTGTGGGTTCAAACCCCTCACCCGTAGGTTTCCCCTGAAGTACCCTTGAGCAAGGTACTGCCACTGCTCCCCAGGTGCTTTCATAGCTGCCCCCTGCTGCATGGGTTAAATGCAGAGTCCAATTTAGTTGTGGTTTGCTGTGCTGCATGTACACACAATGACACGAATAGTCACTTTCACTTCATATGCGTGAAAGTGACAACCCTTGTCATTACGAGGTCAAAGCACAGCAGACAGTGAACCACAACGAAATTGGACCTCTGCTTTTAACCCATGCACACTCAAACACCGTGCAGCAGTGGGCAGCTATTGAAAGCGCCCGGGGAGCAGTGACAGGGACGGCACCTTGCTCAAGGGTACCTCAGGGCAACCTATTGGGAAGGGGTTTGAACCCCCGATCCTCCGATCTGGTTGCTAACCCCACGGATTTTAGCTCAAGATTTTGGTTCATCAGGGCGGGTAGAACCTTACCAGTTTATGAGAACCGACTGAAAAACCCTTAAGGGCTACTGCTGGAATGAATGAGTAAAATTTGAACACAGAAATAAGCAATAAAATAAAAAGAATCATATGAACACTAGATGCAGTTAGATGTTCATGTAACAGTGTTGAAATGTTCTGTATTGAGTAAATGAGCACAGCTGTCACTTTAAAACCAATTTACCATTAACAAATTAACACAAAAGTTCCTTATGAAACCATTCACTCTGGACTCTCTCAGGAGCGCCCTCTAGCATCTGTTCAACCCAGAAGAGGTTATAAAGTGGCAGCTCTCCTCCCTACAAGTTCTCTGTCCTTGCCCTGTTGTTTTATCGCATGTGCTGAACAAGACCAGATAAGGAGAAGCTTCCCTAGAATTTTTGTGCAATTTAAAGACATTAACTCCCAACTAAATATTTACTAGGAAATGCAGACTTTTATGTCATCTGCTTCTTTTTGTGAGCTTGTTCGTGAGTTGCTAGGCAACATTACATGTCAACATTGTATTTAGAAGAGTGACTTCTGAATGACTCATGTGGTCAAAAAATCAGATGGGAAAAAAATCTGATTTTCTGCAGTTTGAATTCTTATGTGCATGTAAATCTTCTTACTGACCTTTTTTAAAGCCTCTACTCATCACAGGTTTCTGCACTTTTTGGAGTGCCAGCCAGCTCAAGTACATGCTGCCAAGAAAGAAAAATGTCATAAATGTTGGACATTCTACAAATTAAGCAACAGGTTGTTGTACTGTCAATATAGTCCTCATATTATCCATGTCGGGAAACGGCTGTTCTGAATTAAAAGGAGAGAAATTATAAGAATTTTCATTCATATTTTGGACCCCCCTTATAAATAATAACAATGTTGGGTGACATTTCAAGGAAACCCCATATTGCATATCTCTTAGACACATGCTTGAACAAGAAACATAATAGCGCATATCATTCAGTGTTGAAATGGAAACAGTTATATTTCATGATATCTTCATTGAACTTTTCTGTTTAATATTTGTTTAGGTATAAACATTTCAGCTTGTTATTTGTTTGACTAGGCTTGCTGGGTGCTTAGAATGTTCTACATGGTATCTTCATGAGCATTTCTAAATCTTTTCAAGAAAGAAACAGCTAATTAAACACATCAAGGCAACTCAAAATATTCGCTGAAACCTAAGTATATGAAACAGAAGTTAATAATTTATGAAAGCCATTCACAGGTTCATGTAATGCAGAGAGAAATGTCACTTATGTGTACCATATTTATCAATCATCTACAGCATGAAGGAATCAGTAATGCAATACGGATGGTTTCATATATATTCATGAACACATTTAATGTACATACATTATACACTCCATTATACACTATTACTGCTTAATGTGTTTCATGAATGTTGCAGCAGTGATTATGTACTGTTTATGAAAACGCCATGAATGCTTCATTTACATATTGCACTCAGTCTAACCCTCACGTTAGACGGAAGCTTGTGTGCTCAAGTGCTTTATGGAGTCAGGAGCCGGCATTGGACCTCACATTGCAGGTTTCCCTTTCTTACTTAATTTTTTTTTAACAAAAATTAAAGAGAAAACATGAAAGTTTTGAATTTACATGCTGACAAATAACCTCTTACTTCTTCTCTTTTGGTCCGATTTGATTTTGATATGCACATTACAAATACAAACCGTTCAAATAATAAAAAAAAAAACACACACACAGACTGTCGCATTAGATCACTTATTTCTAAAAAGACTTACTTCTGCTATGGCCCTCAGTGTCAAGATCGCTTTAGCAAGGCCTAACCTTTTGAGTTCCCAGATTCTGTCTGCTCTGGAAACCATGAATGCAAGCTGCAGCGGTCCGGTGGCACTGTAGCGGCGTGTGAATGAAAAAAAGAGAGTGAGATAAGCGAAGACAGGAATGAGTGGAGGAAAGGCCAAAATAAGCAAGCTAGACAGTGGCTGACAAAGTGAAGAATAAATGAGAGCGAACCTGTAGATGAGAGAAGGAGCTAAAACACTGACACGATGCAAGTGAAGGATTGTGCATGTAGAGGAAGGAATGTAGGAGAATGAATGAGAGAAGACAGCAGTATCCGCCGACACTGAAAGAGATGGCTGTGAGAGTGAACGACCATATTCCTTCTTCATTAAAGCTTTCCGCTGCACACATATTATTCAGTTATTAATTAATAAATGAATTAATTGGTCTATTAGACTTTTATTTCTATTAGTTTAAAAAAAGCTGTGAAGCTAATGTATGTGTACGTATGTAATACTATGTGTTTCAAATCAGGGTTTGTTTGCATGTAAAAGTATGTTAGTTATATGAGTGAGGAATATAAAGTGGGCCTACTTATAATACTGTGTCTTAAGCAACACCCCATTTCATCATATTTTGCTTTCAAACACTCAGATTTTTTATTTTTAATGTATTGTTGAGGAATCGTTGTTTTTTTTTCCCCTGAAGATATCTTTAAAACGGGTGATGATGATGATGATGATGATGATTATTATCATCTTGACAGAGATTAAAACAAAAGGCAGCCTTAAGTGTCTTTCAATGTCCTTCAAGAAGCCTGGAGAACTATTCCTAAAGGTTTTTCAGAGAAAATACAGGAAAGCTTGACTAATAGAGTTCTGGATATGTTGAGTAATTCTGGTGGTCAAATAAAATACTGGCTTGTTAGAATGCACTGTAATGTACTGGCAACCCATCCAGGGTTGTTCTCAGGCTCCATGACTTGCTGGGACCCCACACGGAGAAGCAGTTAGGATAGTGAGTAAGTGAGCTTGTTAGACCTGTGCAGACTCTGTTTTTGTTAGATACTGTATTTATGTACTGTATTTAAATGAATGTTTCCACATATTGCAATAAGTCACTGTTTCTAGTCAAATATACAGAAATGAGGGGCTTTGGAACAGTAATAGCCCCCCTTGATTAACCATTTGGGGAATTTCTTAAAGCCTATGAAGTCCAGCTCTTTCTTCTTGCAGTCTGTGGTCAGTTATTCATATAGGTGGGTCTGAGCGGCTGTTCAAAGATAAAAACAAATAAGGCATAGGAACAAAAAAGTAAAACACTATATATGCAGACAAATATGACTATTAAAATTTTATTAACACTGAATGTCAGGTCAGGTAGGAGTGAGTATGTCATTATGAATGTTCTAATTAACTTAATAAAGTTGGTATTTACACACCAGCAGTAAATGTTGCATCCAGCGATCACTGCAATCTGGATATATAAATCATCTCACTGCCCTCAAATCATATCAAAGTAGACCTGCTTATGTGGTTTCTGACACTGATGTCTATAAAACTGGAATAAAGCATGAGGGTTCAGTGAAAGAATTAAGAGCAGCCATCTCCTGAAGTGGGCAGCGGTGGCCTAGTGGTTACGGAGTTGGCCCTGGCTCAGAAGGTTGTGTGTTCGAACCCCTTATTGGTGGGTTGCCCTGAAGTACCCTTGAGCAAGGTGCCGTCCCTGTCTGTTTGCTCCTCCCTACAGTGGGTTGGTGACCTGTCCAGGGTGTGTCCCTGTGTGAGCTGGGATGGACTCCTGTGACCCTACTTAGGACAAGTGGCCCAGAAAATGACTGACATATCCTGAAGTCTCACCATGCTTGCTTTATTTTGAAAGATACGAGTTTTTCATACAGCACATAAGAAAGTCTGCTGACTTGTGTATAATGATTGTGTACCTGTTAATTGATGGGTCATCATTTTAATCAATGCCATTAGTTGTTGCTGAATAAAAGCCCAGTCCTCCTTAGTTTCATTTCAGCAGCATTCACAGAACATTTTTTTTTTCTGAATCATTGCTTTAAGCCACGTCCTAAACAGCTGATGATATTGAACTAACATAGGAAAGATAACCCTTAATGTCATGCAATGCGAAGGCCTTAGGCATCACAGGAGGTAGGTGTCAAAGGGCCCTGATCCAGTAGGGATGAGTCTGCAGAAATGGGATGGGGGGCTTGAGGGCATGTCTGAAGGAAAAGGTTTACAAGGTGGGAGGCGTCACATGTTTGGGGGGGTTTCTAGCTTTGGGTTGCTGGCAGTGAGATGCACACATATGAGCTGTGCAGGGAAATTTCTATCTGTTGTCATGGAAACTGCCAGTGAGGGAGAGGAGCGGGGAGGAAAGAAAAGGAAAGGAGATGAGGGGATGAGGAGGGGTCATATGACAGATTTCACTGGGGGAATCCCATTCCTCTATTTCAGACATGCAGGTCATTAAATTGATTAAAACACAGAACGCCCAAAGGCGGAAGCACATCCTGTGACATTCCAAAATAAACTCTGATTAATTTAAAAGGTGATTGGACTTAAAGCAGGTTTGCAGGTAAGCATGGAACAAAAATCAGGCACAACAGCAAAATAAAAGCATGAAAATAGATGAAAAATGCTAGACAGCTGGACTGTTTTGTTGTAACTATTGGAATCAGACTGCTTGTAAATTACAGTGAAAATGACTTTAGCACTAATTTTAGCTTGATTACAGGACATTATAAAGCTATGCTTGATTAATCCCAGGATTGTGATCAAAAAATAATTCGAAATTAATTATACATGGTAAAGAATAATAAAGAACATTTCTTGTTTGTGGAAATGAAGTAGTTGGACTTTTCAGAAATAATCTTGCAGCAATAGCTATAAAAGAACACATTTTTGTTAAAAGCATGGATTTATTGACTTAAACTTTCACGTTTAAATTTAATTTTTAGTTTAATGTGTTCATTCAGCACATTGGTTCATTATCATTAATGCCCTGATCTGAAATGTCCTTTTATTACATTTATGCTGAGTTAAACCCCACCCCCCAAAAACATATTTTTAGATTAATTCATTTGAGAACAATAAAAAATCAAACTTGCTTTTGAATAAATTAATATGACGCTCATGTTAAATTATGTTAAATTTACGTGACGGTTTACCCGTAATACATTTTATCATTATAACCAGTCAGAACTAATAAAATATTTAAAACAACTTTAATTGTTAAGCCTGAGTTATAAAATATGAATAAAATATCTGTTTCGTTATATATATAAATAAAGATATATATATAAATAAATCTTGTGACACTCATATACACACATGGACTGCTTCAGAGGTATGTGACTGGGAACATCTCTCCCTTGAGGCTTTGAAAGAGTGATATATTAGGGTGTCAGGCCATGTCAATCATCTGCTGCTGATCTTTCCATTCGCTGGCTCGCCCTTTGGACTGTACAATGCTTCAGACCCTTTTGGAAAGGCCTCATGCACGCGCGCACACACACACACACACACACACACACACACACACAAACGCACACTCTTACAAAGGCCTCTGCCAGTCATACAGGCCTAGGGCTGAAGCTGAGCAGCGGGAGCCAGTCTGATATTTTCAGCTTTGACATCACTGACCTGCCAGTGCCCTCGTCAGCCTCAACCTGAGTGGGAGCACGGTGTGTGCTGTGTGTATGTAGGGAGTTAGGGGATCAGATTAGGTTTCAGAAATAAACAAAAGACTGCTGATGAATGTATGCTCCTGTCTCCTCTAGAATATACTTAATTTCCTGGAACAAATGCACCCCATGTACAGTACACGACTCTACCTGGGGTGCCAAAGGCATTAATGACTTATGGCTTTAGTTTACACAACTAAGCCACCGCACTGTAAAGTATAGGCTGCCAGCTTAACCAGAAATGGGCTTTGTGTAGTAATAAGCAGTTTAAATGACTGCTTAAAATAAAATGCAACATTTGGTTTAAATGAAAATCTATCGGTCTGTCAATCTGTCTGTCTGTCTGTCTGTCTATAGTCCTTTTCATGCATGCATTACAATCCGAATCAGGTGAGATAAACAGATTTTATTATTCCAGCCCCCTTGTCCAACAGCTGTGTAATCTCTGACTGGATCCATGTGTAAATGGATCCAATGGGCATTTTCTAGAGAAATAAGTGAGTCAGTGAGCGTGCTGGTGACATTATCCTGCGAAGCCAGAAAAAAGCAAACGATAAAAGCAAACACAAAAAGGTTGAAGAAGTAATGATGATGATAACGTGCAAGTGAAGAGAGGGCTATGGAAGAAGCTGTGAGAAAAATTCAGGCAATGGCAAGAGATGCAGTTATTTATGATCAAATTAAAGTAACAAACAACCTATGCACCTGTGTCATGTGCTGCCTCCTCCCTCTTCCCAAGAGTCTCTCTTTACCTGTACAGTAGATGAGAATGCCAAATACCAAAAATTCCTGCTGTGTGCCACACAAGTTTGCATATAAATGGCATATATATATATATATTATATATTTTCTCTTTCCTCAGGAATCCCAGTATAGTTTGCAGTTCCTTGCATAATTTGTTTCAGGTGCCTAAAACACGTGTGCAGCGTAAATATATGTGTGTGTGTGTGTGTGTTGAAGTAATGTGTTTTATTCATGCAAATGCTTTACCCATCTCCATAAACTGAACACATTACTTATTTCAGTGTACAGTGTTCCTCTAGATCATTTTTAAATGTGCAATGTTAAACTGTCAGTTAAGATTAGATGTTCCTTGCTGTGTACTTTAAATCAGTGTGATGGCTAATATGAGGCCATGTCACTGTGTGTGTGTGTGTGTGTGTGTGTGTGTGTGTGTGTGTGTGCGTATGTGTGTGTGTGCGTGTGCATGTGTGTGTGCATGTGTGTGTGTGTGTGTGTGTGTGTGTGTGTGTGTGTGTGTGTGTGTGGACCTGTGTGATGTTAAACTGCATTGCACTGTGTTAAATTGTAACATCTTACTCTAAGCTATGCTGAAGGACCTGTCAACTCATCTCTCTCTCTCTCTCTCTCTCTCTCTCTCTCTCTCTCTCTCCTGTGGTTGAGCACCTCACAGCCATGCGTCACATCACTCAGCCTTACACAGAAAGAGAGAGAGAGAGACAGTGGGAGAGACTAACACTTTCCTTTGGGATCTATACCACTTTCTTTTAGCCTCACACTGCTGGAATACCAATTCATTCATCAAAGACTCAACGAATGCACACACACACACACACACACACACACACACACACACTTTCTCTTTCACTCTCTTGAGTACAAAGTTATCTCTCATAGACAAGGTATAGACTCATCCTTCTGTTCTCTCTCTCTCTGTCTGTCTCTCTGAACATCTCACAATTCCCTTACATGTGTGGTTTGTAATCCCCATGCACGACTGTAAAGTGATTGAAACCTGTTTTGATCGACTGTGCGAAGCCGAGACATGCTTATTTCTTTCCCCTTCAGCTGAGAAACCCCTTCTAAAAATATCCTGACCTTTTTATTTATTTTTTTATTTTTTTTGTACCATGTGTATTTTCCCTCTTTCCCCATTGACAGAAATAGACTGTATTGGTCTGCAGGAGGAAACAAAAGGCATCCTCTGGTTAGAGAAAGCACAGACTTTGCCTGCAAGCCTGGGCTTTGCATAAAATGAGTGCTGATAAATTTAGCAGACTTACGTAACCCCTTCCTCAGTCGGAATCATACTGATGAGGCAGAAAAGGATATTTATTTAATTCGGCAGAGCTCCCATGCTAATGAATTGTGCTAGCACCTCGGAAGTGTCATATACGGCTCACTAAGTGACAGGCATCTGGAATTGGGCTCAGGTTTAAGCCCAGATCCCTCATGCTGCCTTTCTGATGAACAGGAGCACCTGCTGGGGGAGTGCTTGGGTATGGAAGAATCCCGAGAAAGGGAAAAATGCACAAAAATGAGTAGAAACCCATGAAAACAAATCTCTTTCACACTGGGTTTTTTTGGACTCTGCAGCGATTGCTCACTGTTTAGTTGCACACTCTGTTTTTATACCATAGTCATTTGTTGGGCACTTGATTCCACCAAAAGGAACAAAGCAGGAGTGTGGTTGTGTTGTATCAGGCATCAACCAAATAACATGATTCTCTACACCGCAGATGCAACTCGAGCCAAGCCCTATTTATGGGCATTTTTCCCAAATTCTGTTAACAGTGTTGTGGCCAAAAGCAGCAATAGTATATCATCACCCTACCATACCGGCTTGAGACTAGTAAAACATTTTTTCGCTACCCAGTGGTGATGATGAACTGTGCTGCTACACTAGTGTGTGCTCAGAGGTGCTGACAAGTTGGAGAGTTTTTACCTGGCGATACAATATTACACATGGCATCGTGCCAATCTGCCACATAGGAGGGGAAATATTGTTTCCTTGTTTACAGCGTCTTGGCGTCCTTATCTCATGTGTCTCCTGCCTCCTCTAATCCACAGATATCCCTCCAAACTGTCACTGAACTGCTCCCAATGCTCATACAAGCCAAGCACCTGAATGTTTGCACGCTCCACTGCCGCTCCATTGCACGCTTAAACGGTAACATTATTTGCAAATTATAAGAAAGTCATAGAGCTTTTCATCTAATTGTAATGCTTCTCCCTTTCACACTGCATTCTATTTGCAATATTCATGAGTCTAAGAACAGTTGATATGTGATGATAAAGGGGGCTTGTGCCATTGGGCCATTTAGGAAAGCAGGACAGAGGAAGAGAGATCAGCATCAATAAGGTAAAACAGGGTCACTGTAATCAAATGAAAATGTCTAGCAGACAGAATAATGCATTGGCAAGAAAGTTCCCTGTGAATGCTTGCTCTGTGCATTTTCAAAACGTATGTGCTGCTTCGGTCTGACACTGAATAGCAATCCTGAACAAAAAGGACATAGAAGTGAAGTTTGGGAGAAAAGATCAGCCCTGAAACTGCCCTTCTACCCACTGATGACTTTGACAGAGGGGCTAAAAACATTAAAACTGATCAATAGCTCACACAGTGCAGCATCATATTTGAGAGTCCTTTCAGCGCTACAAAAATAAAAAGGATCTAGCTACTGATCTAGCTACAGTCTCTCTTGTGGGTTGAATGGGATTTTTGCCAGCATTCTGTCAAGCTTGTTCAACCTCACAGCAGTTTGCATGAAAGAATGCATTTGTGGATGGAGCGTGGATGGACCAGTCCGACCACTAAAGGAACAGTCCGCACATTTAGATTCTCAGTTTATAGTAGGATGAGTAAAACTCAAAAATAATAAGCAAAACACTGGAGCGCCTTAGTGAGTCAGCAAACAGTTTTGGAATTCTGTCAGGCTTCAGAGTGGTGTAATGGAATGGTAGCTTTGCTTTTGTCCTACTCAGTCAGATATTGAGAGGCGGGAGGCATCAGGAGCAGCTGAGGCAGACCTAACAACAGCTTTGGGAGTGACAAACTCATTGCCTAAACATTGCACCATTTGTACAAGACAGGAAAGGACAAACTCTTGAGCAGAAAAGACCAGTCGATAACAAATAGCAGATGGCCTACAGACATTGGTGGCTTATTCTACTTAGCCATTTATTTACCATCACACTTTAGCTTTTTACCATCATAACAAAACATTTGACCAATAAAGTGATACCTCTAAAGAAGATACAGTAAAATGCAAAGAAAAGGAAAGAAAAAAAGGATTTTTAAAAGGATTCTTAGCATATTGATCATGAAATTTCATATAAAGATCAACTGTTGTTTTCAAATAGTGTAAAAATGACCTTGTTTTTGCAAGACAAATAATGCTTTTTAGCACAGTTCTAGTGCAAAATGACTTCAGAGCTCATATCCAATGTCCCCATGCAAAAGCAAAAAATATTTTATAGTGAAATCCTTCACTTTTCATTATCGCCAGTGTTTCACTCACTCATAACCTTGAACCTCACGTAAATTCAAAGAGGATTCTTTGGTGCAATCAAATCTGGAAAACTTTAAGTGCAATTATTTCAATGATATTTTCAATCAGGGTCCCTTCAAACTGTCTAGCAGTAACGAGCCCCACCGTGCAGAAATGATAATTTAATATGCGATTCTGAGCTATTCAAGGTTAATATAATTTAGCCTACATTTTCTTTGTGGACTATGAGTAGGCAAAATAAATGAGAAGTGAAAAAATAGCAAGCCTAAATAGTTAAACGGTGTAATGTTGTAAACCTTGTAACTGTTTTTCCAACCATTTGAAAATGTCAGCTACCCTTTACACTGAGACATGCGATTATTATTATCAGTATTTCTAGAAGCACCTCTTTTTGAGCTCCTTATGCCCAAAGTTACCATCACAGAAAACAACCACTGTAACCTTCATTAAGAAATCAAAAGTGAGATGCCTGAATGACTAATAGTACAGTGGCACTGATGTAATTGGGCTTGGCATGCTGGAAGAACTAGTGATGCCACACATATCCAAGCAGTGGAGAATCACTGGACCCGATCTGCATTAGTTGTGCAGAGTTTAAGTAGATAACAAGAGTAACAATTTAGGACTGAGTGGAGCAAAGATCACTGCTGTTGGTTCTACAGAAGATTTATTTTGGAGCAAATATAACTGATTATAGTGTAATATGCCCTCTAGAATTATAAGCAGCCTTGCTAAAGTCTACTGAAAATGTTAATAAAAATATTTATTAGTGATTACCTTAATATTCCATTTTAAATAGCAAAACAAATCTTGTCTGTATTTGAAATAATCTTAGTTTGTGAATTAGGTAAACGTTGATGAAAAGTCATTTTTAATGTCACAATTATTAACCTTCAAGAAATGTATAAATAATATATAAATGAAGTATAATATCGCACATATTTAACTATTTTTTTGAGTTTGCGAGGGCGATTAAAGCAGTGATCAATGATTTTTTTTTGTTGCACACATCCCTTGGGCACAAATCCTTTGGCCATTTATCACCATGGAAAAGATTCAAGAGCATTTTATTGCCATAAAGCAAAAGCGGGTTTAGTTGCACAAACCAGTGAATGACAAAAAAAAAAAAAAAAGGCTGCTCATTCTAAATGACCATATCAACATTTATTTTTTAGAACTCATTAATCAGTCTGAAAGGCTACAAAATAAAAGCTATTTTTAAGTGAAAGTGACTATTTGTCATTGTGAAACAAGGCACAACACACAGTGAACCACAACGAAATTCAGCTTCTGCATTTCACCCATTCACACCTGTGCAGCAGGGTGCAGCTATTGAAAGCGCCCGGGGAGCAGTCATGGGGACAGTACCTTGCTCAAGGGTACCTCAGAGCAACTTACCAGTGTGGAAATTGAAACCATAACCTTCCAATTCTAGGGCCTAGTCCCGAACCACTAGGCCACCACTGCCCCTGTTTAGTTAGCAGGCACAATGAGGAAGATGTAAAAATTCTCCAAAGGCAAATTTACAACTAGAGAGTTTGGTTGCATTTTGTTGTCACCACCATGTCTCAAAATTCACCATGCCTGGAAATTGTCAGAATGAATTTTTTCGTCACAAGCAGAAGGAAGCAGCGTTAATGACATTTGGCTGGAATTTTTACTGGGAGTTTGCTGTGATCAGAGGAAACAAAAATTAAACTCTCCAGCTCAAAATGATCAAGGTAAGTTTGGCTTAGAAAAAATTATTAAGAATTAAATTATTAAGAATTAAATATAATCTGTGGATCTGTGATGTAGGTCTGTTTCTCCTCCAAAGACTCCGGCTGGATTCTTTACATGCATGACATTACGGATTCCAGGAAGTATCAGATTTTAAATGTAAAAGGCTAAAAGTAGGTCATGGATCTTCCAGCAGGACAACAATCCAAAGCGCACATCAAAATTCATTAAAAAAATGGTAAAACAAACACAATATAAAGCTTTTGTCATGGTCTTCCTAGTTCCCTGACCTAAATCCACTTAAAAACATGTGGATTAATCTCAAGAAGAGAGTGTACAAGAAGAGACTGTAATGTCTGGAGAGATTCTGCATTGAGAAATGGTCAAAAACGAATTTGTTCTGTGTTCAGTCTTATAAAACAGCACAAAAAAGATTCAGTGTTCTGTTGCCAAAATTGAGTTCCACAAAATATTAAATCAGGTGGTGCTAATAATTACAACACATGTTTTTTTGGAATTAAATACATTTTGTGATCACTTGAGACATGTTTTTTCTTGTGTCAACAGGCTCATAATGAATTTAATTTTTTTTAATTGAGTAAAGCAATCATATGATAAAAAATTAAAGGTCATTCTCAACAGCATTTTTCACTCGTATTACGTTATGGTGCCAGTAATTCTAGTTGGCACTGTATCTTCTTCTTCCTTTAGCTGCACCCATTAAGGGTCTCCACACAGATCATCCATCTCCATTTCTTTCTGTCCTCTGCATGTCCTTTCTCGGCACATCCATGAACCTCCTCTTTGGGGTTCCTCTTCTCCTCTAGCCTGGCATCCTCAACATTCATCATACTCCTTGTCTCTCCTGTATATTGTCTGAACTTGCTGATTATGGTACCTGCATATAGCAACAGTATAATCACACATATCTATTAAAGCACACAGTGAACCACAATGACGTGTCTCCTATTCATTTGTGGTGGTGGTGGTCTAGTGGTAGGATACTCGTCTCTGGACTAAGACGCAGCAGGTTTGAATCTCACCTCTAGCACTACCACCATTGGGTTCCTGAGCAAAACCCTTAACCCCAAATTGCTCCAGGGGGACTGTCCCTGTAGCTAAGAAAAGGTAGGCCTCTCTGGACAAGAGCATCTCCTAAATGTAAATTTTGTTCATACACACAGTGCAGCATCTATATCAAGCACCCAGGGAGCAGTGATGGGGAAAGTATCTTGCTCAGGTTAACCTACTGGTTATGAATCCAACCACCGACTTCTTATTGTGGGGCCTAATCTCTAAGCACTAAGCCATTGCTACCCCAGTAACAGTATTGGTTAAAAAATCTTGTCCATCAGCCAATTATGTTTAATATCACTAGTTTAAGTTAAGGCAATACAGTGGATCTGATCTTATCTCTTAGGCTATTGTATCAGATGTTTCTCCTGAGTGAGGAAATGCCTGAGACTAAGCCTCAGCAGGAACCTTCAGTGAAACACTCTCTCTGACTGGGCAGGGCCGTATGTGTGTGTGCGAGGTGGAGTGAAACATTGCTAGCCTTGGCACAGGAGGCAGATGGCGAGCCGTCTCGTACCCATTGCTCTCCCTTTGGGAAACTGCCAGGAAGGCTAACAGAGATGCCAACTGTTCCACCACAGACACCACAACTGAGCTTTCCACTGCACACACAAACACATACAAATATGTATGTGCATTCAGAAAGGGAGTCATGTCAGCTATGAAATCTATTTGTGGAGTGGTGTGGCTGTTTTCTTTTTTTTTATGAGAACAATATTTGTACTTTGGGCATATGGAGAAACCAACCAACTGGAAAGCTCACTACTAGAAAGTGCACCCCTTTTGTATTGATAATGGCTTTTTCATCTTTAAAAAAATGACAGAATCAACAAGATTATCTTCATAAAATGTGCTTTTGTCAAAAAGCACAGCCTTCCTGCCTATATTCAGAACAAACTAGTTTTTATGAAGTTGCTTTGCTAAGCACAGGGGTCTACTGTGAAACCCTGGTCAGGGAATTCTTGTAGCTATTACTTTGTCACATTTCACCTACCTTAACATTGTTGCAGACCAAGTACAGTCCATCATGGCAACAGTGTTCCCAAATGGCAGGGGCACCTTTCAGCAGGATAAATGCCAAATCTCAGTTAAAGAATGGATCAGATAAAGGCTAACGGGTACTGAAATATAATTTTATATATATACCTTTAAATAAAATGTCTTGCCAGAATGGTGTATATTCAGTGTAAACATCTGCACTTTCATTTTATCTCCATGCTTACATATAATCCATAGACATCCGGTCTATGGGTGGGATACTAGTATGAAAGCCTTAAAGCACTAAATGTGCAAACTGACAATCAGCAATTCAAGTCCTAGGAGCAGAGGAACGTCCAAGAGATGATGTGAGTGCAGCTCATATATGGAGCGAGAATGATGCTGTAACGCACCATGTGGTTCACTTTCACTAGCAATGCTCAGTGTGCCTGTGACATATGTTATTACACAATGTACCATCAGTTCTGACATGGCTTTGCCTAAGAGTACATAGATGTACAAAACCAATTATTTTTGAGCCATTGAATTTTCAGGGCATGAAATGGACTTATAAAAGAATATGCTTTTGCATTCGACCTTGCAACAGGCAAGTCAATGTATTACTCTGAGTTTTAAAGAATCCTCGCATTTACTCCAAAAATCCTGTTGACTTTGTCGTGTCTTTCCATTTTATTTCTGTTCATTACCTGCTTCACTAATTCATGTCTAAGAAGATGTTCCAGCTTGGCAAGATTTCTTGCTGAGTTCAAAGCGTAGTGGAGGCATTATAACCCTGCTGATTAGAGTTACCTGAGAATGTAACGAAGCTGGGATTTTAATTCAGCACAAAACCACTGTAATGTTTTTGTAATTTTTATGTGCCTGACAAGTTATAATTCCATTATTACTTTCTATAATCGGTCAAACTCAGCACTGCATCTGCAGGTCTTGCTTGACTTCATGCTAATGTAGTATCAACATTTGCTAATAGACGTGGTCTGTATGACTGTTAATATTGAGTGTTGCACAACATTGACGTGTACTTTGCGTAACACTGACGTGTTGGTCTGGGTTATGACATTTCAGTCAATAACTTTGATGTGAATTATCTAACAGATGCAACTAAAGAGGGCACCGAACTGCTAACAGGTATTCTTACCAGGCCAATAGTACCAGACAGTTCTAGACTGGATATTGTAGGGAATCGATCCAATCCAACTCACTGTCAAATCCTGCCTGAAAAAAACAGTTACTTTGTGCGATCTCATGCCTACTTTTCAATGCTTATATTAAAAGAAGGGATTCAATCGACTCATTCTGAACTTTAACCGTTCTTAAAGGACTTGGTTATTTTATTTCCTTGTTCTAAGGTTCACTTGTGACATTTCAGTGGGTTTATTTTTTTTGAAAAAATCGTGGCTGGTTGATAAATGACCTTTTGTAAACTCTTCTGATCCCTTTTTTGGGGATTAGTCTGTTGGTATTAATTTGAAAATAAGTGCTGACCAAAATGCTCCTTATTGCTTCAGTTTATAAGCTGATATATGGAAATACGCTGGATTTCATGACAACACAAAAACGGTTAATTTACATTGGGCTATACTTGCATCATAAACCCTGTTCATAAAATTAACACTAAATTTCATGTGTCTTGGGAAGTCTGATCATTAGGGGATAGTTTTTTTATCTGTTAGTCCATACCTGGCATCAGTCTCAGGTGCATCTTAAGTGCTCGCTTGTGCAAAGAACTACTTTCCCTGTTTTTATGCAAATCAACATGTACATCTTTCCCATTTTTAACCAGTTGGAGACATGTCTAGTCTGCTGGAAAGAAATAAAAAGAAGAACAACAAAAAAGAAATCAAAGTAATACAGAGGATGAGGAAATCAAAGCATCATGCCCCTTTGCACACAAATGATAGCATTCTTCTACTCAGAATGAGGACATCATTTGAGAAGGCAGACCTTTAATTTGGCCCGGGACACATTTACATACACATTGCTAAACGAATACCAAGATGTGGTCCAGACCACCTCCAAATTGTGTCTGAGCGATCTCTCAATGCATCTTGGGTGATTCATACCCATTCTTAGCACTTTCCACTTCTAATGGGATCATCTGCATGTTAATGCCAGGCGTTTTAGTTTTCAAATATGTTCTCTGTTAATCAGGGAACAAATTGTATATTTTGAAACTTGCAAATGATCACATGCTACATCAAGCTAATGTGCTTGACAAAAAGTATGGACAATTTGTTTAGCCTTTTAGAAATATAATGTATAAAAATACACTGATTAATCAGTAAGGTTATATATCTATATCAGCATGCGCAAAAAAAGTGTTATCCATGTCATTTATATGCCTCAGCCAATAACAATAATTAGCAATAAATCAAATGTAATTATCAAACATGTACAAATAGGCAAGCCGAACCACTTATAATGACAAAACATCCTCTGGCAATACTTAACCAGCTTGGATAGCACTTATGTCAGATTAGCTCTGACTTGGGTCTGTTGTTGAATATAGCCACACATGCCACAAACAGATGGCACATTTGTCCTTAAAGTCAGTTTCTCTACTCTTGTCATTAACCTGAATTAATGATATCTGGCCTAAACAACTTCTCATCCCTGCTTCATGCTTGCTATTCCCCAACCTCTTTCTCTTTCTCTCTCTCTCTCTCTCTCTCTCTCTCTCTCTCTCTCGCTGCTCTATAGAACAAACAGATGCTTCTTCTAAATGGTGTCACAACATTGTTGACAGACATCTGGACCGAGCCTAATTTGATTTGCCCTTTGTGGTTTATGACCGAAGTGTGGGTGATTGTAAAATTGTATAACTATCCTTGAGCGAAAAACTATGCTGAAGAGAGTAGAAAGAATGTTCAGTGACAGTGTATCAAAATTCTAACAAAGCGTTCTCAGGCTGAACCCCTAGGTGTGAAGGCCATTAAATAAAGAAAAACCTGCAGCCATTTTGGCTAAGACAAGTAGCCCTGGAGAAGGTTATGACATGAATGACAATAAATCACTGTACTACTTAAAATGCAGTTTTTGTTGTATTTGAATTTGCATATTTGGAAACCTAGTTTCCAAAGTAGAAATATTTCTATCAGTTCACTGAATAGAAACACTTATCAGCAAACAGAGTATTGCGGTAATAATAAAAAAAAAAAGTAATTTTTTACTTTAAAATGTAAAATGCAAAATGCAAAAAGAATACAAAAGTGTGAAAGTGAAAATAAAAATGTTATTTTTTAATATTATTTCTCACTTGCAGCAGGACACATTCACAAGTAAATGATGTACATTCACATTTCTTGTGCTTTTGACAGTTCTTGACATTCAAAGAAATGGGAAAAAAACCAGACGTGCACACTCAACACTGATACTGTATTTGAAGTGAAAGTAAATGTTTGGGTTCTGTAAGCGGTACAGAAGTACAGTAGCTGTAATGCAATATGTGCTGATGTAATTTCACTTCAAAAGCAATATCTCTTGGTTTCTGAGTATTAAAGCATGACTTTGCTCTTTGCTTTTTTCTGTAGAGGTCTGCAGGCTGATTTCTCTGAAAATAATACACCTCCTTTGTCAGCTTGCCAGACACTCAACCATTCATTAATAATGGTGCTCTCGATCAGCCTTCATTCTGAGCTCCTCATGTAGGCGACTCTGCCGGCCTCCCTCACCACGTCACCTCAGTGAAGATCAATAATTTGGGAAAAGGCTTCAAAGCTCCTGGTGTTCTCAATAAATTACTCAGGGCCTGTTCAATTTTCACAAAACTTCTACTTGTGAAGATCTCCTGGCCATGCTGGACATCATCCATATTGGTTTTTATTTATTTTATTTAGTATTGTTGGACTTTTGGCACATTAGGCACACTAGACCTGTAGAGCCAGAAATCCTTCACTCCTCTCAGCCACCTGCCCAAGCAGATGAGCACCCTGGCAAACGTTTCATAACCACACACTCATCGCTTGACTGCGGAGGGGGTTTGTAGGCGATGGGCTCTTCGGCTGGGCCTGAGTAATCAGCCAGCCAACAGCAGAGGTGTGCACTGACCTTCTGCTGCACTGCTGAATGGTGATAAATGCACTTGCTACAGGATGATTTATGATCTGAGCGCCATATATAATTGATTCGAGTGAACTAATTAGCATTTTTGAAAGCCTGTTGGAGAGGATCACATCTTCTCTTGCTGTGCTTTTAAGCTGACGGCACCCCCTAGCCTCTAGATTTCGATAAATTTAAAACTTTCTTATAAAACTCTGTTCATAAGATCTATTCACAAAGCGGCAGTAATCATGTTAACAACCCTTTCTATATCATTTTTCATTGGAAATCCCATTGCCCCCAAATGAGTTATGCAACTCATAGTTTATGGGAGGACTTGCATAGACTAGTCAACTAATATATGCATTAGCTGGAGCTATGGGGAGCTGTCAGCTAGTCAGGGGTGGTGCCTGATTTTAGAAATGAAATATGGCAGAAGCAGAAAGCAGAAAAGAAAGAAGCTTTTCTGCTAAATAGAAAGTTAAAAATATTATTTAGTCTGGAAATACTTTATAAAACCAACTCTAGTGTCAACTTTGAGTGGGCCAAGCTAAAGGCAGCAACAATACGCACTCCAAATGAAACATCTATTGGTAGCTGGTAGTCACCAGTAACAAGATGTCACTTGTCACCTGCCACTTGTTTTTTTGGAGGCTAACTAATGTAAGATGTGATCTTTTTGATCATGTTGTTTAAACAAACTTCTCAACTTTGAAGCCTGAAGCCTCATTTCTTTATATTTTGTTTTTGAAGAGCCAAACTTTCTCGTATTCTAATGTATTGCGGGAGGGCTTATTCTCTAAACTTCCTGACCAGTCCCTGCACCTGGCCAGTTTCAGTTTTGGATAATTTTGTCAGAGAACAGAACAAAAGGCAGCTGACAACTAAATAAAAGCTTTGGAATATCCTTCAAGATGCCTGGAGAGCTCCTGAAGACGATGTAAAGAAAAGACAAGAAACTTGCTCAGGCTGTGTCAATGCTGGTTGGAGTTAAACCAACCCTCGTTGTGCTGTATACTGCATTTACATGTATGTTTGCACACATTGCAATAAATCTCTTAACCGGTTTATTTTTTCTGAGCAGAATAGCAAAAACTGAGGGTTGGCTCAAAACCGTATATGATTCTGTCATTTATGTTTTGATTAAAAAAGTAACTTTGCACAAATGTATGGGCATGCAAGCCCTACCCCTGTTTACTTTCAACACTACAGTCCACTGCAGCATTGCCCCTATAGCAGGAGCTCTACCGTACAGGTTCTGCTTGCACAGCTCATCCATGCTAACACACACACACACACACACACACACACACGCACTTTATTAATTAATTTAATTGATTAATTAATTAATTAATTAATTCATTACATTTAATAATATTACAGTGTAAAAGAAGAGATTATTCATTTGTATTGATTTACTTTTTAAAAGTGTAAGTAGAAAAAGGCAGAGAACCAAAATGAAACTTAACTTTATGTGTCCATTGTAAATATGTTTATCTGTTATGTTTTACTCTTGTGGGATGGAGTGGTATCAAAACGTTTTTAGATTCATTCATTCATTCATTCATGTCAGCCACTTGGGTGACTAAACAGTGGATGTGCAGCTCAGTATTATCACTGTATTATCACTGCTTTCTATAAAAGCATTTGATGTGTTACTTTACGCCACATATGGTTATTTGCATTGCTGCTCTCTTGCAAGGTTTCAGGCAAAAAGTGTAACAAATAAACAATGAATGTAAGTAAATTTGCCTTATTTAGAACTATACTATTTAGTGGCTAATGGCATCCTCTAATATTAGAAATGTAGACATGATTGGTTTAGCCATTCCCCATAAAATTGTAAGGCAAGATGTCCCCACACTAATTATGAGCAACATATCATCAAACAGAAGTGCTTTTTACTTGAAGCACTGATAGCTATAAAGTACTTGTCAAGATCTTGAATATTCCATCCAGCCAAGAGCGTATAATCTTATGTAATGATCACAGACGTTGCCTGAATGTTAGGTGATTGTTTTGGACAATGTTAGAAGAGAGTGCATACTCTCCGGGATCCCTCCCACGCTGCTGGCTCCTTCACAGCTATGCAACGCCCACCATTACCACCTTGCTCCCTCTTTCTTTCTCTGTGTTCTTGTGTGTGTGTGCGTGTGTGTGCATGTGTGTGTGTGCGTGTGTGTGTGGAAGTGACACCTGTGAAAGCAGCTCTAGAAACACAGTCTCTCCCCACCTGAGTCACTGTGCACCAAATGCTAGTCAAATTCTGCACATGCAAATGATCATGACTCAGCTAACTAAGCTACATGGAAGAGAGAAATGACCAGCAGTGAATACTTTTGCTTAAAAGCCATAACGACACGACTCATAATGTGAGTCACTGAAACCACCAGCTTGCAAGTCAAATCATTTCAACAGTTGATGAACTGTTGATGGTTGGAGCATCTGTTATTAGTGCTGAAGGTGCTACATGTCTCTTATCTAAGATTCTTCAGCTCAAGTATGGCTAAATCAATTATGGATGACTCACAATCACACAACAATGCATTAGACTGTACTGAATTATTTAAATCCACACCATTCTGCTATGGGGAAAAAATGATTCAAAGAGGTTAAATCTCCCAGAGAGTCCACACAATGTCATAATCTGCTGTGCTGGAAGCAGACTAGGGAAAATATAAAGTGTGCAATGGAAAAAATGTTTGTAGCCTAAGGCTTATAAAGATTCCAGAACAATACAGTTACACTCGACTGACCATTTGTGCAGGAATTAAGCTAAGAGAGTATGAACACTGCATGGCCTGATTAGTTACGTGATAATTACTGCCTGACAGTGTGGTGATATACTGTAAAAGCTGAATAATAAGCGAGTTCTTAATATTGCTGTCAAAGTTGTAATGTCGATATATCCTCTATAGCCTGAAAAAAAGTCATTTTGAACTATTTATCGATCCATTCATTATTCTGTTTTACCATCCCTATTTAAAGAACTAAACTAAAACTAAAACTAAAATGACTAAAATGCAAGGAGAATGCCATGACTTGCCAAACTCGTAAGCCTATATTTTCTTCACAGTAGAACACAGAAAACATATCAGACGTTAAATTGTTTTGGTTTTTCAGGAAAAAAATTTAGATTTGATTTTGACCAAAAAGAGGCAAAAAACGTGCGTAGCATCCCATCATTTTTAACAAAAGTCTGTGAATCTCTGGGGACTGAGGAGACCAGTTGCTGGACTTTTTGGGAAAGGAATGCAGTCTCATCCTTGTCTGATACAGGATTCTAGCAGCTCAACAGTCCTGGGTCTTGTCTCATTTTTCCTTTCATGATGGATTTTACTTAGTGAATGACCTGCAGGTTGTCCTTTCTGCTACAAAACCAAGCTGTTGAAATAGATGGAGTATGCAATATATTGTATTACTGACAGGAAAGTTCTTCCCTAAAAAAAGACATGGATGGGAGAGTATGTTGCTTTAAAACCTGTAGGTACCTTTCAGCATCGATGGTGCCCTTCTAGATGTGCAAGCTGCTATTTCCATAAGCATTAACGCACCCCCATACCCTCGGAGATGCAGGCTTTTGAACTGAGCACTAAAACAAGCCCTATGATCCCTCTACTCAGCATCCAGGTTTTACCAAAAAGAATTTCAAATTACGATTCTGAGCACAGAACAGTTTTTCATTTAGCCTCAGTCCTTTATAACTAAGCTTTGGCCCAGAGAAGACATATGGCTTCTTCATTGCATGACAGAGCTTTAACCTGCATTTGTGGATGGCATGCCAAACAATGTGTAAACACTGGAATACCTGGAAGTGTTCCTGAGCCCGTGTAGTGATTTCTGTGACGGAATCGTTCCTTTTTTAATGCATTGCCGCCTGAGGGCCCCAAGATCACTGGTATCCAATATTGATTTTTGGCTTTGTGCATTACCACAGAGGTCTTTCCAGATTCTTAGAATTTTTTAAAGTTTCTAGGTACTGTAGACAATGATATGTTTCAAGTCTTTGCAATTTTACGCCGAAGACCATTATTCTGAAACTCTTCCACACAAACTGTTAACTGTGTTTGACAGTTTTTGACATTTTTTTTTTTTTTTTTGCAGATTGATGAACCTTTGCCCATCTTAATTTCTGAGAAACTCTGCCTCTCGAAGATGCTCTTCTTACTCCCAAATCATTTTACGGACCTGCTGCCAAATGACCTAATAGGGTGCAAAGTGTTCCTCCTGGTTCTTTTTACAGCCTCTTACTTTTCTGCCTTTTGTTTCCCCATCACAGTTTTTTTTGGTGTGTTGCTACCAACAAGTGAGGCAATAGTTTTCATGAAATAGTAAAATGTCATAAAATAAAACACTGGTTTTATTTAAATTCCAAGTCTGAACTTCATGTAGATTTAAAATATACACTAATCCAAGGGTAAGAAATGCAACCTCTGCATTTTACCCATACACATTCCACAGCAGGGGGCAGCCATGTAGGCCATCTTTTCTTTAGATGGGCCTGGTGCTAGTATGAATTCCTATAACATTAATGCATGCAATAGGGCAGTGCTTCATGAAGTAAAAGGAGGAGAAACCAATTTGTGGATGGAACCATAATGAGATGCAGCCCTTACCGTCAATGCCAAAAGAGACTGAAAGAAAAAGAGCGATGGGGAGTGTAAATTAGATTGCATGTCACTCAGAAGTTATCTTTATGAGGAGGATCTTGAGTAACTTCAAGAATTCCAGGCTCGTTTGTCACTGTAGACATTAGTAGATAAGTCACAGAGCGAGTGCAGTGACAGCACATATATGACAGATCCATACATACATTCACACACACCTGCATGGGTGAGTAACACACAGCATAAGATGGCAATAAAGGTTTTGTTCACAAACTGAAATTAGCACTCAAGGTCTGGATCCTTGATGAACTATACATCACTAAATCTTTACAACTGCTGGCACATTTCCTTGGCGTATACTTACAATCCCATTTGGCAACCTACGTTTGGCAAGACCCCACATCTGCAGAACCTCCATTATGAAAATTTTGTGGTCTGCCAAAAGAAAGCAACAATGTTCAACAGGCCAATTTCATCGAACATCACTCTTCACATATGTTCACGCTACAGTGGTTTCATAATTTTCCTGTCTGCAAAAGGTTTGCCAAAGGCCACTTTCCAGTACTGGCAGCAAATGGTGATTCTCTAGTGCAATAAAGAAGGATCAAATCTTGTGAATTTTGCCCCAAGAAAACAACAAATAGAAGCATGTTTAAGTACAGAGGCAGCATTAAAAGCAGGTAAATTAACAACTGCACTCCTGGCTCGCTTGACAGTTTCTCGCTTTAATGATACCAAACAGGCAAGACTGAAGAAACAGGGAGGTACCACTTAAGAGTAAGACCACCTAATAACGGTTTGTGGAAGGTTAACATCCTTTATTAATATAGAAATGTGATAATCAACACCTAATAAGTAATTAATACACAGTTTTATTGCCAATAAAAAGATATTTAGGGAACTAATATGGAATTTGGCCTAAGATCATCTGACAAGATATCAGAATGTTGCAGCAGGCACACAGTAATGGAGGATACGTTTGACAAAGTTGCCTAGAGCACACTAGAGCACTGGACTGCTTCCTTCCCCTGAAGGGTATATTGTACACTGCACTTATGTTTATTGCTGGCATCATGCATTCACTTTTAATCGAATAGGAATCATTTCCCTTTAATCCAGTTTAATATAACAACTCCACACTCTTTCTTTCCAACGGTAACCACCAAAAAGGTTTGTTGCCACATAACCTTGAAACAAAGGAATTATTCTGTTGATTCTGTTGCTGCCTTATTTGGATGCAGGTAGACTTTTGGATGCTCACTAAAGTAACACTTTAGAGAGTGAGAAACATATAAACATTCACAACTTTACCTGAAGGCTGATGCAAATACTTCTTAAATATTTATTCAGCATTCAAAGTTCAGCTTTGAGAGGAGAACAGGTCATGTTATAGTTTATGCTGTTCTTCTGAAAGGCTTTTTTTACTGTATCAGTCCTCTTGAAGTGTTTCATGGCTTAACGTCTTTTATTAACCAGTAATGAACACATCTATCCAGAATGGAAAGATATGTGGCAGCCTGTGTACTTTCTGTGTGTACTTTGGCATGTTCTTCTGACGTCATTCTCCGGTTACCTCTGACACCTCAAAGACTTCCTGATGAGCACCAGCACCCCTGATGACCCTGGTTAGTATGGTGGAAGGCGGATGGATAGTAAGATTAAGAAATGTAATAAAAGACTTTTATTTTAATAAATGATGTCTCATGAAAGGTCATGCTATTCCACAATAATATCATGGATGGCATTGGATAACATCAGTGTATAAATCAGTGTATTGCAACGGATTTGCCCCAATCAAGTGTTAAAAATACTTCATGTAGGCTTTAATGAATTCTTATGTCAGTTCCTTTCATTTAGTCTTCACTAACTGCACTGGCAATGCAGGTTGTAAGCAAGCTGCTGAGTCACAGTAAAGCACAGCATAGCATTAATGTGGTTGGAGACCACAGCTCCAGCCTCATTTAGGCAGCTCCGTTCAGTGGTTTGCCAAACAGGAAAGACATTTCTCCTCAAGTGCCCATAGTGTCTGTGCGAACAGAGGCTTTATAGCTCAGCACGCAATTTGGTGCAGCAGAACTCATTCATTTGCTGCAGAAAGCAGAAGATTTTAGATCACTTTAACAACTGTAGGAGGACTGATCCAGGGAAATCCAGTAATTCAGACTTTACATATGAACAAACTATTTCCACGGAAATGGAGATACAAACAGATACGAGGCACATGTAAAACGAACATTTTTCTTGACTAAAAGTGCTTCCTGATTCGTTTATGACTGCTAATATAGCTGCTGGTGAGATAATACACATTTCAAGACATGTGTACATTCATTTGTAAGTAAAGGTTTGAACTCAGTTTTAACTCTTACCTAATGATGTCCATGGTGCCATAGGTCCTACCAAGATTTATATGAGTTCTAAAGGGGAAACAACGGCAATTCTATTACCTTAGTCATCGATGCCAATAATTATGGTCCTAACCATAGCAAATTAGAGGAATGAAGAATGGAAGACCACATAGTTGTAAGTGAAATTAACTATTTTTGTTATTGTGAAACAAGACACAGCACACAGTGAGATCAAATGAATTTCAACCTCTGTTTTTTATCCATACACACGTGTGCAGCATGGGGGAGGTATTGAAAGCGCCCAGGGAGCAGTGATGGGGATGGTAACTTGCTCAAGGGTAGCTCAGGGCAACCTACTGGTTTGGGATTCGAACCCATAGCCTTCCAATCCTGAAGCCTAGTCGCTAACCACTAGGCCACTGCTGCCCCTAAAAGGCAAAAACTTAATTGACTTATTACATACCCAGGATATCCATCCATCCATTATCTGCCGCTTGTCCCAAACGGGGTCGCGCTGGTGTCCAATCCAGCGCACACAGGGCGAGGACGGGGGACGCACCCTGGACAGGTCGCCAGCTCATCGTAGGGAGGAGCTGAACGGGGACGGCACCTTGCTCAAGGGTACCTCAGGGCAACTTATTGGGAAGGGGTTCGAACCCCCAATCCTCTGATCACGTGGCCGACACCCTAACCACTAGGCCACCACCGCCCCTATATACCCAGGATATGCAAAACAAAATTTCTCAATTTTTTTTTCTAAAGTTTGATGTAATATCTAAAAGTTTTCATTCATTTCCAAAATTCTTGTCACTACTGCAAAGAAGGCCCGGTTTGAATTTTATGATGCCCTTACACTAACCCTAACTTATTGACTATGTTTATCCAATCAGTTATTGGGACTGTTTAGCCCAGATTGCTACTGAATGAGGTGCAATACAGGGTGGCTAATCAGAGAAGAGATCTGTTTGCATATATCAGTTAATGGCATAGTTAAGATAGCCTGTCTAATTCTAAAGGAAATAGAGAATACATAAAAAATACACCCAACAAAAGTACATAAATGGCGTAACCTGATTGGGTATAAAAAAGGACCTTTAAAAATTGCTTTGTGCAGGACAGTTAAATTCATAATTAGGTTCATACCTTACAGTACATGTTGCGCCAGATGTGGATGACACACATGAATATTTACAGTGAGTTCCAACAACTCCTTATTACTGTTTCGTACTGCTGGCTTGAGTTTGATTCTAGCCTGGTTTCAATAAGAAACAGATGTACTCTGGGGGCTCTGGGGGCTGTAAATGGAGGATATTTCTTGTGGAACATTTTAGATAAACTTGGTGAGGAACTCGGTAAAGGTTTCCTGGCACAGTAACAGGGTTGACATCTCTTTATTGGTTCTGCCTCCGTGTTTATTCCAGCCACCGAGTACAGTATACTCACACAGGCGAGGGACTGTAAAAGTGCAAGAATGTACAAAAGTGCTTATTAAAAATCACCTTTCCAAGCCATGTATTTACATTTCTTACTTTCCAGTTGTTTAAGACTGATGTAGCCATATGGCAGTGAGAAGTATGGAAAGCTCATGATCATAACTTTAATCAGCAAACTGGGGAGATAAAAAGCCCCTATTTGACAAAATAAAAGTACATGCGTCATTCCACCACAAGCCAAGAAAATAACTCTTTACTGGGACCTTTATTGCTTTTTTATTATGGCTAATCAGAGGCAGTAACAGTGGAACATTATTTCTAAAAGACCTTTGTGATTAAAATTGTGCTTGGCTGTTGAATTTAAAGTTATTTGTGATCAAACTCAGTTTATTTGGAAGGTGTTTCTAATTAAGCTCCAATCAAACATGCCCTCTGCTTAAAAAAGGAACTTGTCTAAGAATTTGCCGAAATCTGGCTGCAGCCTCACCAAGGTTTTACAAGGTTTTGAAAATGTATTCATTTATTTGTTTGGTTATTGACTAAATGCTTATTAGTGCTACAATTATTTGAGAAGAAAACAATAAAAAAATGTGTTCAGAAGCATGTAAGCTTATCTCGGTTACCTGCGTTTGACTTAAGAAAGTAAGTCTAAATAAAGCTCTAAATAAATGTAATCAGGTTGCAAGATTAAAGCCTGTGATGTATTCAGAAGATAGCAGGCTTTGGATTCAAAGGCTTTTGATTGAATTGCAGCTCAAGGCCGGGCCAAGTTCATCAGATCGGCTCTGTCTCAAAAACCCAGAAGTCAGAGTGACCTGTGCTTTACGTGCTGGTGTGAGCGATGGTGAGGAGGAGTAATTGCCAAGGATTTTCTGCATTGTTGATTTAATTCACACCCCTTTATTGTTTACTGACACCTACTGGTTCCTTAGGTCACCTGTTGGGCAAACGGATATTGTTTAAATGTCTCTAGACCATGTTGCCCCCACTCTAGTGTTGTTGGGGTCATGCAAGGCCCCAAAATAGCCCCGGTCACTTTGAGTTTCTGTTGTGTGTACTGAAAAAGAAATGTGTGTCCCATACAAATCCTACCCCAGGGCGATGTAATCCAAGAGAGAGCAAAGGGTCAGAGGAACCACAAGTCAGGTCGATGCTGGACAACAAGAACAATTAAACATGGCAGAGATATAACTGTCCTGCGGTCCTGAACAAACCAGTTCCACTCTTTACAATACAAAACAAGTGAGACAAGCATCACTCGAATAAGGTCCATACACTCACACTATAGACTGATAATGTCTTCATACATTTAAATGAATGAAAGAACAGGCACTCTGAGTGTTAAGTCTATATTGTATAATCCAATTAATAATCCATTTCATTAATAATTAATAATAATTTGTTTGTGGAAAATTCAGATTCCAAACTCTACATCAACATGACAGTTTTGAAGAAAAAGAGAGGATGTTTTTTTCCCCATTTTTTGAATGAGATAATTGCCCATTCTCATCCATCTAGATGTCCCTTATCAGACAAATCTACCAAAACTAGGTAACGTGCTTCCTTTGAGTCATGTGAGTCACCAGTTTTCTTTATAACACAATCTCATTTATTATAAAGACAGTTCAATATGTCTGGAGGGGAAGAATAAGTGAAAACACTGTACAGTTAACAGACACCAGTCGCCTGCTGGTTTAATCACGCTGACTGATGGAAGAAAGGCTCACTGCAGTTCTACCCACTCAGAAAAAGCAAAGCCATTAATGCTGTGTTGGACTTCAGGGAGCCTGTTGCTTCAACAGGGTTTCAAGTCATAATCTTCCTGCGGAAAAG
Source organism: Hepsetus odoe (assembly GCA_017165825.1). Taxonomy (NCBI): domain Eukaryota; kingdom Metazoa; phylum Chordata; class Actinopteri; order Characiformes; family Hepsetidae; genus Hepsetus; species Hepsetus odoe. The sequence continues at coordinate 11,433,366 of CM029391.1, read as the reverse complement.
CTTAAGGCTTATTTAAGATCAACACTTAAAGACATATACGGTTGAGGACAAAGTCTTTTGTCTGTAGCCTACATTTATTTCTCAAGAAAACAGTGCACTACCACCAGAAACAGTGGGGGCAGAAAGGACAAGATTTCAAGTAAGACACGATGAATACATTTAAAAAATGAAAAGAGATCTGAAACAAACATGTAATGTATTTAATGGCCTCACACCACCACCATTCACAGCACTGCTTCCACTTCTGCTGAATTTCTTTTCGTCATAACCATGTTTGTTTTGTGTTAAAAATTAATTAACAGAACACCAGTGGAAAGGAGGGATGGAAGTGAGTGGGGTGACTTCATGAACACGTTTATTTCTACATGTGAAATGGAACATAAAGGAGCATTTAGGGGGTTGCAACAAAGATATCGCTACACACAGTTTAAAAGATAAAAGTGGGAAATGTGACAGTATAATAGAGTACAATGTATTTAACCTCAAAACTCTGCACGTTTTAACTTGAATCCATTTTAACGTTCACACCCAAATCATTGCAGCTGAACCACCTCCTACAGATCTGTGCTTCATGGTGCAGTGATGCATTTTATTATGTACACCCTGATATTGAAATTTTAAAAGAAAGCCTTATTTTCCTCATCAATTAGCCAAAGCTTTAGGCACTAGAATGATAATGTCAAGAACTCAAAAGCACACAAAGCTGCTCAAAGAGAGGCCACCCACACACACACTGCCTTCACCAGAGTCAGAAAACACTTATTCACCACTACAGCATATGATGGTAAGGCACACAAGCATGTATCTTTTTCTTGGTATAGATGACAGACAGACAGACAGACAGACAGATTATAAAGATTAGATAGATAGCTAGACAGACAGACAGACAGGCAGGCAGGCAGGCAGACCCAGTGAACCCCAAGACAGTTCCAAAGAGCTAGACTTATATATTGTTTATTTATTTATTTATATTCTGTTTATTTATTTATTTTAATTCATTAATATCTTAATGAATAGTCTTCCAGGCTTCCTGATAAGCAGAATGTTTTTGGTTCTCATTTTCTTTCCAGTCCCTGTACCTGAGCAGGTTGAGAGGATTGTTTTTTGTTTGCTGTTTAAGCTACACAGTGACCTATATATGAATCATGCAGATGATTACAGATGATCGATTCGTTTTGAGTGGTTTTATATGTAAAAGCAAAATTGCTTAATGAAAAAAAATATTATTGTGCATCAATTTGCAACTGATGTACAAATAAAGTAAACATCACGTACAATACACATCGTCACCGGCCAATTGATCAGAAATACCCTATAGGTGCACTTTGTAGGGTAAATATTACTGAAGCCGTTATTTTTCTATCGTCTTCTACGATCCAGCACAGGACCTCCGAGTACCTAGTGAGTGCTGGACTATTCTCAGACCAGCGGCTACACTGACATAACAGTGGCATGCTAGTATGTGTTGTGCAAGCGTGTTTGTGTGTCAGGCACAGACATGGTTCTGAGATTTCTTTACACTCCTCAGTGTCTCTGCTGAGTTAAGAATAGTCTACCAGAACGTCAAGACAGCACTGGTCCTGTGGTCAGAGACTGACCATTCACAGAGCACTAGAGGACACATGAAATGGGGAATGTTCTACAACAGCTATAGAAAAGTACAGATCACAGTCTCAATGAGAATCTTAGACCTTACTAGAAAACTGCATTTCACAAAGGTCAACCAACCAATCTGAACAACTTGGAAGAATCAGCTAAGAGAAAGCAAATCTCCACCTAACATTGTGCCAAGTTATTAGACGCCTACTTTAATAGATGCAGAGCTGTTACTGCAGGCGAGTGGGGTTCTAGTCTGAAGGGACTTTGTATTTATGCAAGCAGCTTTTAATTTGTAATTTTTTAATTTCTTTGTTTTACTGCTCATTTAAATTCTTAAATTCCATATGCAGCCACTGGGCAGGTTATACAAAAACAAACCTATTTTATATCACATCATGTTTTAATTAAAACATTTTTCATGTATCATTTTAATCATTTTTTAAAAACTTTATTTTTAAAATGATATGAAACACAATATTATATATAATATATATATACAGTACTGTGCAAACGTTTTAGGCAGGTGTGGAAAAAATGCTGTAAACAAAGAATGCTTTCAAAAATGGAAGTGTTCATCATTTATTTTCATCAATCAACAAAATGCAGTGAATGAACAAACGAGAAATCAAATCAATATTTGGTGTGACCACCCATTGCCTTCAAAGCAGCATCAATTCTTCTGTCTCTTCATGTAATCCAGACACACTGGATGATGTTGAGATCAGGGCTCTGTGGGGGCCAGAAGAACTGATGCTGGTTTGAAGGCAAAAGGTAGTAACACCAAATATTGATTTGATTTAGATTTTTCTTTTGTTCGCTCACTTTGCATTTTGTTAATTGATCAAAACAATCAATCATTATTTATATTTCTATTATATTTCTTTGTTTACAGCATTTTTTCCACACCTGCCTAAAACTTTTGCACAGTACTGTATATATAGTTTAACTGCAAAATGCATAAACAAGTGCTTAGATAAATCAATCAAAATAAATATTTATGTAAAACTGCTGTTTTTCAATGTAAGAATTCATGAATGTGTTAACTTGAAGGAAAAAGGAAGGTAAAAGTAAGTTCAAATATTGAACACAGTCTGAAACATTGATAACATTAATAATTGAGACCGGCAGTTTGAAGCAACTCTGCATAACAGCATTAGGAACACATTCAGAGTATGATAAACTGGCAAAGAAAAGGGAAAAAAATGAAGTGAAAGATAGTATAGAGAAAAAACTCAGAGGAAGAATTTTTGCATCTGGACTATTCGATGTCAGAAGGAACTAAATTCATCCTGTGGCCTCTGTCTGTGTCCTAATCTCAGCGTCTAAACAGATGATTGTATTAAACAGCAGCGCTGTACTGAGTCATGCCCCATACATTACATGCAGATGATGTCACTGCTGCATTTGGGGGGACTAGCAGTGCTTGTGTGGGTGTTTGACATGATGAGCTTTGACAATGGCACTCACAAAGTAGTCCATCTTCATGCCTCACTCAGCCCTGAGAGAAAAGGCAAGGCAACATTAGGCTGGGCTGACCAGCTTCGGTTTATTTAGGGGGTGTTTTGACCTACACTCAGGTGGGCAGAAATACTTCAGAATCAGATGTGTTTGCCAAAAAAAAGAGGTGAACAAACAAGTATGACACATCAAATCCCAAAAGGTAAACTATAGACAAATGTTGGAGATAAAAAGAAAGATTGACTAAGAAAAATTAGATATTTATTTTGATATCGCAAATAAACCAAGATAAAAAAAAAATACAATAAATAATAATAATCATCATTATTATTATTATTATTATTATTATTATTATTACTACATTTTATCTATTTAATAATAATAATCTATTTTTGGTTTATTTGTGATATCTTAGAAGTATAATTGATTTAGATTTACTGCTCAATAAAATATTGCTATATTTGTAGATGGAAATGTATTTTAGTTGGAGAGTTTGAGGATAAAATGTATTTGAATAAGTTAAACAGTTCAAAGCTTGCAACCTGTTTCAATAGAAAAAAAAATGCAAAACAAACTTTTCTTTTATTCTATATTTTGTAAATGCATTTGCCTTTTTCGTTTCCTCGGTGTTTATAACGCAGTTCTGTGTAATCTGTTTGTTTCCATGAAAGTCTTTGGAACGTATAGGTTTTTATGAATTTTATGGAACGGTAGTGTTAAATCATATCAATCTGTCCCAAAGCAGGACTTGATTTGGTTTTTGGGGTCTGAAGAACAGTGCCAGAGCTATTGCAAAAAGAAAGGTCAAGAAACTGCAGTTAAAGTACTTTTTTCAGAGGATATGAAGTCCCAAATCTGATGGACGCTCCTGCGTAATGTAAACAACATTCATTTACCCGTCAAACCTTGGATCCGACTGCAGCACTTTAATCTTTAAACGAGTTTAGGAAGCAACAGGCAATCAGGCTTTAAAAGCATGCCTTTGTGCTTTTAAACACTGGAGCACAAGCATGCATTTTTCTTTAATTTGGATTTGAGTAGGCCGAAGACAAGTAACGCTGGTGGAATTCATTCTCTCTCTCTCTCTCTCTCTCTCTCTCAGTCTGTCACCTCATCTCATCACTCCAAGCTGTCATTCAGCTTCACAACAATTGCCACCAGGAAAAGGTGACACTGATGCTCCACACGCTGCTACGAATACACAATTACAAAGTGACTAAGCAGCTACAGAAATAACTTTAAAAGCTCTGCATATATTAGTCCACCCAAATCCAATGAGCAGTGGGGGGGTGTAGAGAAACAGAGAAATAAAGAGGCAAAGGAAGAAGAGGAGGGGTTGCAGTGTAAGATTATCGGCTGGATGGATGCAGAAACAATGACACACAGAAGTGGGGACTGAGAAAAAGGGACAGGACAAAAGAGAGGGTCAGCGTGAGAGAGAAAGAGAAAGGTTGCAGTGTGAGAATGAGTGTGTGTGTGTGTTTGCTGTCAGTTGTGTTGAAGGTGAATGATGCAATAGTGCAGTGAGTGTGGCAGAGCTAGCTGTGTGTAGCTTTAACTCATTCGCTATTACATCAGGCCTGTGCTCCTGAGACATCAATGTATGTCACACGCACTGTCACAGCCAAACACACACTTCAGACTGACTAACAATGTTTTTGCACACACACACACACACACACACACACACACACACCCAGACCTGCACTTTTGCAGACAAAAGTCATGGTGACAGACAGTCATAAACACATCTGCAAAATTTCTGAACTGCATAAGCCTGCACACTTTCCCCCACAGACAGACACACACGCACACACACATTCCTAGGTAATGTGCTGTTACTGTCAGAGAGAACAGAGTGTTGGTGAATGGATGTGAATCAGTAGTCATTAGTGTAAACGCTCACACAGATAGAGTCACTCAATCGAAACAGAGCACATTATTGTCGGCTCAAACACACACTCTAAACGACATCTAGTTAGCATCTCGACTGAGGAGGGGCTTCGGGGAGAATGAACGATTCATCATGATGCAAACTAATGCAAGGGTGCCAAAGCATCCAAACCCCTGCGATCAGCTGAATGGAATCCTGAGAGACAGGAGAGTGATTTGAATGCAATAGAATGGAATCAAATCAGATTGAATTAAATGGAACTGAATGAAATCGAACTGAATTTTTTTGCACACTTTCTGTTTATTTGGCTCCTTTTGTATTTTTTCCTCCCAATGTCCTAAACTGAAATAAGTGAATAAACTTTTTTTTTTTTAAAGTAAATTGAGAGGAACGTTTCATAAACGTTTCATGTCTTTAAACATGAAAAATATCTGTTTGATATCATATCTTTGATTTTCACACTAACTTACATGCAGGTGTATTGTGATTGAGATATGCATTGCAATAAATTATGTATATTTAAATATATATATTTTATAAAAACATTACTGAATCACTGAGGTGACATGGTTCAAGATCTACCTGCATTATTTTGATGAAAACAAAATACTTGAGATCACATGAACACTGTGATACATCAAAAGACTCACGGCACAAAGTGAAAACATTTTGAACGTTTTAAAAACTGTCACCATATATTATATTATAAATATTATGTTAGTTTTCATAGTCTTACAATCTAGTTTTAGCCAGGCCTTTAAACCTCTATATTTTAATATTATCTGTCACTAGCAGCTCTTTATTCACACTCGCCCAGTTCCGTGAATGTGCAACATGATGTCTTAAATGAACTTCAGATTCTTCACTGCCCTTAATGGTCCATCCTGAGTGACTTTCTTTGTACAGGTGAATTGTAACAGGACGTCCAGGGATATATATACTTATACCAGCTCTTTTAACAGTTGTGGCAATTTTTTTTGCTTATTATTCTATGTATGTGGTATTATAAAAAATATCTTGAATCAAACATGTTTGATGAATGTGAATGTGTGTGTGCGTGTGTGTGAAAAAAGCTCCTCATAGCCTTGAGGTGAATAAATGTGGGAGTGTGTGTAGGAGTATGGACCGAACTGTTTGTGAACAAGGCTGAAAAACTCTCTTCACACATGAATCTTTCTGTGATGGATGCTTCAGAATCAACAAAAAATGGAAATAATATTTTTTCCCAAATAACTCATAAATGGTGAGAGAAGGGTAATATGAAAGTGACAGAGGCAGAGAGAGAGAGAGAGAGAGAGAGAGAGAGAGAGAGAGAGAGAGAGAGAGAGAATGAAAAGCAATGCAGATAAAAGGAATTTTCATGCTTAAGGACTAATTCCATGGCATCTGGCACAATAATTGCATCACATACTGTATGTGGGGCACCTACTCCAATCCCTCCAGCAGTGAACCCCCCAGCAGAGAGAGAGAGAGAGAGAGAGAGAGAGAGAGAGAGAGAGAGAGAGAGGAATGCATCTACATCTGTGCAATTCAATCTTAGCCAAGTTCCCCACAAAGACAGCGAAGAAAAACGAGAAAAACGATCGGCGTCTCAACAGCAGCCAACCTGATAATCTCTAGCCCAGATTTTCAGTTGTAAAATACATCTTATTTCCTTAGATATTAAGGAAATTGAATCCTTAGCAGTATATATGAAATGAATCTGGAATAGTGGTACACTGATTTTCTGTAATGGCACTTCAGTCCCAGTTGGAGAAGGTTTAAAGCAAATTCTCTGGAAAAAAAAAAAAAAAATCTGTGAATCATTCTTCTGTAACCCTTTATGCAGTCACACATTGTTATTTCTAAGCACTATGTGTGATGATCTGCTCTTTTTATAAGAATGGAATATGTGGAAAATTTTCTCTTTTTCTGTTCCCAAATGAATCTGAGTACACTGACCTTCCATCACATTCTTTTTTTTGTGCCGCCCTCAGTTCGCATGCTGAAGTTGGCTCTGAATTTTGCATGCTTCTCTTTGACCAAGGGCCATGCAATCTTTTGCCAAAGAACAGATTCTACCTTCCCTTTCTGCTAGGCTGTCTCTCCTGGGTTGGATGATCTGAAGAGGAAATCCTCTAATTTGAATTTGTTTTCCTTCCAGCCATTACAATGAATGTGAAAAGGTGCATTGATCTGAAGATGGCAAATGAAGCGCAGCAATTTTAGAACATTAGTTATAATAATTTATAATAATACTCAGCAGAGATTGCATTCAAAGGCAATGTGATCAAATAAAAAGGAAAAAAAAAACAAACAAACAAAAACATTCTTGATGATTTTTTATCATCAATAGTGAAGTGAAAGTGACTATTTGTCATACAGCGCAGTACAGCACACGATTAATTAGATAACATGCAACCTCTGCGTTTCACCCATACACACAGCAGGGGGCAGCTATTTAACGTGCCCAGGGAGCAGTGTTGGGGACGGTACCTTGCTCAAGGGTACCTCAGGGCAGCCTACTGATCTGGGATTTGAACCCACAACCTTCTGATTCTGGGTCCAAGTCCTTAACCTTTAGGTCACCGCTGCCCCATGGTAGCGAGAAGTAAATAAATAGCAGGAAGAAAATAAATAAATAGATAGGAAATAAATGGTTGGGGTGTAGTGTAGTGGGTAATACTACTACCCCCCATCCAATTGCCTGTCTGGTCATGCAAACCACAACACAACATAAAGAGTCCTTGGGCAAGACTTTCAACGCTACATTTGCCTGCATCTATAACATGATTCAGTTTTAAGTCATTCCAGATAAGGGCATCTGCTAAATGCGTAAATGTTGCGATGCCGGCCTGGGGAAGTGGCCAGCACACACTTGCTGGGAAGCCAAATACACATCCAAAGACAAATACACACAAGCCTGCAAAGGTTCAATATGAAGCTAACAAACTGATAATGAAGCGAAACAAAAGTCGTACCACCTAATTTGCCAAGGGAGTCCATCACCCAGTCAAGCAGTCAGTCATCTGTCTCCTCCAGGCAGCTCCTCTCTCAACTATCTGGAGAGTTGTAAAGTGTTTGGCTCCTCCACTAATACTTTTCAGGTGTGCCTTATTAGAGGAGGAGTCCAGCACACCATTAGTGGGGCATATGCTCTGTAAAGTGACCTTGGGATTGAGAAAGGCACTATATAAATAAAAATAATAATTATTATTATTATGTGACAGCCGTGTCCCTTCTCCACCGCCATACGGTAAATATCCTCCAGGATTCAGTGTTATAAAAAACCCTGAACTGTACTGTTTAATGAAAAGGATTGTTTCCTAAATAGCTATTATTAAAGTTTTATTTACAAGATCTCTTTCTTCCTGTATCTTTGATGCATTTCATACCAAAAGGAATGTAGATGTACCCAAGCTCTTGAAGCTCTAGAAGTGTGAAACATATACTCATTTTCACTTCAAATATATAGGTCCGCTGGCAATTATATCACTGTAAAAACACAACACATTTCCATTACTTTACTGGGGCATTAAGTCATTAAGAAACTCAATATAGTTCCAAAAAGCTGCATTTTTCTAATGATTGCCATGCATCAACCTCACCATTAGCTAAACTTCATCACCTTTAATAAGACTCACTGATTTCAGTTTGATTGTCATAATTTATCACACCTTGTCTTGTGTAGGTTATTAGCTTGTGTAAGGAATGTGTGTGTGCTAATAAGCAGTAGTGACTAACTCAAAAGCAAAGGACAAGGTGAGGGATAAGGACTCCATTGCACTGCGTAATTACTGAGTGAAAGAGTAAAGTGAGGTTCTACCTGAGAAATGTGAATGGCCACATACAAATGCTCCTCTCGCTGCAAGTCAATTCATAAAGAACACGAGATATAGTTAAATCAAAAAGAAAAGACAAGGCAGTTGGTGACTCTCTCTCTCTCTCTCTCTCTCCTCTCTCTCTCTCTCTCTCTCTCTCTCTCTCTCTCTCATGCTCTTATATAACAAGGACGTGGGAGACGGCTTGAGGAGGACGCGGTGAGCTCATCATAGTGATGGAGGATTAATGTGGGGTGTGTATGATGTGTTCAGTGCACATGGAAATCATGGAACAAGAGAAGAGAAGAGAAGAGTTGGAAAGAAAAGAAATGAAAAACAAAAAAATGAAAAAGAGCAGAGAAAAACAAAACAGATAACAAAAATTAAAACAGATAAGTCAGAGAAAGGATAAAAATGAAAAATAAGAAAGAAAGGGAAATGAAAAAGAAGAGAAAAACAAATAAGACGTTATGAGAAAAGAAGAGAAGAGAAGAGAGGAGAAGAGAAGAGAAGGAAAAAATCAGACAAGAGCTAAAAAATGAAAAAGGAGAGAAAAACAAAACTGACAGATGACACGAGAAGAGAAGAGAAGAGAAGAGAAGAGAAGAGAAGAGAAGAGAAGAGAAGAAGAAAGTGCAGGATAAAAAGAAGAGTGCAGGGGAAAGCGGACTTGGTACATTCATGTGGAAAGAAGGATCAGGCCTAGAGGGGCCAGCCTGAGCTTAGCAGACCCCCTTGCTTCATGCTACTGAGAGGGCATTTGTGTATATGTGTGTGTGTGTGTGTGTGTGTGTGTGTGTGTGTGTGTGTGTGTGTGTGTGCACGCGTGTGTATGTGCGTGCATGTGTGTGTGTGTGTGTGTGTGGCAACAGGGGGGAGGGCCTGCTTAAACGAGAGTCATTCTGATGAGTATTTGAAGTGAACCATGTGAAAACATGTCTGAGCGTGTGTGTACATGCACTGTATGCACACAGTGTGTAGACATGCATCTGTCAAATCTGTGCAACATTGTGTGTGTGTGTGTGTGTGTGTGTGTGTATGTTGGGGTGTTGGGGGGGGGTAAGGTGTTGCTATCTCCACACGTCTCTGTCTCAGCCTGCTGATTGTTGTGGATTGAGAAAGAGGGTCAGAGAAGCAGACACATGCTGGTCCAAAATACACACACACACACACACACACACACACACACCTCGTTGTCTGACAGAGTGTCGCCGTGACAAATGGGAGCGGACGTGTTCCGCCCCGCCGGCCCTCTATCCGCCTCCCCTCTGCAATGACACACAGCAGAGAGAGAGGGACAAATAAATAAATAAATAATACACAATACTCCGCCGCAAAATATGAAAAATTGCTCTCTCTCTCTCTCTCTCTCACACTCACACACACACACACACACACACACACACACACAGGCACCCAATGTCCTCTAATTCTCTCTTGATAGATAGTGCTCATCCAAATTTTGATGACACCTTGACATTCAATTGACACAATATCCACCAATAAGTGTATTATTTCATTCTTAATATTGTAAAGAACATGCACCAAAAGAGAGGACTCACTAAAGCTCTTTAAACCTTTTTTATTTTTCATAAAAAGATAACACTTATTAAATTTGAACTCTACAAACACTAATTTCATTGCTTAAAAAGCAACAACAAGCAAAAAAACAAACAAACAAAAAAAACTAATATCTCAAACAGAAAAAATGTCAAAAAAGAATTTAATTCTTTTTCTCTATCCAGATAAATACAACCCAGAGAGCTCTCCCATCGGTTAGGCTGCACTTCAGGAACAATCCATCAGATGAACCACCATTATAATAACGATGTGAAATTTAAATGAACCAACCACAGAGGAGCCAAGTTCATGAGAACAATGACTGCAGATATGAGCAGTTCCATGAAACTTGCTCTATGAAACTTGAACATTTGCACTTCTGCATATTAGTGACTCCACAGTTTTGTGTGTGTTTGCTGCAGGATGTTGAGTGAGGTTTTCTCCAGTTGTGAATGGTCAGATGATTGGGAATAGAGGCCAGAATGGTCAGTGACTTTGGCTCAGATTCTCCTCTGCAGTGCAACACCGTGTCTCTAAGGGCCAAACCTAAAACCAGCATTTCACTACTTTTCCAGGAAGCTCAACTGCCGTAGCTCATGACAGCAGGGGCACCGAGTGACTTTGCATGTCCTGTCTCGCTCTTATAGTTCAATTTATGCACAACAAAATAAATGTCTGTTACAGCCTGATGTCTGCTGTCCTTTCCCAGAATTAAATGTGCCTGTCTGTGACCAATCAATCAGCCACACGCCTTTACAGCCGGTAAAACAGTGCCTTCACAGGCATTAAGGGTCCAATCTAAAATAACTCTGTGGCAGCTCAAGGACTAAGCCTGAGTATACTTACAGATACGATAAATGTATGTATATTATTAGTCAAGCATTTGAGAACACTTGCTTGAACGTATTCAAAAGACATGTTGATTGAAAGGCTTATGCTCATCCCCGCTGGTTTATAATTGAGTTTTTGATTTTAAGGCCACTTTAGTCCCTGGAAATTTATTTTAAACTCAATTTAACTGCAGTTAGATATTGTAGAGGCTTTTGAAGCTAACTCACAACTTGTGAAACACAGCCAAGGGAACTAAAAAATCCTTTTAAATGCAGATGAAACATCGTGTGATCTTATTGAGCCACTTGATTTCAGCACCAGATCAATGGACAAGAATGGTTTATTAGTTGGTTTCTTAGTTGGTAGTTTTCCAATTAGAAACTAATTGTGGGTCATCCAAGACATACCGTACATCAAACACATACCCTGCTTTTTTCTTGAAAAAAGCTAAAAATAACTATTTAAAAGCTTTTAAAGAAACCTTTTCAAACCAGCAGCTATGTCACAATCTAAAATGCTTAGTCCTGGCACACAGAGCTATTACACATGGCTTTCAAATGTTTTTGAAACCCACGGACTTATAGAATTTCACATATTTTTGGTAAATTAAGTGACTCTAAACATCAGAGGATGTTCACAATGCCATAGAAATGAACAAGAAGTTCAATAGCTCTAAAAAGAACTTTATACAAAGTTATTCCATGAGGTTTCAAATATGATGCTTAAAGCCTGAAACACTTTTATGAAAGCTTTTAAACTACAGATGAAGAAGAGAAGAAGAACAAGAGTATTTGAAGTCCCTACATCATCAGTAGAACCATTTCTTGCTTGTTTCATTGTGTCACATATTTTACATTGGCTACATCTTACCATGTCTGTCAAGCATGATCTGCACTGATGGATACACCAATGGATCATCTTTATTGTGTCTTATTATTCATTCAGTTTCAAAATGGCCTTGATTTTGAGAGGGTAGGCAGTAATGCAAAGTAAAAATGATGGATAACTTGCTTCAAATGCACTGAAACGATAGATAACAGAAAATGCAGATTGTTGCCAGAAAAATAAATACTCACATAAGGTGCAGATCTTGGAAAACTCTACTTAAGAACCATAATGAAGTGTTCGTGGTTGGAGGCAGTGCTGGAGCCTTTCCCAATGCTTAGTGAAAGGTGGAAAAATCAGCCTAGACAGGTCACCCTGTTGGGATCCAGAGACAACAGTCTAACAGAAGGGGGGACTAAGACATGACCCTGAAAAAAGTGTCAAGTCAAGAGAAGATCTGGAAGACCTACAAATAGCTCGCTTTGCAAAATATAACCCACAGTCTCTTCATAACTATAACAGCTGTCCCACAATCACTATAGAAACCAAAGAAGAAAAGAAGTAGGAAATTATAAACATACATCAGAATCAACTTTGAACAACTTCAATAAAGGACATATTAGGTTTTTGAAATGGCCATCATCCTTAGACTGTTACTGAATAAGTAGAACTACACAAAGGCAAACAGACTCAACAGTCACACCAAGAATGGAAATTTAGCATCTTCAGTCCACCTGACATTCTTGTGTTTGAGTTGCAGGGAGAACCTGGAGCACCCGGAGGAAACCCACGCAGACGAAGAAGAACATGCAAAATTCACGTAGAAAGGAACCAAGTGGGAATTGAATCAGGACCCTCTTGCTGTGAGGCAACATAACTACACTGAAAATGATCACAAACCAAACAGCAGAGTCCCACCCTGTGTCTGACAAGATTCCTATTTATTTTGCAATCATTTAACAATAACCAAAAAGTTCTCAAATCTCCTTTTCATCAAGTAAAGCCTTCGTATTTGGGGCAGCGGTGGCTTAGTGGCCCCAGATCAGAAGATTGTGGGTTCAATTCCCTCACCAGCAGGTTGTCCTGAGGTACCCTTGAGCAAGCTACCGTCCCCGTCACTACTCCCTGGTCACTTTCAATAGCTGCACGTGTGTGTATGGGTGAAACGCAGAGGTTGAATTTTGTTGTGCTGTGCTGCGTTTCACACAGACAAGGGTAGTCACTTTCACTTTCATTATTTAAATAACAAATACATGAACTGTCACTCTCTCTCTCTTCACCTCACCAGTCATTACAGCAAATCTCATTTTGTCCAGTCTAATCTATGCGAATGTGCTCTGGGATTAATGTAAATGTAGTTATGCAATCTGATGAAAAATGTTCCGTCAGCTTTTTACAGCACCCTTGATAACTGAGCAAAAATACAGAGAACAAAATAAGATGAGATGAGGCAGACAGTTTGAAATTCTTTGACAGACTGAAATAGCACTCAGATTGCTGGGTGTTTTACTCAAAACACGGTGTAACATAGTGTTCTCTTATGTTTCTTTGCAATCCCTCATTAGTCCATTTTCTCCACAGTCTCTCTCTCCCTCTCTCTCTCTCTCTCTCTCTCTCTCTCTCTTTCTTTCCAGGATGGCTCTCAAGCAATTGGAATGTTGGACTGCTGGAGACACAACACTACACATTTCACAGCTTTTAAATACAATTAGGCTTACACTTGTTCAGTTATGATAAACAGAAAACAGCACACAGACCAGTGGAAAGCTGCTGCGATTATAGAGCTGAGTGTGTTTGTGTGTGTGTGTGTGTGTGTGTGTGTGTGTGTGTGTGTGTGTGTAGGAATCTTAAAGAGAACAGCAGGGAAAGTGAGCAGTGTTGCATGGCTGAATGTAAATTCTCCAGTCAGATGGGGTAAAAATAAATGGCAGTGTGTATCAAATGTAGAACAGTGCTTTGGCAAAGGTTGGTTTTCTTGGGTTTTCCATTCAACACACACATGCACAAATGCTCAAATATAGTTGCCAGTTTGTCACATGAAATGGCTTATACAAAAAGAAAGAAATACAAAGAAGTGAAGGTAGTTCTGGATAGTAAACCAATGTTTTTAATGTATGCGATGCAACGCCCGAACCCTTTCACCACCACTCCAAAGAAAAGTCTCTCACCTCGTTTTCTGTGCATGTAGATGTCTTTCATTTTGCCATAAAGAAAATGTGGTCCAGGTTTTTGCAGAACTGGTTTACAATTCAGCCAATTTGGAAGGATTTCAAGCATGAACAGCCCTCTTAAGGTCCTGCCATAGAATCTCATTAGGGACAAGGCAGCTCCAAAAGCTGACTACTGGAATTATGTTTTTTTTTCTTTTCTTTTCTGGAATGATGTGTTATTTAATGACAGATGTGATAGGTCCCCTGTCTCAGTGGGTCCCATTTTTAACTCATTCGTACATAGAACACTTTTTCAAAAGGCTTTGGAGTCATTAAGGGTTTTTTTTGTTGTTGTTCTTTTTTTTTAAGCATGAGACAAACCATTATGTTCCTATTGCTTAATAGTCTTTTAATAGTCTTCAGTGGACCCCAGTGCCTTGTCTTTTTCTACTTGTATAATCATGAATGCTAAACTTATCTTTCTCCTTAGATGTTTCTTTGGATTCTGTTGGGACCACCCAGATCACCAGCTGGAATTTTCCTCCATTCAGAGATTCTCGCTGTGATTGCTTGAGACCCAGCATCGTAGAAATGGCTGTTTTGCCCTGATATGTTTAAATAACTTTTGCATGTGTGTGTTTGTGACATAATGTGGTGCTTGTTGAGAAATTTCAGCCTAATTCACATTACTGGAAAGTTTTTATTTAAGTGACATTAAAATTCAACAAGGCTGTCAATGTTGGTATATTTTCATTCTTAATAAGTTAAGCAGAAAAGTTGTTGGTCAGCCCAATTTTTCCTTATTTGCTTATAAACTTGCCACAAAAATGTACAAAAACAAACAGACACACACTCACTCTGGCATGTTCACATGGGTTAGGTGTCCCTGGACGCTCACATGCTTCAAGGGCCAGGGGAGACACTGCCTGTCACCAGCTCACTAGGGATTTCACAACACCTCTGTTTTCCACATTGTCTCCATGGAAACCAATCCTCAAATGGCTATAAGGTAAGGTCTGAAATAAACAAGTATGCAAACACATACATCGCTACAAAACACACACCTGGTATCTTTTCACCCACATGTTCACCTGCTGCCACAGACAATTACACTAATACAGCTTGTGTTTTATGAGAGGCGATGAGGGAACTGCAGTTAAGCCTCCCAGCTCAAACAAGTCAATCGACACTCTCAGCTGCTCAAAGGCATGGCATAGCCTGTGCTCTGGCATGGCATGGCAGATATTCTTCTCAGTAAGGTGTGCAAGAGGAACAGACTGTATGACCCTTTATCTATTATGCTATGAACACAGTTGCTCCCATAAAAACATCTGTTAAGGCATGGGACTGATCACATGGCTACAGGTCAACAGGCTTCAGGGCCTTACAAAGACAAAGCCTACCTGATGTAAATTTATTACCATTTGCATTTTTGCACAGATTGAAATATCCCCTCTGTGTTGTTAATAGGGTTGGGTTCAAGTGCAACCAAAATAAAAAATAAATAAATAATAAATAAATAAATAAATAAGGATGATTTTGTAACACTTCACTGTAGGGAAGTAGACAAAGCTTATTCCAGCAACACTGTCTTGTTTGAAACTGACTAAAGTAGCCTTTATGACAAATGATACTTGTCATAAAATTTGAAATGTTTTTATTTCATGTCTGGTGTTACTATTAACGATGATTGGTCATAAAATGAGATTGGAGGGTTAAACGAAAAACAGCTATGAACAGCTCGCATACTTTAGTTAAGTGAAACTGGGTTTTGAACTCATGATCTTCCAATCCTGGGGCCTAGTCCCTAATCATTAGGCTGTTGCCACCCCAAAGAAGTGCCCTGCGATTTTTTGCGTGTCATCCAAACGAAGGAATTAACAGTGTTTCTATTTTAATCATTGCCTCATAATATCATACTCATTATTTAGTTGTAACTAGCAGTCCAACCCAAATAAAAAAGCCTCAACACCTAACTGTAGACTGCTGGATGGCAGACTTTGGAGACATGGGTTAAAAAAAAAAAAACTAAATAGGACAGAGTAAGAATCTAAAGGCATTAAATTATGTGTAATAAGTGATAAAGCATTTTACATAGAATAGATCGGTTGTGTGCGTCTACTACTTGGGCAGGGTGTAAATCAGCTGAAACTTAGTCAATGGTTTTTTTTGCTCCCATTTCCCAGATCCTTGTACTACATTTCCTCTGAAGAAAAATCTGGAAACGAATGTGTTTGTGTGGGTGTGTGTCATCTTTTGCGCAGACACAGCAGAGAGATTTGTAGTGGACCTGCTTCTCTTGTATTGAGCCTTGAAGGACTTTTATGTGCTAATGACTCCATCTAATGAAACCTTGTAAAACTCCACTCACAGTGCCATGGAGGAAGTCTAAATTAGGGGCTTTAGGGTTACTAATCCAGTCAGTCCTCTGTTGGTAGTGTTATTGTTTTTAATCCCACAGAATTTTAAGATATTAGGAGTACACAAAATGATGTGGAGGAGAATTATATTTTCTTCTGATTTTCTTTTTCTATTTATTTTTCCAGATTTTCAGCTCATTTTAGGCGTACGGCTAAGACTCGATACCACCAACACCGTCACCTTTTCAAACTATCATTAATGCAGCATCAGTGGGCAGATCAACACGCTTGGAGGAGAACACTAACTGCAAATTCTGTTACTTTAGTTAACAGGCTGTTTTTTTTTTAAACAATGGGAGATGCCATGTGCTCTCTGCACTCTGGGTTTCAGCGTTACCGCCCCGCCCGCACTGCTGATAGTTATGCCACTGCTGTGCTCCCTTCAACAAAAACCCCACACTATCCACACTCCTCTCCAAATAAGCCCTCATCTGCAATGCTTGCTCTCAAAGTCAAACTCCGCTGGTGCTGTTTCAGCATGACAGGTTTGAGCAGTGAGCTCGCAACGGCCTTGCATAAGCAGGATGTGCCTGAGCCAAAGCTGAGTCTCACCTCCAGCCCGGAGCCCCGGGGATGGGGTACAAGGACGGGGAGGAGTGTGTATGAATGTGAGAGCTTCACCATGATACGCCTGCCTGTACAAAACAATCAAGATGGCACATGTGCCACTGTGAATTAGTGTGTAAATGTTAGCTAACGTTAATCTCCTAGTGCAGTCATCCTCAGCACTCTCTTTAGCCCCCCCCCCCCATGTCTTCTGATATGAGCCAAGCATGTTTCTAGGGATAACACTCACAGCCCCTCAAGCAGATTTAAACTAACACTTCGTGCTAAAGGCCAGTCATTTGAGGATGCTCCCTGAACCAGTGAAGGTAAAGAGAGCAGTCAGGCCGAACTGCAGTTGATGTGGGAAGTTTTATTACAGTGTGAGGGTTCACCCTGAATGAAGCTTTTATAACGTATTAAACAGTCAGTCACACACACTATTCTCCTTACTTAGTATGGCGATCAAGTGAGAGTGAGGCTTTCTGGGAGGATGACAACAGGACTGCTGCTTCTTGTGTACTTTTTTGTGATTTTTACCCCCTTGTTAAAACTTTGCCATGTCAAGGCTCCATCCAGCAAAGCTGATTTGTCCACAGATATTAGAGGAAGGTGGAATCAGCTGGAAGGAAAATATTGTTTTTCATTAGGGAGGTCTATGCCGTAAATAATTTAGGCTTTCATAAAAGCCCAGAGAGCAACAACAAAGTTCTAAGATTTTTATTTTTTATTTTTTTAAATGTTGTTTACCTCCACATTGTGATTCCGTAATTTATCTTTTACCTAATCTGGAAAAGAAAATATGCAATTAATTTGAAATATTTAATATGCTGGAGGTTTCACCGAGACAAACATAAAATGAAAATAGTTCTGCACCATATCTGTGATGTGTTTGTTTGCAACAAAGATAAGGAAGCTGGGTGAACATCCTCAGTGATATGGTGATTTCATCCTTTTTTGTCAGACATTGGAAGCATCTTAAATGGAGTCATGGAAAATCAACCTGGATTTTTTACCAAAAGTGCAAATACAACTCCTGTCATTAGCAGGATGTTCAGCCATCTTTTTTACTAGGTAGCAAACAGACATATTGCACATATGACACAAAACTTTGTTAAATAGCTGACCATTCTACCTTTGCAAAACATACTTTAAATAAATCATTCATTTATTGCCTTACTTTTTCCAGATCAAGGAGAGGACAAAAATGCTGGTGGAGGAAGATCATATGGAATTATCTTTTAAGATGTGTTTTTCGATCTCAGTCCATTTGGAAATATGTAGTGGAAAAAGTCCATGTCAAGTATCTTCCCAGCAAAGCTGATCTGTCCACAGTGATTCCAGAATGGTGGAAACAGCTGGATGGAGAATGGATTGATTGATGGATTGGTCCTGGATAGATGGTTTTTCATTTGTGCAGTCCAGGCCTCAAATAATTAAGGCTTCTTAAAAGCCTAAGGAGGAGCAACAAATTACAAAACATGTTTTATAAGGTTGTTTTCTTCCATGCTGTTTCCATATTTGCACCATATACTTTATGGTATTTATTTATTTGCATCAAAGCAATATATCTGAGTGAACATCCTCTAAACCTGGTGATTCAATCCTTTTTTGCCAGGGTCAATTTTTTCGTGTCAAGTGAATGAAGAGCCGAGACTAATCTGCTCTTGGAACCTGGAATCAGTGGGGAATCAATCTTGCAATCTGCTGATGAGGGCCAACACTTACGAGTTAATGCCACTAGAGAGGCTAGGGATCTCCAGTTTAAGGATTCATGTAAAAACGTTTTATTTTATATGAGATGATTAGGCTTGTATATTTTATTTAAATTGACAAACTGCAACAGAACCTTGGCGTCTGTTCTGCTGAGATTGTGAAAGTGATAGAGTCAAATCAAGTCTTATAGTTTTTTCTATAAAGGTTGTATTTTTTACAACCGTTGTCAAAAAGAAGCTTCAGGTCTGAGCCCCAAGTGAGCGAGCCGAAGGCAAAACTCACAAAAGCTGGAAGAAATCTTGGGAGCAAGGCTCAAAGGGGGATTCCATCCTCCTCTGGCCAAAACCGAATAATCAAGAAAGAAAGGGAAGTGCATTTTATAAGTTAAATAGATTTCAGCGCCAATTGCCGGTAAAGTGGTTGTTAGAATAAGGAGGTCCAATGGTGAAATGGTGATTAGCTAATACTAGCGATCAGTGCAGCTTTTGTTGGTCTGGGTTTGTGGCAGCAGCTCATGATAAACACGCTTCTGATGTGACCTTCACAACAATATTACTTAATATTTAACTATAATCATAAATGCACTTATGAAGAATAAAGCCATGATTGAAAAGCTATCCCATTACTTCAGATGCCACAGCATGGGATTATGGGATTGTGCAGTGTCCAATATCCAGGTTTGAGGAGATGTATGAGTAAATGGTTTTGGGCACTATTTAGAATTGTACAATATCAGCCGTTTTTCAAAATTTCTGCATAATTCAATCATTGTAAGAATCATTGAGGGTGATTTGAGGTGTACTGGTGCACAGCAGAGTGGAAAATGCTTTTTCTTTTCAGTGTTAATAACAGGGATCAGTGAGGTCTATGCAGATAATATTCACTAAATATAAAATGTTTCAGGAATTAGGCAGCTTTTATGTCTCCATTTTTGCAAAAACGTTTCAGCAAGCGAGCTTTCAGATGTCTGGTTCCCATCACTAAATAATTCTGACTTGGTAAGAAGAGAACTGAACATTTCTCACCACATCTGACGTTATCTTAATGATGTCATTATGCAGGAATTCAGAAAAATTCCCTAAAAATCAATTTCGGTTTGGCCTCTCCCATTTCCCAGATCCTTGTCTTGTACTACATTTCCTCTGAAGAAAAATCTGGAAACGAATGTGTTTGTGTGGGTGTGTGTCATCTTTTGCGGAGACACCGCAGAGATTTGTAGTGGACCTGCTTCTCTTGTATTGAGCCTTGAAGGACTTTTATGTGCTAATGACTCCATCTAATGAAACCTTGTAAAATTCCACACGTAGTGCCATGGAGGAAGTCTAAATTAGGGGCTTTAAGGTTTCTAATCCGGAGAGGGTTGGTGCTGTAGCTGGGCCTCCTCTAAAGTGCCCCCTCCCTTCCCCACCCTGCTCTTAATGCTTCATTTAGACTGCACAGCATGTTTCCATATAAATCATAGATCTAATAAATAGTGAAGGAGCATGATGATTAAAATGCACATAATTACGCAAAAGGCTTTTTGGGGTCTGACAAATCAAGGAGTTGGGGTCTCAGACACTTCTTTTTTACTTTTCTTTGCTTTTCTTTCTTTTTTGAAAGAATGCTTTTCTTTCGGGGCTTAATTGGCCACTTTTACTTGAGCACATGAGTCTATGCACGATAAACCCCAGCATCATTCTGTATGTAACATCAACTTATCAGGTCAGGTTTAGGGAGCAGAGGTTGGGACAGAGGTTGGGACATGCCCTAAAATTTGGAAATTTATAACACAGCAGACAAACACACTCACGCTCACTGCCAGGCTGCTCCATTATGATCAATACTGAGATCACTACAATTTAACATGATTTTTCAACTTTGCAAATATTGTGCGCAAGTCATTTCCACCTGTGCTGTTGAGGCTCTCCAAAGAGGAGCTTTTTGTTTGGGATGCACAGCTTTTACTTTGCCAAATTGGAGAGCCAATGGCAGACAATTATAACTCTTGTGTAATTCTAATGAGTGAAAGTAACCATTTTTTATTGCCAGCACACAGCATAGCACTCATTCTCTACATTTAACTCATACACAGTGTGCAGCCATATCCAGCACCTGGGGAGCAGTGATAGGAACGACACCTCAGGGTACCTCAGGGCACCTACAGGATTCAGACCGATGACCCTCTGATCCTTAGGCTAGTCTCACTGCTGTTTTTCTTTGCTACTCATTTTAAGTCCATTATTATTCGTTTTTTTTTTTTTTAATAATTCCTGACAATTAAAATCATAAAATCATAAGCAAAATTAACACTTAATTAATTGAGCAGCCCTAACAAACAATCAGTGTTTGATTAAATGGGGAAATATTTTAGCTACGAAAAATAATAATGAGTAATAATTAGCGAGTCCATGTGGTCCACATATGCCAACAAAGGTTCTGAAAGGTTCTGAAACCGGTGATGCTGTAAAAACCAACACAATTACATGCGGCCGCCTATTCTGCTTACAGCAGCTTGATCTACACCTCACTAAAGTTGAGTGTTTCTGCCTGGACTAGTTTTTGAATGAGGCAGCCAGTCAGAACAGAACCCTTTTCCATATATCAGTGCTGAATATAGAGAAAAAGTTTCATCCTGAGGATTAAAGAAAGTGGAATCATGGTCATGTTTCGCTCATGGCCAAAAAGCGATGGAAAGTGATAGAAATAAAATACAAAGTCAGAATTTCTGTCTGTTTGCCAACAGGAAGGTATGTTAAAAAGTGGAATCATCTGGTCAATGAGCTGCAACGGAGCAGGTTATTTCAGTTCTTGTGTCTTGGTTAATGTAGTGGCTGAATGAGTTTGGATTGGACTTTTTTTGTGTCAGCACAGCACAGTCTTATGTTATGTGCAAGAAGTGGGGAGGGTTATGAGAGGATATACTGTAGGATCACAGGCACCTCAGCAGCTGGGGAATGTCCACTGTGTTTAGTGTGCATGACTGAGACAGCATGCTGTGGAGGAGAGGCCAAAGGCGCATTGCCATCTTCATCAGCTGAGCACCACTGCCACCTTGTGCCAGAGCGGAGGGGAGACATCAAAGTGGTGAAAATCGATTGAAAATCCTCAGCATGGTTTCTCTTCAGTCAGAATCTCTAATTACATGCTGTATTGCTTGTCGCGAGCTCTACATCAAGTCGCACTGATGCTTGCATTAATCTTAGTAATGAGTCTCTTCCCCACTAGTGGCGAAGGGCGGCCAGGATGGCATCAGTTTACCCAGGAGAGCATTAAAGGCAACAAGAAACCCTGGCAGCCCCGACTGCTTCTTCCCTGCCTAATCAAAGCCATTCGTTCTCCACAGACAGCAAGGTCTACAGCCAACATCAGGGACTGTTTAGTACGCTTTAGGACAGGAAAGATAAGTCCCCGCTGTCAAAAGGATTCAAGGTTCAAGTATCACAGTCATCAGAACTGATGGAACAAATCATTAATGCTTTAGGCCTCCATGACCACCAGATCTGAAATGCTCCCTTGGGTACAAATGAAGGCTCGTCCACATTTCCACTCTTTCCAAAATCAATTACATTTATATGACATTTTTACAAAATAGTTTTTAAAAGCCATTAACAGTCATGAAGCACTTTCTCTGCACCAGAATGAACTTCCGCTTAAGTGATGGGAACAATTATGGCCACCTCACTGAAGATTCCTGCAAAGAGCTGTTTCTCCAAGGCCAGCTGCAAGGTGTGTGCTTCAAATTTTCTTATTCTTACCCCTGAGTTATGTGTCAGGGGTTTGATAAGGAGAAAATGAGATGTAAAAAAAAGTAAATTTCAGGCCTTTATTACAAGTCTCTCGGTCTCCTCCAGGCAATGTCTGATGTCTCCATGCTTGCACGCCTTGCATTTGATTGGCACCTCCTGCTCTTTCACACAGTCCTGCTCCTGCTGCCACACCAGAAAAAGACAACAGTTCCAGCAGGTTGCCTCAGCAGAGAGTGAGGCAGGAGTGGAACATCATGAGACAGTGAATGAACTCCAGGATGAACTTTGTTTTAAAACAAAGTGCCAAATACAGTATTTTGAAATTGTAAAAATTGTGAAATTGTGAAACTGCAGGCCAAACACACAGACAAACCCACTTTGGTGATTTAAAGTGAAAGTGACTATTCTTGTCATTGCGAGGTCACAGCACAGCACACAGTGAACCACAACAAAATTGGACCTCTGCATTTAACCCATGCAAACACCATGCTGCAGGGGGCAGCTATGAAAGCACAACGGGGAGCAGTGACGGGGACAGTACCTTGCTCAAGGGTACCTCAGGGCAACCTACTGATAAGGGGTTTTGACCCACAATCATCCGATCCTGTGGCCAACTCCCTGACCACTAGGCCACCGCTGCCTAGCATTTGAAAACATGCAAACTTCACACAGAAAGTGGCTGGGACTCAAACTCAGGACCTTCTCGCTGTGAGGTGTCAGCACCACAAGTTAAGTGCAACCTGGTTCTTTAGGAGGCGGCACAGTGGCTAGCATTGTTGCTTCACAGTGAGAAGGTCCTGGGTTTGATTGTCCAGGTGGGGCAGTCCGGGTCATTTCTGTGAGTTTGCACGTTCTGTGTGGGTTTCCTCCCACCGTCCAAAGGCATGTACCTCAGATGGATTGGAGATGCTAAATTACCCATGTTAATGAGTGTGTTTGTCAATGTGTCTGCCCCGCGATTGACTGATGACCTGTCCAGGGTGTGTCCCTGCCTTTTGCCCTGTGAGAGCTGGGATTGGCTCCAGCACCCCCGCGACCCTAGTTAGGAAAAACAGCTATGAAATTAAATGAATGAGAGAGTGGATCTTTAGGGGGCCAAAGGTGGATCTTCAATGCAAGACTTTAAAGAGCTTATTTGGCATCTTCTTTTCTGAGAGTATCTAAGCATGATGTGCAAATCAGGACATTGATGACACCAAAGAAAATGCACAAGCAGGAGAACAGAAATCTCCATCAGACTAAAGAAATTTAGTTTATATTGTTTGGTTTACAAAAATTACCACATACCGTACACGATTTCCTCCCACAATTGGTATAAACTAAAGTGTGAAGCACATTCAGTGACGATGTACAACTACATGTATATACAATGCAAGTAATCATACAGAAAAAAAACAAAAAAAAAACAAAAACTAACAAGCAAACCATTCTAAGACACTGCACACTACTGGCAGCCACTACAGTTCCAGAGGTAGCTTCCATGGTTAGACGATGCATCCCATTGTTGATTAGATGTATCCTATACAAATAATTTACAACATACTGAAACTCTGAGACACACAAACACAAGTCTCAACAGACACACAAAGATTTAGAATTTGTCAGTTATATTAAATGTTACCTTTCTTTAAGCGTTGGCTGTTGGAAGAGCTTATTTGACTAACATGAAAAAATAACAAAAATTCAGCTAAAATGCAAATGTGCTTTAATAGGCCCAAATGAAGTTAGTGCCATCGTGCATCAAAGCAAAAGCAACAGAAATGCGGAAAGGTTTCTGTATTCTGAAGTATAATTGAAGCTTATGCCTATTCTGGGTCTAAGAAACTGGCCCAAATATTTCTGATGACTTTCCGACACCTGAAAGAGCTTAATGGCAACTTAAACATTACGGTCAAATACACATGTATGTCACTGAAAAACATGAATATACATGGATGTTCTTTGGACATACTGGTGCTCCAGAAAATAGGGCTACATATAAAATGCCTATAGAAACTGAAACGTGAAAAAAGTCATCTAAACTTCTTCTGGGGATAATTTCATTGACATTCATCAAAAGAAGTCTTTAAATCTGGAATCTCCAACTGTATATTCTGTCAATGCATAAGTCTGCATTGTGATATAGTACCGTGATGATTCACTCTTGAAATGAAAACATTCTCTTTCACATTTCATGAATAACAAAATTAACCAATTCATTGCCAATGTCAAACTAATGACCGATATTAACAAATAAAACCAATATTTGAACTAAGATAGCAAAACTGGAATTCTTGCCCACTCTTTTTCCAAATGCAAGCATCAATCAATTAATTCACCCCAAAGACTTCATCTGACGAAGACAAGGGTCTGAATTCATTTGCAGTTAACTGAAAAGTCTGAAGGAATGGCTGCTGGGCAATGCTAAATATTAGCATTGGTTCCATAGAAAGAGGCAGTATGAAAATAGATTCACTCTTTTAAAAGCTTCAGCTGTACATTACATTCTCCTTGACTAACAGATACATGAAGGCTGCTACATGAAAGAGGATCCTGCGGTTCTGTCATGCATTGAGGTCAATAGAACAGGGAATGACAACAGTGAGGAACAAAATCCTCACCATTACAAAAACAGGACCAACTTCTCATTTGAGAAACGGCGCAATTTATCCCTGCTTAATATAAACATATATGCATTTAAATGCTGTGTTCTCTAGAAGAGCAACAGGCAGGCACTAGCTGTTAGGTTTGTGTGTGTTAAGGAGTGGGCAGTGAGCTTGCCGTAGCCAGGAATCTGGCCATGGAAACGAGAGAAAGAAGTAAGCAAATCAAGTCCTATGCTGACAACATTTGGCTCAGTGAGTCTTTTGTGTTTTGTCAATTTCCCTTTTTTCCCTGACGACCAGTCACTGTCTGTTCACACAAATAGACATACACATGATGCATGTGTGTGCTTGGGGAAAAAGTGCTTCTGACTGGCTGTGTGTCCCCAGCTGTTCCCTGCATGTTCTGTCCACCCTTAGCAAGTATGGTAAAGTCCACTCTGAGTGGATGAGCCGTAGTGCACAAGTGAGTGACCAAGTGAAGGGTGCAAATGTGTGAGTATGTGTTAGGTCTGCAAGATATTGACAAAACACCATATTGCAATTATTTTGCTACATATTGCTAGAAGCCTTGCAATATGCTTCAAACACACCAGCTGTGATGTGAGTAAAGAGTGGCCTGCATTCTTTTTCTGTTTGCCAGGTCACGTGAATGCCTTGACTCATCCAAACACTCAAAGAAAGTCACAATTGGTCACAGCTCACAATAAAGCATTTAGTGATTGGACACAGGCTAATTCCATATTTTGGGCAGTATATATTGTGTAGCCCTAGTGTGTGTGCACGCTGGCAAGCTCAGTCTTTGGTGAGTGGGACGTTGTAGGAGTAGTGCACTAGAGGCAGACCGCGGCTCTGGCAGAAACAGGCTCGCCCACAAGCCTGGACCTGCTCTGAACTGTCCGACACAAATGAGTCACCCTCGTCTGCATACTCTGATTGTGCCCACAGGGTGCCGCTGTCGGCCCAGCAACCCTCGGCCCGCTGGCATGGAGTCTCTGCACCTGCCAGTGCTGGACAGCTGTGCGATTTCACTAAATGTCTGCAGGCGGAGGAGGATGAGGAAGAGGAGGCAGATGACGAAGATGTTCCAGCCAGGATTGCTGCCTCACAATGCTCACAAAGCTGAGTGTACATCCCACACTCGAAGCCCAGCTCTTCTGTCCTGGATGAACCCCCGCAATCTCCTGTACAAGACGAGCCCCCAGATCCAGTCCCGTGTGCCAATGTTTTCCTGTTTCTTCCATTGCAGGAACCACCCCTGCCCTGCCCCCTTAGTCGCAGCCAGTCATTCCGGAAGGCGGGGTTAAAACAAACATAAAGAACTGGGTTCAAGCAAGCTGAAAGGGGGAAGAAAATCAGAGTAACTGACTTGGCCATCTCAGGTCCACCTACCACACTACCAGCACCAGCCAGCAGGGGTGTGAAAGAGAAGGCAGCTACTGGGCAAAAGAAGATGCAGTTGGTGAAAATGAGCCAGGCCACATGCCGGACTGAGCCAGCCTGCTCTGGATCAGCTAGTCGTGCCAGCCCCAAGCTGCAGTAAAGGCGTGTGTAGACCACAGCACTCAGCAGGTAGGCCAGGGTGTTCAGTAGGACGAGTGCAACTGTGACGCCAAGACCTGGTCCTGAACCTCCAGAAAAAGGCAGACAAAGTGGAGATTCTGTGGCTGCACCATGATATAAGCTAAGAAAAGCAGCCATTGCAGCCAAGAGACCCAACAGGGCAGCAGCCAGGCCGAACCTTTTGCGCCCCTCTCTTCGCTCACCTCCACTGCCCCTTAGAACGCCTGCCTTTCCCATTAGAGCCCGCACAGCCAGGCTTCGCTCCACAGATGCCAGTGGCAGCAATAGCACAGCCCACTCAGAAGAGAAGATCGCCAGTACACCCAGTGCCTGGCATCCAGCGCTGGTCTCCCATTGGACCCCATATTTGGCAAATGAACCCCAGGTGACGACATCCAGTAGGGTCAGAGCGGCCAAGTAAAAGCCTGAGAGCAGGTTCGAGGAGGCCAGCAGAGCCACCAGCAGTCGAGCAGAAGAGAGTGGAGAGGCACGGGGGGAGAAGGTGGCTGCCAGTACCAAGCAGTTAAACAGAAGTGCCACCAAGCAGATGAACCACACGGTGAGTCGGATCATCCAGCTGCCCAGCAGATGAGTACACGGCTTGAAGGCCCCTGAAAGAGAATTACATTGGCCACCAAAGGCCGAAGTTAAAGAAATCACACTACCAAGTAACCTTTAACCGTATAAAAGAATCAATAAAGCTAGAGGGACCAATGGCAGTACATTCAGTGTTATAGAAAAATAAATAATTAGTAAGGAACAATGCAATTCAACTTTTCTATGTGAAAATTTTAGTCATTAGATGCATAGATGTTTTCTACATACTTTAGGTAGGCAGCATAGTGCCTGATAGTCATATCTAATCTAATAACTGCAATTTTAGTATGAAACCAACAGAACGTAGGAAGTGAATGGGCACAGGGGCCAGTAATGACATATGGTGTGTATTTAAGGATATAGATATACCTGGGGAGGGAGAGCAGTGCATAACCAGGGGAACAAGTTCCATCTCTTCATCTCCACCTAAACAGACAGAAGACACACAGTTTGAAACACTGGTGCTATAGATGTTCATATTCTCACACCAAGAAAACAAATTTCCCAACATCATACAGAAGCATTAACATGGCCACTGCAAAGAAGCTAACCATGAACAGAGAAACGGTGTCATGCTTGGGATGAATTTGTCTCTTACCTACGACTTTCCTCTTTTCTTCACTTTCAGAGGAACTCGGTGTGCTGTCGCAAGGCACGAAGGCACAGCACTGATATGCATAGGGCACTGATATAGACCTACACATGCACGCACACAGGGGGAAGCATTAGAAAGTGATAGAATTAAGTATTAGAGTAAGTATTAGAATAAGTATTAGAAAGATGGTGACATGAACTAAAATGTACACTGAAAGGCACTGAAATTTCCGTGTAAAAGCTGACTTTAGGTGGAAATGATTCAGACTAACTGAACTAGGACACGGAAGAGTCTTGAATGAACTGTAATCAGTCAAAGCCACTGGGCTGGGCTCACCTGAGCTTGGGCAGGCTCTTGGCGGTCAGGCTGTTCTTCATATCCGGATTACCCGTCAGCTTGAGCTGGTTTAGAGCGTTTAGTCCAGCTGTGGGCACACTGGCTAAGAGATTCATAGTCAGATCCCTGCAGACATGAAAAAGGAATCAATGCACACATTCAAGCAATAACACATTCATGATCAGGAAAATCTTGTGTAACTGGATCTGCCATTTTCTTTAATCAGTGCAAAACCTCTGAATCATTCAGATAAGTTCAAAGTTTGCTTCAGCAGTTGTGTGCTGGAGCTTGAGACTAATGTTGTTAACAAGAAATGGAAGGTCATGTTCTCCATTAGCCCAGCCAAGGTCACTGCTACAAATATTTTAACTGTGAAACCTGCTTTTGTCCATTTACTTTGGGTTACAGTCTGTCTCACATATAATGAGAAGCAAGTCTGATGAACAACTGGAAAAGTGAAAGTGACGATTCTTGTCATTGCGAGGTCACAGCACAGCCCACAGTGAACCACAACGAAATTGGACCTCTGCATTTAACCCATGCACACACTGTGCAGCAGTGGGCAGCTAGGAAAGCGCCTGGGGAGCAGTAACGGGGACGGTACCTTGCTCAAGGGTACCTCATAGCAACCTACTGGTGCAACTCCCTAACCACTAGGCCACCACTGCCCAACATGGTTTAAGACAACAGTGTGAAGACTTGTGTCTTAACAGCAATGTAATAAATAACCAAAGTCTTCTTATAATCAACAGAGCTGTCTGCAGAAGCTGCAACCATCACATCAATATTTTACCCTTTACACTAAGTTCCACCCTCAATGAAAACTGCTCGAGTCTTGCCGCCTTTAATCAGTGTTAAACTAAAACTAAGTAGTGAAGTGGAGAAAAAGAGCAGTAGGACCCTTCCCCTATTTGTAATGAATATTTAATGAAATGAGAGCTTAGAGGGAAATTGCTTACTGGTGGAATTTTCAGGGTAAAATACATATTATTTCTAATTAATCTGAATATCCAAAATGTAAA
The DNA here is from genome assembly GCA_017165825.1 of Hepsetus odoe. Lineage (NCBI taxonomy): Eukaryota > Metazoa > Chordata > Actinopteri > Characiformes > Hepsetidae > Hepsetus > Hepsetus odoe. The sequence continues at coordinate 11,404,147 of CM029391.1, read as the reverse complement.
ATGTGTGAAATTTTTATTTCTTTGAATGCAGCCCAATTGTAGGGGGAGTCTCTAGTTAAAACTAAAAAAAGTCTTTAGTTTGTTTACATATTGACATAACAAACTGACATTTCCAGTGTAAACGTCCCGAAGGCTTTGTGATGCAATGCACAGCCAAACTGGCATACTTGCTTGCTGATAGGACGAGGCGTTATGCATTGTGTTACTCGCTGGCTGCGTTACTTGAATGTTGGGAAGAAAATGAAAGCATCACTTCAAACACCAGGCCTGATATTAGGGGCAGGGGGAAATTAGTGCTTTAGTCACCTAAACAGACCCTTGCTGTTTGACCAGCTAACATTAATAATAATTATTAATACTTTTCTAAAAATAACAATTAAAATACAGTGCTTAAACAATTCAGATGGGTGGAACAATTAAGATTATAGCTTAAAAACCTTCAACCTTCTCATGATTTTCAATGTAGTTATGTTATCCATCCATCCATTTTCTGCCGCTTGTCCCAAATGGGGTCGTGGGGGAGTGCTGGCGTCCAACCCAGCGCACACAGGGCGAGGACGGGGGACGCACCCTGGACAGGTCGCCAGCCCATCGCAGGGAGGAGCAGGACGGGGACGGCACCTTGCTCAAGGGTACCTCAGGGCAACCCACTGGGAAGGGGTACGAACCCCCGATCTGCCGATCATGCGGCCAACGCCCTAACCACTAGGCCACCGCTGCCCTAGTTATGTTATATTTAATGTTATTTTATTCAGTGTTAGTTATCATTTATATTTTTATAAATATGTATATTTCAATGTTAGCTATCATTTATATTTTTTGATTTATATTTATATAAATATTTATATTTATATTTTTGCATACATTGCGTTCAATTCATTCTTAATTCTAGGCTTTTTATTGTATTTATCAATGTAAAATATTTTAATAAAATATTTAGTTTAATGTTAATTAATTAAAAAGTTTAAGGTTATTTATTTCCCGGGAATTGAAACTGACCTGGACGGTACACGTTTTTAAAAGTGTACTGTATATTCTAACTGACGAGGATTAGAATCGCAGGGGACTCACAGGTTAGTCAGAGCGCTGAGTGAGAGGAAGGCATCTCTGTGGATGAACTTGATCTGGTTTCTGCTAAGGTCCCTGCATAATATTAAATCATAAAGACAAACAGCAATAAATCACACACTCTTGTACACAATACAGTGTTTACTGTATTTCATTGTCTGTATTGAATAAAAGCAAAATAAGCAATGAAATAAATGTACTTACAGAACTCTTAAGTTGGTCAGGCCCTGCAAGGTATCTTGGTCTATCTGCTGGATGTGGTTGTGTTGGAGGGTTCTACAGAAGACATACAGAAAAGCAAAATAAGGTCATGAATCAAATAAAGAAATAATAAAAAATGATCAGGATAAAAGAAAGTAGCAATAAACATGTCCAGGCTATGATGACGTGATGGAGAAATAAGGAGAATCTTACATATCCTGAAGCATCACACAGCCCTGAAAGGATGGCAGCTCTTCTATCTCATTGTAGGATAGATCTCTGTTGGGACGCACACACACTTTTCATTATATTACATTTAATATTTCACATTATTCACAATTATGCACAGTCCAACTCTGACTTTATTGGAAAAGAGTCATTCACACTAACAAAATAAGCCCTAGTCACACACAGCTCTAAAGCAGATAGTCTCTGTGTGTGTGTGTGTGTGAGTCTGGCTTTGTCTCTTGTCTCCTCTGGGAGGTCATTAGAGCTGAGTTTAAACCCCCTCACAGCTTTTGCTCTGTAGTGCCCCTGCTGCAGAGCACACTGCACTCCAGTCCATTAGAGAGAGAGAGAGAGAGAGAGCGAGAGAGAGAGAGAGAGAGAGAGAGAGAGAGAGAAAGAGAGGGAGAGAGATTGTGTGTGTGTGTGTGTGTGTGTGAGTGTGTGCTTGAATTCATGCATTCATCATTCATTCATTCGTCCTATTTTAGGGAATCCTCTCAAAAAGTATTTTTTTATTTGTTTTCTTGCCAAAATTACTCAAGGCTGGTGGTCCACTGTTTCTGCAATGAAAGTTCATCAAGAGGTAACACAGTGGCAGAATAGATAATAAAGCAGGTTCAGAAACTACTATATTATCTAATCCATGGCACTACCTCCATAGTGTTTCACAGATTAGGCTTTATGCTGTAAAATAACTGTATCCTTTCCAAGTGATACTTTCCTTTCAAAGATCTTCGAGGGGGTTTCATTTTAAGTGCAGAGGGTAAAGGCTGGATTTTGGGGAGATGATGAATTGCAGCACCAGCATACTACTACTAGTATGTCAAGGTATATAAAACCAAACACTAACCTGTATATTATTACATTTATTGTCATCATTCTGAACACTTATGTTCACCTGAAAAGATCTTTTTGTGGGGCAGCGGTGGCCTAGTGGTTAGCGAATCGGCCCCAGGATCAGAAGAGCACAATTGTTAAAGGCTCAACCTGGTTTAACTGGGACGGCCTTTATATTTTCAGCCTTTTGAAGGACATCTAATTCCAAATTGTTTGGGGAAACGTTCTGCTAACGTATAATTCATGTGAGCTCTCTGGGTTTCTGTGAGCTGAGTACCAGGTCAGTGTGTGAATGATTACTTCAGTTTAAATCACTTCATGATAATGTTGACGTTAACTGATGCTGTCTGTCAGCATGTGTTCATATTCTTAACATTTTACTTTTTAGGCTCACAGTTCATGAAGGTTAAATGTGAATGTGTGATAACTGATGATGAAAAATATTGTGCTTAGTGTGAAGAGTCAAGAGCCAGTAGCATATTCACACACACACACACACACACTCACACACTCACACACTCACACACTCACACACTCACACACTCACACACTCACACACTCACTCACTCACTCACTCACTCACTCACTCACTCACTCACTCACTCACACATCCAGAAACAAGTGCAACTCACAGTGTACGGAGCACAGAGAGGTCTTCACACAGATCTTTAGGTACGACTCTGACCTTAGTGCCTGTTAAAGTGCTGGAGAACAAACATACATGGTAAGATTTTGCAGTTTTCTGAGACCTCATACATCATGGGCATCACAATTATTTAAAGCACCAGGGTCGTAGGGTCATGGGTTCGAATCCCAGACCAGCAGGTTGCCCTGAGGTTCTCTCAAACAAGGTACTGTACCCATCACACACAAACAGTGTACGATTTCCAACACCTGGGCACTTTTTTATTCTGCTGCATAGCTTATACCACTAACACAATACATCCTTTAATAAATATTATAATGCTGATGTTTTAGAAGACTGCAGTTCCTCTAAACAATACCTTTGTCCATTAAGTATTGTCCATCAAACAGTGTTATCAAATTATTACAGGGACAATATACTGTCATGTATATCATAATCACAGTCAATAGCAATGCAAACACAATATAGTGTTTAGATCTTTAACTGAAAGCACTGGGTCGGTATATTCTCAGCAATTTATGAAAAAGGGGCCTTTTGTATTGACATCATGTGATGTGAGTATAAAAAGGACTTACAGACTCTCTAAATTCCCAGTTCCAGCTAAGCTGGGGAAGTCCTGCACCATACTAGGTCCACGCAGCATTCTGTAACACACACACACACACACAAACCCATTAAAGACATGGAGAGAACAAGCAAACTCTACACAGAAAGAACCCAGTCTACCCTGAATGGGAATCAAACCATTCAAATGATTAGCATTTTTAGTGAATTAAATATTGCATTATTATTATAATAATTATAATAGTGATGATGATAACTATTATTATTATTATTAGTAGTAGTATTTCTTTTTTAAATAAGAACATTATTAGAAAAATAGTATTAACAGCAGTAGTGATTCTTTCTTTATAATATAATGCACTGTTGTCATTTAAAACTTCACTTATCTCTTAATTTTTCTTTTCTTCATTCTTTATTTACTAATTAGAAACCAGAATTTAAAAATAGGAAAAAGTGAATCTTGGAAAGTATTTTGTCAAAACTTATCAACAACATCGACTACAGAATAATCCAGCGTTCTTCTGCACCATATACAACTCAACTGACTCGCAGCAAACATTACATGAAAATTCTTCATCTGTGGGAAACATGTATGACTTTCAAAGATTTATGGACAGGAGGCGGTTTTGTCTGGACGAGTACATTTGATTCCGATGCCCACCAACATCACCCTCAACATTTAGGCTCAGGACAGATAGTCAGAGTTTATAAAACTGAACTTTTAGGAAAATGTTAACTCACAGAGAGTGCAGGTCGGACAGATTCTGGAAGGCTGACCTTCCCACGAAGGAGAGGGGGTTGTCATAGAGATGACTAGAGACACACAGAGACATTGTATGAGAGATAACAGCAATGACTCTGCAGAATCATAGAAGGCTCATCATTTGATGAATGATATTTGTATGACTGCGCAATTAGTCTCCATTAGAGTTATACTTACATTGTGCGTAACAGTGGATTCTTATTAAAAGCCCCTTCTGGTATCGTGGCAATATTATTGCTATGAAAGCCACTGTAAAGACAAAAAGAAAATATGATAAAAATATGATAACATGATAATGAAATTACTGTAGAACCATGGCGAATGTATCTCAAAGTCATATTTAGAGGGTGCAAAAGCTGCCCAAAGATGAGTCATCCTGCAATCCCACTTACAAACACTAGATGGTAATCTGACTCACAACTTCCCACCAAGCCAGCAGGCCTGTGCAGATGAATTCTGAAGCAAATAGACTAAATAGAAGACGATCAAAGCGAATAAATCGGTGGAACGACTTACTTTCGGCCTTGTATCGTTTATCGCTATGAAGCCAGAAAATCATGGTGTAGCAAAGCTAATGGAATGTATGAATATGGAGGAGTCAGTCAAACTGAAACAGTTTTCTAATTATGATTAGATTCCCATCATGCGGAGAAAAATAAAAGGTATACTGAATAATTATGTTTGTTTAAGTTGTGTTGATTACAAGCTCTTTCAGAGGAAGGTTTTCGTTCCCTGAAGATCCAAACGAGCTCAGCTCAACTTGCATGACAGAAAGATGATTCTCTTTCTTTTCCATTTTAATTTATTTCGTGAATTATACAGATGAGGCAAGGCACAAATCTGTCCATCATTGCTGTCACGCACACAAAAAAAAATGTTGTCCCGTGTGAAAACTCTGGCTTTTACACTGCGTGAACTTTTCTGCCGGAACAGTCTTGTTGAAATGGCCTAAAATGACGCCGTATAAAACTTCATTAACCTACAAAGAATGTTGATTTCCCTTCATCTATATGGTTTGCATTCTGAATCGCTTTGATGAGCTATTGCTGTATGTTTAAATCTACACAACATCTCGGAATACCACACAATGGTACTGTAGTTTCTCTGTCCTGTCTCACTCTTTCAGAGTGACAGACGGGTTGAGAAAGGACAGGTCATGTGACCTGGCCTGAGTAAACTCACACCTGCTTCACACCTACGTGTTGTTTCTTTTGTCTGGTCAGAAAGAGAAAAAATCTTTTGATCTTTTACCTTACCTTACACTTCACAACTTCCTCTAAAACCACAGAGTGAGAGAGAGAGAGACAGAGAGAGAGAGAGAGAGAGAGAGAGAGAGCTAAAAGGAGAGCTAAAGAGAGAGAAAGAAAGAGCTAAAGAGAGAGAGAGAGAGAGCAGGTGAGAGAGAAAGAAAGAAAAAGAGAGAGAGACCTAAAGGGAGAGCTAAAGTGAGAGAAAGAGCTAAAGAGAGAGAGAGCGAGCAGGTGAGAGAGAGAAGGAAAGAAAGAAAGAAAGACTAAGAGAGATAGACAGAGCTAGCGAGAGAGGGCACAAAAGAAAAGAGGAAAGAAGGAAAGAAAGAAAGAGAGATTGAGAGACCAAGAAAGATAGAGCTAGAGAGTGAGATAGCACAAGAGAGAGAGAAAGAAGGAAGTGAAAGAGATTAAGAAAAAAGAGCAGGGAAGAGTTAAAAAAAAAAAGAGAGAAGGAAAAAAGAAAGTGCCACCATTACTTACAGTTCTTTCAGTTTGGGCAGTGTCTGGATGGCGTCTGGGAAGCTTTTCAGGCTGTTAAAGTTGAGGTCCCTGAGAGGAGCATAAAAAGTGAGATTAAATGACATTAGTGGAGCCAACACTTGTGCTGCTGTCCACCTCTCCAAGCTCATCAGCTTCTTTATACTCCGTCCTGAGAGTAATTCTAACGTCCCACTGCAGTTTGAAGATGCTGCTTTAGTAACCCTGATCTTGGAATCCAACATGCAGGGAAAGGAAAATATACTTGCTCTTATTGCAGGAATGTGTAATCTAATCTGCAACGGGCTAATGTTGTTGCATGTGGATAATCCTGTTATTCTGTGTCTTTATCAATGTTAAAGCAATAAGACAAGCCACAAAGCATTTTTTTCATAAACCCAGATCCAGAGCTCCAATGAACAAGCCAGCAAAAGTTCTTTTATGGACTGGATGGCAAACATGAAACACCTTCAGACGTCCTGAATGACTCCTGCACACTCATTATCTTATGCTTATCCTGAGTCGGGATCATGGGTGGTGCTGGATCCTAGTGCACCAGCCGCTTTCCACACAAACAAACACACACCTAGTGGGCAATTTAGCATCTCCTATCTACCTGACATGGACATTGGACTGTGGCAGGACACCGGGCTGTCATGCAAACTCCACACAGAAAACACCCAGGGCTGCCCCGACTGGGAACCAGGACCTTCTGGCTGTGAGGCAACAGTGCTGTGCCAGACAGAATGAAACTTAATGATTGGACTTTGTTCACAATCCAATCCCAGCTCTAACTTGTTGCAGAGACTGGACTCTGCCATGACATATACACCTTACAGGGCATATAAAGCCTCTTTTTTCATTTTGTTTTAATGTTTTATTTGTGTTTCTGAGGAAAAGCAAAGGTTATAGTTGCCCACACAAGGAAATAACATTTTTTTGGATGCGGAAGTCTGAACTAGTCTATAGTCCAATAGGCCAATACGTAATTCCTGTGAGATGGAAATAATTATATAATGGCAATATAATGTTTACATGACTACAACAACTCAACACTTCTGGGTTAAGCCCACAATTACAGGTTAGTACCCAGAGCAGGGCAAGCTTGTGGTTGGAATTAAATTAAAGGCAGTTTAATTACACTTGATCTACAGTCGCTTTGGGCATTACGCAGTGGATCAAGAACTCTGTGTCTCAATATTCTCCTTGCCCGGTGTTCCAATGGCAGCCTGTGTAGTGAAAAGTCTGAAGAAGATGTCAGTTCAGCTGCTCGCCGTGGTTTTGTTTATCTTGGTTGTCATACGATATTCTCTGGCATTTTGCCCTCTTCTCCCCTGCTAATGCCCCCGTCCCCTGTCTGAGTGCCCCCTCAAGGGACAGAGGACCTTGGCGTGTCCTTTTCCTGTCCTAATTGGGCCAGAGTAAATAAGGCAGAGTCAGCGATGGCTATCTGTCTTCCCCTTCCCCTTCCTCTGCTCGCTGAAGGGGACAGAGTATGAGAAAGGGAAAAAGAAAGAAAGAGAGGGCGGGGGTAAGGAGGCTAAGTTATGGGCTTTACGCAGACTTTCTGTCTTTTTATTAGCACCCTCCACCTTTTTATGTTAATTAATAGACAACCTTTCAGCTTCATGGACAAAAGGTTAAAGTAGGCCTTGTCACAAAGGACACAAGCCAAGAGTTGGAGGTTTTTCTCCCATATGGCCACCGTAATACGTTGAGTATGAGATGCCAGGGCAGTAACTACACCCGAAATCAATGTAAACAATCCTGATGCCTCTTATACACAAGAGAAGGAACATGAACAGAAACATACACCGATGACTGTCTGCTGGCTGGTCTGATGTAAACTAAAATGTCGTCATGGTGCTTTAAAAATGATGATAAATCACAACCTAAACAGAAACCAATAAATGCTTGGCTCTCTGAAACAGCACTTGTGTGGATTTGATGAACTGATTTGTTGATTGGCTGAGGGCTGCTGATCATTTTTCCCAAGCCTGCCTTTAGAGGGTGCCAGAGCAACAAGAGCCAATCTGCTATTGATCTTCAGTAGCTTCTTTCAAACCACTGTAGTTTTGCACCACTGCAGCACTAAACGTTTATTTTTGTATATCTTATAACCTGACGCTGCTAACCATGTCAACAAAATGAGGGAAAGAATTGCCTGAATAGGAAGTTGTTATAGTCAAAAAAAAAAAAAAAAAAAAATTGTGCATCCATTCAGAGGCGACTCACAGCGTCTCCAAGTTGTCTAAGCCGCTGAAACAGTTCCTCCCAATCTCCTGGATCCTGTTATTGTGCAGGTGCCTGAAAGAGAGTCAGAACAAGTTCTGAGTTTCAGAAGATTGTACAGAATTTAAACAAATATTCTGTTTTTTTTACAGCCTTAATTTGATCTATTGCACCTGTAGCATCATTTCATTATCATGGATAATCATTTTAAGTGTTCTGCTTATGCTAAGAGCTGTAGTGCTGGAGTATAAGGGTTGCAGTTCCAGTTACGCTTGCATATTTCAAGTGTTTAGTGCAAAAACTGCCCACTGAGTTCTGGTAGTGAGATGCTAGTCAACAGGATTGCTGCTGGATGTGGCAACTTCACTCATTTTCACCATAAAGAATGAGACAATATGCATTTTCTGAAGTTTGATAAGCTGTAATGGACAAAAAAGGAGCAGCAGTGAAGGACTGCTTTGAGTCTGCATTAAATGTTTAATATACTGTGCTGCCCTAATTAACCAGGATTAATTAAACCGTCATTGTCGAAAGCTCTCGTTTCTGCTCTTCAGCCAGAAAGTGTGTAATTGTGTGATCTGGTGTCTCCCTTGTTATTTAATTGAGTAATCATATACATGAAACACACTTACATAGAAATAAAAAATATATAATAAAAAAAATTTTATAATACAGAATATTAAATAAAAATAAAGTTTTATCAAAATATAAGTCTATTTTTAATGTCAGGGAAATAATGCTTAAAAAAATGATCCTTAAAAATATTTTTAAAAATGTAAAAAAAAAAATAAGATCACAATATTGTGTCTGTTGTAAGGGATATTATGCTGCAGAAGTTTAAAAAAAAAAAACAAAAAACAGATAAAGTATCCGTGAAAGATATTCCGTTCATATGCAGGCCTAAAGCACACCTTCTAATGCTGGACGTAACAGACTGCCTCCATTGCCTTGTGAACCAAAAAAGGAAATGTAAAGAATATCTGAAGAGCCATTCGTGCGTTTCAGACCCAACCTGTGCAGAATTACATTAATACACAAATGTACAGTTTATCACCTCCGGGATGACAACAGATGTCTGTTTTCCTGTAATTTTCCAGTCATTAAAAAAGACGCACGGCTCAGCAAAACCCCAACCCAAACAGTGGAACGCTTGGGCGGTCTCGGAGCAGAGAACTCATCAGCACTCGTGCACGTCTGCCTGTTTGTTCAACCTACTTAACGGATTAATTGGCCTCCACTCCTTAGACAAATATTTTCCAGCAGAAGGAATGTAATTGGTAAATCAGACCCACACTGAAGCTTCCAGAAAGAGAGGTGGGGGGGGGGGGGGTGTAGAGAGACAGGAACGGATGCAAGATCTCTAGTTTCTTGGTTGAGGTTGCATGGCACTTGGGTCCATTTTGGATTCTCCCTTTACTCATTCCAAAAAGCCTCTGTCAACACTACAGCTTACCCATGTGTTTATATGTGTGTGTATCTGCATAAGTGTATGTGTGTGCATAAATTGTGGGCGTTTTATGCGCGACCCAGGCCTGTGCAGGATGCTGATGGATTTACCTGAAGTGTGATAAAAGACACAGTAAGGGAACTGGTAACAGGGGACGGATATTATCAGAGGATGGAGGGAGTGCTAAAGATACTGCACACCTACAGCAGTGCTGATTGGAATCACACATTACAAAGTGCAGTCTTCTGGAAAATCGGAGCTGACCCCGGTCAAATGTCACGTTTTGTTGGTTTTCTAAGTTAAAATAAGTACAGATTATACGGTTTATTTCTTGAATATAGTCTACTGAGAGAGAAAAAAGAAAAAAGCTTATGCAAAATGTATGACTTTATTTATGTTTTATCCGCCAAATGTGGAGCATCTTAAAACCGCTCAACTCGGCTCTTCTACAACTTGCGTTTAACTGTTTGAGCTTCCGAGGACATGTGATGTGTCAGCTTTCAACTTTTGCAAAAGTCATCACTAAGTACATTCATCTGAACATTTATTCATCATCTGAATATTTGTTCATCTTTAACGCTAAAATAACTTAAAGCAAACGATGAAGGGAAAATGTGCACTAAAAGTTCCAAAAATCATACCCATACAAAGTCTGCAGTATTTGCCAGTACCGAACAGATACTTTTCTAGGTATAAGCTGCTTAAAAATGAGCCACTTTAAACTGAAGCATTTCTCTTGAACTAAGCATCTAAAACTACACGGCTACAATAAGACACCGCGGTGTGAGTGTGGTATTTAAGGCTGTGATTGCTGTATGTTTGAATCAGATTCATCAGATTTTCTTAATATTGTCCAGATCCACAGTAATGACATCAGCTCAATGCTTTTAATCTAAAGTAGTAACTTTAACATCTGTAATAAAGCCTAACATCCTTACCAGTACTGACACTGACACGTACTGAATTATAGTGACAGTGATGCAGTCATTGATTAGACTTTTAGAATCCAGATCACAGTCTGCGTGTGCCTATCTATTTATCGTTTTTTCTAAAACTGTGCACCTCAGGAAATAGCTGGTGTTTCGAGACAAATATTGATTTAACTGATTTAGATCTTCAAATTTAAGGCACAACATTGCATGCCTGCGTCATGCCTGTGTGTGCAATAATAATAATAATAATAATAATAATAATAATAATAATAATAATAATAATAATAATAATAATTTGCTGCAACCTTTTTTCTTGTGCACATTTTATTATATCCAGTTTAATTAACATAAAGCAACTGTTTAGAGAGAACATGCGGCCCAGGTGTTAAGCCATTTACACCCGTTTTCACTGGTTGCATTCTGTCTGCTTGTTACATACAAAAATGGGGCACAAGCCCAAACCCGCAGTTTATGGACTGTGTGCTTAGTGAAACACAGAATGCGCTTCTTCCCCTCCGGCGTTCGCATTTGAAGGAGGGCTGATCATGGGAGGATTGTGCAAAGAAAGCGTGAGGAGATATTACACGTACAGCTGATTACATATAAGGCTGAGCAGCTCCTGCCGGCCAGTTCGGCGCTCATTCCTTTAAAACCAGGTGTGAATTTGCATTAGGGGCTCAAAAGACAGGCTGTTGAGAGACTAGCTTTAGCAGTGTCAGCGGTCACCGCGGCTAGACGGAAGTTTGAGTCTCGAGCATGTGCTGAAAGAGTGTTTACCGTCAGAGTAACACTTTGTGAGAAGCTGCGGCTGATGTTATCTTTCCCCAAACTCTTATTTATTAGCCAAACTGAACTAGAATGTGGAATAGTTTGATGATAAACAAAAATAAAATTCATTTAATAAAAGCACTTTGTCACTGAACTGGCATTTTCAGTTTTTTCTTGCGCTTTTGAATCAATCCATTATTTTACTAGGACTTTTCAGCCCTAGACTGTGCAGTTATTGGGAAGAGAGAGAGAGAGAGAGAGAGAGAGAGAGAGAGAGAGAGAGAGAGAAAAGTCTCTTGTCTTAGTAAATAGATTGTTAAATTCAGAAACATTTTTTCTTTCGTCCAGTTGTTTTTCTTAAGGATCTACTTTCTTAAGGAAATGTCAGGGTTTATAACTCTTATTCTTAACGTCTTCAGGTGGATTCTATGAGTTAAGACTCATTCACCCGGACATGACCACAAGCCCTAATTCGATGCACCGTGGCATCATAATAAGCAGCACTCACAGCACAACCAGGCTGGAGAGGTTGGCGAAGGCGTTGTCCGGGATGAGCGTGATGCGGTTGAGGGCCAGTGTGAGGGCCTGCAGGTTGCCCTGGTGCTCCAGGGGCCCTATGGGAACTTCGGTCAGGCTGTTATCGTCCAGCCACAGGTGCCTGAGCTGCTGCAGGTCTTCAAAGCTGTCTTCTGGCACCACTGTGATGTGGTTCGCATCTAAGCGCCTGCAGAGAGAGAGTGGGAGAAAGGTGGAGGTAGGGAAAGAGAGAGAAATGGTAAATTTGATAGGCACGTGGGACGAAACAGTAATTTTCTCACGCTGAAAAACTGTCTGGAGATTGTGAGAAGTATTCGCTGAAAAGGTATGTCTGTGATCTCAATTGCAAGACGACTGGAGACAGTTTCACGCCTACAGATTAAGCCTCATATTAGTTTAAGTCTTGATGGGTTTGTTTTACACGTCTGCTGTTTGTGTAAGCGAACCACAGGGATCCAACACACAGTGAGCAAACATAGCCTTCAAACACATGCAGCTTCTGCACAAAAGCCAAAAACCTTTAGCTTTCTAACCAGCATACACGCACATGCACATAGAAAAATATATTCTCCCTGCTCCCACTCATCTGCACACAGGCCCTTACATATACGCCATCAGGCGGGTATGTGTGTTTGGAACAACACTGCAAGTCTGTGATGTCAACTAAGTGTTAAGACATCATTTAACACTCATCTCAGTACTCCATAAGAAATGCAGGCCTTTCCCTGAGATCTCAGCAGGTCAGGGGCCTTAGGCCAGGCTTACCAGAAACAGGCCACACCTTATGGGCCCCCCGAGGGCTTGTGGCCAAAGCAAGCCGAGCTGTGGCAAATACTGCAGGCACTTAAAAAGGTCTGAGTCACTGTTTGTGTATTTACTGGCAGATGGGAGCTTGAGCTCAGATGTGAAGAATGTGTTCAGGAGAAGGGAAAAGCTTTTAAACATTAGCTATATGATCGAAAATGCTTCAGGAATTCCACAGCTCTGACTACACCTTGTGCAGAGCTAATGTTCTGTTAATAAACACAGAGGGTCCTGCTCTGCCGACTACTGCAGTCTCAGAGGTTCAGTCTCAAAACCTCAGGATATGGAGCGAATGGTTTTCACACCAAGAAAAACACATCTGTTTATTTGATCAGTAGGTGGCTGGACTCTCTAAGAACGACTAATTCAGAAATGCATACAGAGACATAATGACCAATCAGGTTTTGAACTGAACTAGGACTGGGAGGTGGGAGGAGGGCTGGAATGTGCTGCTGATTGGTTTAAACACTGGGATTAAAACAAAGCCCTAATAATTGCCAAAATGATAAGAACCTCCATTCCTCATGATGCATCTCCAGTCACATACCCACTTCTCAGAGATTAAATTAAATTAAATATTATATGAAATATTACCACATCATTTAAAACTTCCTCTAATGTGATGTCATTAACTAGCTCTACATGCTGGGAGAAGAACACTCGCAGCTCACACACCGCACTTACAGGGGCAGCGGTGGCCTAGTGGTAGGCGTAGTGCTGTAAGTAATATAATAAACTGTACCATTCATAATTAAACAATAAAATATACAGTACTGTGCAAAGGTTTTAGGCAGGTGTGGAAAAAAGGCTGTAAACACAGAATGCTTTCAGAAATATAAATAATGATTGTTCATTTTTATCAATTTACAAAATGCAAAGTAAGCGAACAAAAGAAAAATCGAAATCAGATCAATATTTGGTGTTTCTACCTTTTGCCTTCAAACCAGCATCAGTTCTTCTGGCCCCCACAGAGCCCTGATCTCAACATCATCCAGTGTGTCTGGATTACATGAAGAGGCAGAAGGATGTGAGGAAGCTACATCCACAGAAGATCTGTGGTTAGTTCTCCAAAATTTTTGGAACGACCTACCAGCCGAGTTCCTTAAAAACTGTGTGCAAGTGTACCTAGAAGAACTGATGCTGTTTTGAAGGCAAAGGGTGGTCACACCAAATATTGATTTGATTTAGATTTCTCTTTTGTTCATTCACTGCATTTTGTTGATTGATGAAAATAAATGATGAACACTTCTATTTTTGAAAGCATTCTTTGTTTACAGCATTTTTTCCACACCTGTCTAAAACTTTTGCACACTACTGTACACATAATTACATTGAAATTACATTAAAAAGGGCATCCACACGTTAGGAAGCAGTTATCATACATATGATTCATCAACTACATTAATAAAACTACTATATTTGAATAGCTTTGGTGAGCATCGCTGAAAGAGTGACCCACTTTGCTGCAGGATCTTATAAATACATGTATGTTAACGTTTCCAGATTCATAAAATCATAAATCACATGCGAGAACATTCTCACGAGCCAATCACTGCATATGTATTGAAGCATACTGGTTCACAATTCATTAGGTAGGTGGAATATTTTCACCGGAAGCACCTTAAAATAGTTAATCCATCACTCAATGTTAGTCATTGTTTCTAGAATAAAAAAGAAATGATGGGTAATTGGTTACATATTTTGTGGCATATCTACTAAAAAATGTAATCTAATAACTGCGTTGTTAAACCAAGTCATAAATGACATTCAACTGACATTTAGTTTCCAAAACAGAGTACACACGCACACACACTCACAGCCCTGAAGGTGATTATTAAGTACTTTCCTTTTTTTTTTCCCTAATCAAAACCCGTTTCCTACCTTGAGCAAACACATCCCGCTGTTACCAACGTGTCAAGAACAATGTGCACTGTAAAGGTCAAGCATTGCCTCTCTGGGCAAAATAACACATTCTTCCACCCTCACAAAGCTTTCTGGGATGATATTGCACTTGCACCAAGTAAAGTACCCACGAGTGATGTGAGTGTCCTCATCGCACAGTGTGTGAGTGAGTGTGAGTGTGTGTCTGTGGTTTTTGATTGGTGTAGATTCCAGCATGCTACTTCATGGTATTCGTTACCTTAGGTGAGTGATTATCTATGTAACACCTGCTTTGAATATGAACTCTGGCTCACTTTCTCTGCCCAGCACAGTTAAGCATACTTAATTCCCTGCTCTATGCATACAGACCTAAATATGCCTAAATGCAGTAAAGCTTTAAGTACAAGAGTGGCATTATATGTCGGCAAAACAACAGTTTTAACCTTTTACTGAGGAATCCTGCAGAAAACTACCACACAGTGCCAAAATTCTTTATTCCAGTCAACTCATGTGGCACTAATAAAAATATTCGTCAGTTAGTTATAGCTAAAGGCAGTGTGTGCAGAGTGTGTACAGATCTCGACATGCCCTGCACTGATAGTGCCATACTTTAGAACACACACCTGTTCCTTCAACATTTCTTCAGAAATCAAGGGGATTAATAGTGAGTTTATCCCTTTTTTTCCTGCAGTAATAATCTCTTCTTCCAAAAAACATTGTACAGTAGATATGGAAACACTGCTGCAAAGATTTAATTACTTCACTAGGTTAGGGCAAGTGCTGCAGCTCTGGATTAAAAATGCCATTTCAGCTTAGCCCAAAAGTACTGGATGCTGCAGAGACCACAGTCCACTGCCCCCAATGTCTGGTGGGCTTCTAAAAGACATTCGGCACTGAGTATGGTTTGTGGTGTACATGAAGTCCAATAACATGGAGGGTCTTCTACAGAGATTGTACCAACAGTATGTGTTCCACTGAACCTGTTTATTTACATATCAGCCATAACAATAAAACCGCCTGGCTTATACTGTGCGAGACTCCTTGGTGGTGCCGGAACAGCTCACACTTGTCAAGCCAGACATCTTATTATGTTATGTTCTCTGGCTCCAAGATGTGAGCAGCAGATCCTTTAAGTCCTTTAAGTCACAAGGTGGGGCGTCATTTAATTGGACTAGTTTGTCCAGTTTAAACCACAGATACTTAATTGGATTGAGGTCTGGGCAATTTGGAAGAGTCAACAACACTCTTTCATAACCTTCTACCAAATTTTCCTCATACCAGGGGTAAACTTAGTCTGCAGTAACGTTGCCCTCCGTACCTCAATGACTCAACCAGTTTGGCTCTCTCCCGTTGCTAGGTAAATGATATACACGCGCATTGGATGTTCCAGTTCTGATGCTATTAAGCCCACTATAGGTGACTTTGCCAGTGGATGTGGACGGAGAAGAGTGGCAGGAGTGGTTAGTGACAGATGCGTAGCAGCAAGAGTGAAACGAAAGGTTTACAGGATGGTGGTGAGACCAGCTATGCTATACATGCTGGAGCTGGTGGCGCTGATGAAAAGACAGGCAGTGGAGCTGGAGGTGGTTAAAATGAGTTAAAGATGCTGAGATGTGCGTTGTGAGTGATGAGGATAGACAGGATTAGTGTCACGGTGTGGTGTTGAGGGCTGGACGCCAACGCAGAGCCGAGAATTTTGTACTGCTCCGATTCACCGGGGCTTATAACGCCAGCCCCCGATGAGGCACACCTGGCACCCAAGCCCAGGTGTGCACAATCAGAGCAGGGCGCCCTCTACTAGCGCGAGACCGTTACAATTAGAAATGAGTATATTAGAAGGACTGTTCAGGTTGGATGTTGTGGAGAATTTGTGAAGTTAGAGAATCAAGGTTGCGCTGGTTTGGACATGTCCAGAGGAGAGACGAGGATTATATTGAGAGGAGGATGTTGAGGATGGAGCTGCCTGGCAAGAGGAGAAGAGGAAGACCAAAGAGGAGGTTTACGGACATGCAGGTGGTCGCGGTAAATTAAGAAGATGCAGAAGACCGGACAAAATGGAAACACGATCCACTGTGGCTTCCCCTAAATGGGAGCAGCCAAAAGAAGAAGAAGAAGGAAGGTGATTTTGCCAGTGAACATGGGTCAGGTCATTGGAACTGGTCCGTGATTATAAAGCTCCATATATAGCTCTAGTGTACTATAGGCTGAAACACATTTCTATTCTGGCCAGCACAAACTCTGTCTGCATTGTGTGCTGTGGTATGCTTGCCTTCACTCCCCACCTGCATCAATGAGCCTTTGAGTGCTTTAATTTTCAGAGGTCTACTCATACAAGCCCTCTGTTCTTAGTTATTATTCATTACCTAGCTTGGTTAATCACTGCTTCATTGAAGCGGATCATATGTGCTGGGGTGGATTTGAAGAAATTAATGCAATGGCTAGTGTCCAGAAGAAAAAAAGAACTTGTGTTCCTCTGGCCAGCTGGCCATGTTTGTACAGTTTTACATCATGTGTATTTCAAATGCAACCTAGTGCATTCACTAGCAGACACACTCGCTGCTCAATAAACAGTTTTCAACAGTTTGATTTCTCTCAAACAGACTTCTCACTTAATTACATTCAATTAAAATGGAGGCTACAGTTGCAAGTCTGCTGATGCCACTGATTACAGATCAGTTACTATTTTTTTGTTTAGTCATATAGTAATCAAATAAACAATGAGGGCATTTATTTTTCCATTTTTTAATGCGTAATTATCAACAAAGCTTCATTCAGGATATCCCACAGGTTTACTCTCTTTCAGTGGTGCACTTGAAATGTACTGAGTGTTAAAAATAGCTCCCATTTTTTCCTTTAATTTGCTCAAAGATAAGAAGAGTTCGACAGGCACAACATAATTTTTTGGTCTCGACAGGGTGATTGCCTACCAAAATGTAAAGAAATAAAAGTTGGCTCAAGACTTTTGCACAGTACTTCATAGAAATATTGCTTGGAACATCGAGAGAAAGACAGAAAGCGTGATGGACAAGAGAGAGAGATTGAGAAAACAGCATTTTCTGTAAGAAATGTATCATCTAAACTCATTTATTTAACTTTCTCTTCAACCCTAAGGGTTAAAAGCTGATCCTTTCATGAACGTGATTTATTTACTGTCTAAAACAGCGGTAATATTGCGTTAGCTCTGTTTTACTTCTCATCCCAGTACCAGCATTTAGCGCAACAAATCCTTCGGCAAATCATCATTTCAATGCTGTTGACGTGAACTGTGATTTCAGCGTACACACGGCTGTGAAATTAGGACTGTGGTTTAGGAAGCGGCGGATGCCAAGAACATCAACTGTCTTCAAATAGTCCGCAAACCTTCCACAGTCTGCAAATCTTTCGTTGCGAACCCTCTCTCTGCTGAGGGTTTGCCACTAGAAGAAGCTGAGCCCTTGTTTGCTGCTGAAGAAGGAGAGCAATTGGCAGGAAAAGGTGTGGTGAGGTGGTGCTAAAAAAAAAACCACAACTGAACTCACATCAGCAGTCAGCTGTAAGTAACACTTGTTAAAGCTTGTATTTTCTCGTAGTGATCTCAGACGCAGGCACATGAGGTACGCCATATTTTACAGATGGGGTACAGTCTGCTGTCCAGGATATGGGCCTGTTAATTTGTTTTCCTCTAAATGAATTTATTTCGCTTCAGATGTTTCTGGGGCAGCGGTGGCCTAGTGGTTAGGGAGCTGGCCCCAGATCGGAAGATTGTGGGTTCGATTCCCTCCCCAGCGGGTTGCCCTGAAGTACCCTTGAGCAAGGTACTGTCCCCGTCACTGCTCCCCGGGCACTTTCAATAGCAGCCCACTGCTGCACATGTGTGTATGGGTGAAATGCAGAAGTCCAATTTCGTTGTGGTTCACTGTGTGCTGTGCAATGACAAGGGCTTTCACTTTCTCAAAAAAAATAAATAAATAGTGATTTTTAAAACCTGTTTGACTCAATTTTCAAAGGAAATACAGATTCAAATCTTGGAAGGCACTATATTTCTCTGTTTGAATTGTTGATCCATGTTCTTACGATGTTTTGATCAGATGTAGATATCATTATTTAGTAACTTCGGTTATTGATTTTGGTAACTTGATTCCAGGTCATTTTTCAAACCAGAGGAACAATTTCTACTGTATTTATAGTAAAAACACTAATCATTTTCCTCCTTCACTTTTTCCCAGATCAATTAGGTCATATATTTTATATAACAAACTATTTTTATAGGAATGCTGCAAACCAGACACATGCTTTGCTGCACAGAAAGTTGGTTGTGCCATCCCAACGAGAGTGCGATCAAATATCTCTTAAAATAAACCAATAATGATAACCCCAAAACTGATGTCACTTATGATCATTTATTCTTAAACAACTGGTGTTGTGGACAGCATGGCTGTTAACCACCATTAGCGACCTCACGGTGCTATGGGTCTATGAGTCTGCCATCCAATCAGAGGTGTTTCTGACTGAGCATGCATGTGTCTTCAGTCTCACAAACATTATGCAATGGAATAACATTAGCCTGATTGTTCTCTCCCATCTGTAGATCTATATAATCAGAGAAATCACTGAAACATAACTGCAAATATAATTATTAATACACTGTGACCCCTGAGGGTCAAACCAGCTCAACAAAGAATCTGGGCAACAAATTGTGAATTTTAAACATAATTATTATTCAGTCTTACTTTCAAAAACCACTACGGCTGAAACAGTGCAGGATGCATTTGGACCTCTATGTTGGATCATTTCAAAAGTTAATATAAAATAATATCCATAATGATGTACAGAAAACAGGTCTTATTAGGGAAACACTCAGTCTCATTATGTTCTTTGAATACATTCAAATGCTATGGCTCTGCACTGATGTCGCTGTAATTAGGCAGGGACTTTTTTCAGCAGGCTGATTAGAGGCCTGTGGGGAGGGGGAGGGCATTCCTAGGGGCTGCCTTCCCCCCTCTGTCTCTCTTTTTCTCTTTCTCTTTCTTTCTTTCTCTCTCTCTCTCTCTCCAACTACAATTTGAATTTATGTCTGTATGCCCCACTCCTAGGGCACATGGTGTGTTGACTGACAGCTAGCTCAAAGAGTCCAGGTCCAAGCCCAGGCCAAGTGTGACAGAACACATTAGTTCAGGTTTAGGAGCATGGCCCCAGCCCTGCAGGGACACACATCTGCAAAAAAAGTGTGTATTGGGGGAAAAAAGAAAAAAAAAGGCGGCGATATCAGCTCTGAGTTGCTATTTCCAAACATACAAGTGGGCTTGTTCTCACACTCACACACACCTGAGCACAGGGAAGATATAGAGGGCACATTTAAATGCACACAGCTATCAAATTTTATGTCCAAAACGTGTGTGTGTGTGTGTGTGTGTGTGTTAGGGTGGAATACACTGTGCCTAATCAGAGTTCAAGGTGAACTTTGGTGGAAATAACACAAGTGAATCTGTAACCATGGTAAAATCTCCATTCAGTGCTGCATTTGAATGTATGGTAAGGTTACAAATACATACATTATATAAGAATGCAAAGCCAGCTCCAGAATTATTTATAAAGGTACATCATGAACATGTTTTTGAAAACAATTACTTCAATCTTACACTCAACATATGAGAGAAAACTACCATTCTCTATAGCTCTGTCTGTCTTAAACCTCTTAATCTTAGATCTAAGATGGATTATGGGTAATTTTGGATGCCAAAATGTGTTATTTTGTTTGCAAAATAGTATTTATAGTGTTTTCTAACACTATACATATGTTTCAAATTATACATATGCACTATACATATGTGTGTGTGTGTGTGTGTGTGTGTGTTACTTACAGTGACTGTAGAGCATGGAGGTTCTTGAGGGCAGCACTGGGAACAGTCTTCAGCTGGTTATTCTGAAGCATCCTATAACAAAATCAGAGCTGTTCACTTTTCTGTGGCTTATAAACAAGTACAGTAACTAGAAGCTGCATAAGATACAATGCTTAAGTCGAATTATCTGCATTAAAACGAGTTTTAACAAATGTCAACATGAACTGTGAGATGACTGTAAGGATGTGCCACATAAAAGAACAAACCTGAAGGAAATTCATTTTTAAAAGTAATTAGGCACAGAACAAATGGTCAGAGATCCTAATCACAGTACACATGCCTTACTTCGTTCTGCCAGGCCTTTCTGGTGTCACCGAAGTGCCACAGGCCGTTAGAAGATTTATCACACTTGCAGTTTTGACGATTATACCTGCAGTTTTGTTATAACTGTTTTATTTATTTAAGCAGGGAGCTGCAGTAAAAACCCTTGGTGGTGGAAATTAGACATGATAAGTGGAAATGTTCAGTGAAAAATGTTCCCTCACTCTAATTATGAGTAGGTATGTTGCTGATAAGGATGCAGATTTATCTGTGTCTTCATTTGGCATTTCTATAAATGCTTACCTTAATCCCTCCATTGCTGGTGGCATCATGTGAAAGGAGATCTAGTTAGTGGGTTGGACTGTATAAATAAAAAACCGAGGACAAAAGTTCTCGACTCCAGAAACTTCTGTCTTCCAAAAACCTTTCAGCGAAAGATTCCATACTTGAATCAACAACCTCCAGCTGCTAGTCATTAGCATCGCCCACCAAGCTACTGATTTCCCTTTATAACCAAACAGCCCCAGGACAGCATGTGGTACTGTAGTCTTTAGAACCCAGTCTTGTGTCCTAATCACCAATTATGGTCCACTTGATACAAAACATTTTGAATCAAAAACCAATTTAAAGGATAATGATATATGAATGGTCTTCTTTGACCCATTGACCCCCATGCGGTTCTCCACAATGGCAAGAAAAACAGAAGTGTTTTCTTAATTTATAAAAAAATACCAAATTTAAACAACAGCATTCATGTAGCACTCGGTAAAAGCACATCTGGAGGCAGAGGCAGTTTCAGATCCTTTTGGGAAAGATCATACAAGCTTTGTACACCTTCCTTTGGAAGTTTCTCCAGTTTCACCAGCCAGGTAGAATGAGGTTTAGGATTAGATTTCTCCAGAGATGCTCTACTGGTTTCAATCTGGGACGCTGCCAGGACCTTGCCTTTAGTGTTCCTAAAGGAATTCCTGCACTTGAATTCTAAATACTTTGGGTTATTGATCACTTGTCTCACCAAGGCCCTCTGTCCTCAATTACTCAGTTTTTATGGACTGGTGACTACAAATCTCTTCAGGTCGAAGAAAATAAAGGAGGCTGCCATGCTCTTGGGCACTTCAATAATGTAGAGATTGTCAAGTGCTCGTCCCCAGGTCTTATGAAACAATCCTACATTTCAGGTCTACACACAGTTCTCTTGACCTCGTGGCTCGGTTTCCGCGAGTGTGTTTCAACCTTAAATGAACACATTCAAAAAGCTCTTTTGGATTGTCACTGTGGAGTGACATATGCAGAGTGATCAGGAAAAATTAAGATGAGTCCCAAACAACAATATTTGGAAAACTTGAAAGGCTGAAATGGGCCGGTCCCATGTCAGGAGATGTAAGTTCAAAGACAGGCCAGGTAGAGGACAGGAAGAGAGCTTTATGCAAACTGGGGCTAGATAAGCTACAGTACGAACCAGCTCACAAACACCTCAATGACAGTACATCAGTCCCACACCCAAAAGAGCAAAGAGCAAAAGAAAGATTTGAAGTTTCAGAATATCCAGAAGCTCATTATTAATCACAGAAAGGTAGAAACTTTGTTCCAGGGACAGAGCCGACGTTTTTCGCTGTGAGATTCCTGTCGCTTACTAACTCGGCAACTCTCCGCTCTATAGACTTCTAATATCACATCAAGACTTCCTGCAGGGAAGAACAACATACACTCTTCTGGAGCTCTTTATAGCCAGTTACTAGAATAGCAGTGACAAGAAGAGCCCACGCATTATTTCTGTTTTTCTATCATTAAACATATTACCTTTCGTAATATTATGAAACAAAGAGAACTTTACCATCTATAATGTGTTACAGTGTTATGCTGATAAAATTGCTGGAGAATACACAAACATGTTGACAAAAATCAGATGCAGAGACAGGCCTGCAATTTGTGTGTTCTAAGAACAGTGACGATGTTGGTGTGTGTGTGTGTGTGTGTGTGTGTGTGTGTGAGAGACCTGTCTGTCTATATGTGTAGTGTACTTACAGGACTTTGAGCTGGTGAAGACCAGACAGAGCCTCAGGGTGGATGAAAGCAAGATCATTACCAGCCAATCGCCTATAAAAAGAGAGAAGGAAAGAAAAAGAAAGAGAGAGAGAGAGAGAGAGAGAGAGAGAGAGAGAGAGAGAGAGAGAGAGAGAGAGAGAGAGAGGGACAAGAGAGAAAATGAATGACCAATAATTTTACTTTATATAACTTTAATTGATTAACAGCAGATAAGAGAAACGGAGGTTAACATTTATACATGGATTTTCACCTCAGCAATCATGAAAATATCTTAAAGTAGCCTGTTATCATAATTTAATGCACCCCGTTATTATATATTTTGCTGTGAGACCCGGGCCGGATCTAGTCTGCTGGTGGTCAGCAGCACTGGCAGTTACACGGTCAGATACTGGACGTGAGCTCAAGTCACACATCACTTAGAGCCTGACTGCCAGGCTGTTATCAGGACTGGACTGTCAGTGTCTGTGTGTACGATAAACTCCACACACTCCTGTGGCCCTGAATTTGCTCCCTATCTGCTCAAGCCTCTGCATATGATTGGCCAGAGAAAATGCCTCCCGAGGTGGCAGAATGTGACGGCTCTATCTGTGCCACGATGGGATCAGTGTGAGCTGACGTGTTTAAGGCCGGAGAATGCCAGCTAATGAATCCTCTCACTCTCTCTCTCACACACACAAACACACACGGGCATGAACACGATACCTGCTATTCATAGGGTGGCAAAAGGAATTCTCTGCTGCATCTGCAGATATGAGGCTTTTGCCATGTACCTGTGAGTGTGTTGCAGCACAAGTACTGTGTGTACGTGCTATTTCACATGTTTCTGGGTTGAGTGGTATGGAAGTTCTTATACACCTGTCTGTGCCCTAAGCTACTGCCACAGTATATCAGGAAAAGTGAATAATATGCAGCATTATATGTTTGCATCCCTCTGTACACATGCCTTCTAAAAATAAGCACACGTGCTATACAGGGAACTCACTTAATGCAAATGTTTCTAATCATTTTAAAACCTAAAATAACAAAGTTTTACATTCTGGGGAAAGAAAATTAAGTTTTAAATGTGCCATAACTCATTACTTATGTTATATTTTACTTTGTCCAGTACTCAAATGCAAATAAACCAATAAAATGTGCATTAGTGTGCTGATGTGAAGTTACTTCATAAAAGTAGACCAGGGTAATTGCAACTTTACCACTCAGCTGCACTTACAGCATATATTTCAAGAGTATTGTTGTGCATTAATTCGCTATTAAAGGCAATAAAAATAGGAATTTCAGTCATTTTCCTCCTTCTTTCTGGCTAATTAAATTATAGTGTGAAACAAGCCATGCAAAATGCTCCATTCTAAAAAAATGTATATTTAATATACAATGCTACAATCACATATATCAAAGTTAAAAACATTTGCATTGCATTATAAGGTATAATTTCAAAAATAAGGGGTTTTATTTTGACAGTACGAGACGAGTGTGCATGTGTTTTGGGGGAGTGTTTTGGGGCCAGGTGGAGGAGCTGCATACTTTTGCCTAATGTGGCCTGAGAGATTAACAGCAGATTTATCATCTTCTGCAAGTGGAGTCAGTTTTCCCTTCCCTCACACTCTCCAGACTCTCTCCCTTGCGCCCTCACTCCATCCCTCTCTCTCCAAGATATGAATAGTTCTAATGAGCTCTGTAGACTTGGCAACTCTATATGTAATCATCACAATGTTCTGGGTGGTTGGGTGGCATCCACTATTTCATTTCTTCAAATGATCTTATAACGTTTTCACAGGATAGTATATTAAGAGGGTGTGGGTTTGTCCGAGTGGGTAAAGCAGTGTCTGTCGCATGTTAAAGTGATCAAACCCCTATATTTTCAATCATCATTCAATAAAACGTCAACCTCTCTTTCTAACAAGAGAATTAGAAGGTTCTGCTCACCATGGAACATGTTCAAGTCTGGTTTACTATCAGTGTAGCTTCTTCTGACATCTGGAGGGTTTTCCTTTAGACCTAAACCCAGCCATCAAATAGTGCCCTACGTCCTGTAGGCCTAATCTGCAGGGCAGCCCCTTCCACTTAAGCTTAGTTATTCTTCTTGTCTTGTTCCCCAACCTCAGCGTCCATACTTTAATGTTAGGCTTGGGCAATTTGCCTAAGCTACCATTTCTCCGCTCTCTCAAAGAAAATCAAAAAATTACACTCTTTTAGACTCTTTCACAGCAGAAAGCAAAGGAAAGAGAGGAAAAAAAAAGAGGCAGGGTGGAAAGGAGAAGAAAAGAGTAGAAAGATGAGACCGCTTTAATTGGGTGGGTAAGGACATGACAGAAGCACCTTATCAGCTCAAACAATCATAGGGGTGCAGCCCTACAGCAGCGCAGCAAAAAGAACCACACACATACACAGAGGGATAGACAGAGAGAGAGAGAGAGAGAGAGAGAGAGAGAGAGAGAGAGAGCGAGAGAGAGAGAGAGAGAAGACTGCACTGAGTTTCCATGAAAGCATAGATGCTTTTGTTTACATGTGTAGGAGTCTATGTGTATGTAACACTAACACATCTGGTAGTCGGAGACTCGTCCTGCACGCTTGTCCTCTGCATGCAGAAGAACACATATCCCAAAAGAAATACATACACAAAAGAAATCCAGCTTGTTTCAAACGTTAGAGCTGAAAACTAAATGTGGATGCACTTCAGCTGAATAGTAATGTTAGTTATCATTGAAAAGCCTATTATTCTAAACCTAATCCTGATACAGATCGAAAAGCTTTTATTTCTTGACTTTCTCTTTAATTTAGTCTTGTCCAGTTCCACTCACCAGCTCTACCTCCAATAAACCAATCTTCACTACCTGAAGAGTGGGAGAAGTTTCCGATTCCCCGCCGGGGGACGGCGCGGGTCATTTCCTGGTGGAGTTGGCATGTTCTCCACATGTCTGAGTGGGTTTGGTCCAGATGCTTCAGTTTCCTCCCACAGTCCAAAGACATGCATGTCAGGTGGATTGAAGATGCAATTTTTATTTTACTGACTTACTTCCAACACAAATAAATCCAAATTGTGCACTTTTTTAATCCCACAATGACGTCCCATTTAGGGAAGGTATTCACTTTCCACTTTGAAATGAAAATGTAATTTTGTCTGTATAATTTGCATACAATTGTAATTGATGTCTCCCATTACTTTTACCAGCACTACTGGAGCAGCGGTGGCCTAGTGGTTAGGGAGTTGGCCCCAGTTCGATTCCCTCACCAGTAGGTTACCCTGAGGTACCCCTGAGCAAGGTACCTTCCCTGTCACTGCTCCCCGGGCTCTTTCAGTAGTTGCCCCTTGCTGCATGTGTGTATGGGTGAAACGCAGAGGTTGTGCTGTTGTGTTGTCCATTGCTGCGTTTCACAATGACAAGGGCAGTCACTTTCACTTTACTGTGCTATTAGGAAGGGTCCTGCTGATTCCTGTTGATCACATGACTGTATTACAGCACTCTCATCCAAAAGCTGAGTAAAGCATTAACAGTGTTGTACAGTAAGATTTAAAACTGTATTGTGCAACCATTGTTGTGTAACCTCATAAATTCCCAGGTTTAAGCTTATGAATCAGTAACTACATGGATTATCACTCAAACTATTTCTCTGTTCACAAACGTGTGTAGTAAAAGCTTGGACCTGCTGGTGTGTCCTGACCATGAGTTTGAGACTGAAATAGGCTGATAATGAAAAAAGTATAATAACCACAGTTAATGTAGTAGCTATTGTCGATTTGTTTCTAACTCAAAAATATTTAATCAAAGAGTAACACATTGTAACACATCAATGTCAAATTATTAGTTATTGACATTTTTGGCAAAACATCCATTATCTGCCACTTGTCCCAAACGGGGTCGCGGGGGAGTGCCGGTGTCCAACCCAGCGCACACAGGGCGAAGACGGGGGACACACCCTGGACAGGTCGCCAGCCCATCGCAGGGAGGAGCGGGACGGGGACGGCACCTTGCTCAAGGGTACCTCAGGGCAACCTATTGGGAAGGGGTTCAAACCCCCAATCCTCCGATCATGTGGCCGACGCCCTAACCACTAGGCCACCACTGTGGAGAAGTTCACGAAAAAAGAAAAACGATCTGTATCATTGCGGTTGCTTTTGTTATTGCAGTAGTCTTTAAGAACTCTGTAGTTTTTACGGTAGAGTTTTTTGAGGACACTGTTCAGCTTTACTGCAGCCATGACTCAAGATGCAACAGCGCATGGCTTTTCCCTCCATCGCTCTCTTTCTGGTTTGGCTGGGACTCAGCGCTGCCGGTTAGGGTCACACATGCACACACACGGACACACGCACATGCACACGCACACGCACACGCACACTCTTCATTGCAGGGGTGGTTAGCTTTGCCGGGCTCTGGAGATGACATCGCTGATCTTTTATTTGCCTGCAGCATGTGTAATCTGTGTTCTGTGGTCACTGTGCTCTGCTGGAGTCTGCCAACAGCACAGCGCTGGCCTGGCCTGCTTCAAGAACAGCTGTGCAGTGAGCCAGTGCTGCGTCCTGCTCGGCACTCTAACACACTCTCCCGGGACGGCTAAACTAGAGCACATACAGACTGCTATGCTATGACAACATGATTACAGAGTTTTAAATGAATCGCTTCATTCTGAAGCCTTGGTCTGGGGTTGGTGATTCGACAGCATTGAGAACAAGAGAATCAAAAAACTGATTTTAGTAATATTCTATCAATTTTCAATCATTTTTGATAATAATTCACATTTACGTGTTTAAAAAATTTCATTTCTATTGAAAAACACTGGCACAAACTTGCCAGTACCATGTCAACGTGTGGACAAACAGAAAAAATCACAAATAATTTTACTACTACTATTAACATTATTATTATCATCATCATTATTATCACTACTACTACTAATACTAATAATAATAATAATCTTTGTCGTCATCATCTTCATCATAACGATAATGTGTTCTCACAGTTCCCCAGGTTCTCAGGCATCGCTGCTCTTTGAAAGGCTGTTTTTTTGGGCTCTAATGTGAGGTGCCATTGATTTCTAGACTACACCAGCTATTTGGGCAGCTGTGACCTAGTGGTTAAGGACTAGGCCCCAGGAT
This sequence comes from Hepsetus odoe, assembly GCA_017165825.1. Taxonomy (NCBI): domain Eukaryota; kingdom Metazoa; phylum Chordata; class Actinopteri; order Characiformes; family Hepsetidae; genus Hepsetus; species Hepsetus odoe. The sequence goes on along the minus strand of CM029391.1, from coordinate 11,376,228 downwards.
CAGAAGGTCGTGGGTTCAAATCCCAGACCAGTAGGTTGCCCTGAGGTACCCACCAGCAAGGTACCGTCCCCATCACTTGTGCTGTGTTTCACAATGACAAGAATAGTCACTTTACATTTCATCATTAAGTTACAATCACTGTCCCTAGTAATGCCGTAGTAAAGAACGCTGTGTTGTAGTTTTTATTGATTTTATTGTTTTATAACTATGTATTACGTATATTTGAACTATTCATTAGAATTTGTTTCTTCTGAGAAAAAGAGAAGGAATAAAGAGATGCTGTGTCTGCACATATTAAACACAAGGTTATGTTGGGGGTCATTTGGATGTGGCAGAACTGAATAGGTATATGATGTAATGGCTTAATGATGTAGTGAATTGTGCCAGTGGTTTCTGCTCAAGGTGCTAAATAAGAACAGAAGTGTGACCTTTGATGAGAACTATTCAGAACAGGGTTTGGTGTGCAAGATTGATAATATTCCACAAACACATAGATTTAAACATTATACAGTCATTCTAATGGCACACACACACACACACACACACGGCGGTGGTCAGGGAGTTGGCCCCCGGATTGGAAGATCGTGGGTTTGAATTCCTTACCAGTAGGTTACCCTGAGGTACCCTTGAGCAAGGTACCTTCCCCGTCACTGTTCCCCGAGTGCTTTCAATAGCTGCCCCCTGTTGAGTGCAGAGGTCTAATTTTGTTGTGATTCAATGTGTGCTGTGCTGGGTTGTGTTTCACAATGACAATGTGAAACACAACCCAGCAATGACAATGAATAGTCACTTTCACTTTCACACAACCTCACATATCTTTTAAGAGACATATAAATCTGGGGAGGATTAGTACCTGACAGCTTTATAACTAACAGGCTGAATGTGCTGTAAGTGAGAGGGGAGTGTGTGTGTGTGTGTGTGTGTGTGTGTGTGTGAGTGAGGTTTGCGTGACTGTGATGTAGAGAATGTTCTTCTCTGCTGCGAGTGTCCCTCCCTCTTCCTAAATCTGCCTGGAAGACACCAGCCATGGGTCACAGTCACCCTGAGGCCGCACGCACACACACACGCACACACGCACACACACACACACACACACGCACGCACAAAAACATTGTAATGACATAATTGCAAGACTAATGGCTTGCAATAACAGACAAATCACTTGCGGGAGTTGGTCTCCAGTTCCATTCACTACTACTGTACACAGTACACTGCAACTCAAAGACTTTAAAACCACTGCACTTCCATCCATCCATCCATCCATCCATCCATTACATAAATATGCTCACACCCACAGTTATATCTAAGGCATAATTTCGCATCTCCAAAAAGACCCAGGCCGCTCTGCCTGGGAACTGAACAAAGAAGCATCTCAATGTGAGGCAACGGTGCCAACTACTCTTCAGATTTGACCGATATTTTCTAATTAATATAACACAATACATAACACATATAATAATTTTTTATATAGTCAGATACATAGGCGGACTTTCCATTAATTTAAATGTTATGTACATATTTACTTCCAAAAGAAGTCCGTTGTATATTTTTTTAAATGTTACTGCATCACATTTGGCAAATATGTACCTGAAAAAGTACTCGGTAAAAAAGGCAGATGAAAACATACCCAGCACATGCTGTGATCTAGTCATGATCAAATCACTGAAATCACAACAGGACTAGAACAAAAAGACGTGTATTGGAGAAACATGAAGTGAAATTGAGTGAAAGCACATCATCATTATCATTATCTACCAATTCAGGACCGGGTCTTGCTGGATTTTGAGATCAAATCCAGATGTATGTTCATGAAGGTCTCAAGGTGGTTCCAAGCCAGCTGAGATATTTGATCTTCCCAGCATGTCCTTGGTCTCCCAGCTGGTCATGCCTGAAACAACCACTGGGAGATGCCTGTCTAGATGTCCAAACCACCTGTGGGCTCCAGAGTAGCAGCAGTTCTACTCAAAGCTCCTCATGGATGCTCCTCAAGGAGCTTCTTACTGTATCTCTCAGAGAGCACTCAGAGCTCATAACAGTGGGTGAGGTTTTGAACAAAGACTGACCAGCAAACGGAGAGGTTTGCCTCCTAGCTTTGCATCCAAAGCACCACAAAGGTCCAGTGTAACGACTGCATCACCGCTGCTACTGCTCCAGTCTGTTATTGAGCTCCTATTCTTGTGTTCCTTGTTCGTTAATGATGCTTTTTAGGCAGTAACTCAATGCCAACTCAGAGCACAACCAAGTACATCCAGACATGTTAATGCAACATGTAAATTGAGTAGATGTGATTTGGGCACAACCCTTACAGGACCTCCGACCCAGATCAGTTTCCCAAAATGCAACTCCATATACAGGGTTTCAGGTTTATGGAAAATGCTAATTGGTTATTGCCATTTCATTGGTTCTTTAGAAAAACGGAGTAAATAAGTAATTATCAAGCTGATTATTCTAGAAATTACTTGATATCAGCTTCATGTCTCTAATTAATTCAGTGATTTCCAAGCAAATAAACACAACCTGATTTGCTAGCTTTTGCTCTTATTTTGTCAAGACTTCTGTACGTATAGTGGCCCTTAAAGTCTCTGGGCCCCTGCAATTCCCCTCCGAACGGCACCTATTCTCCGAAATGCCGGTTACCATGGAAACCATTGTTTTGTCCTCTTCCTTCCTGCCTCACATTCCTCGGCACAATGCGCTGAAAAGTAAATTGCCTTCTGACAAAGCCCTGGAAGGCCTTGTTTGGGAAAGAAGGGAGCAAAGATTGGGGTGGCTGAAAGACGTGCACCGGGTAAAAAAACACTCCCCGGCTGGGAGAGAGAGAGAGAAGGGGAGGGAAGAAAGGCAAGAACAACAATGGGGCAGCTTTTAGAAGCTGGTCATCAGGGGCGTCTGTGAGTGGAGTGGAGGTACCTGATATCAGGTAGATGTTATCTGCGCTTCCAGTGCGGCGCAGACGGCCAGACGCAGAGTGATGAAATAAAGACAATTACACACTGGAAGATAAGACACTCCAAGGATGTGTAGTTTTAAACTCAGGAGCGCATTTTATGCTAAAGCTCAAGATTCAAGCTCTCTATTTGTCACATACACAGTTATACAAGTCCAACCGGCAGTGAAATGTGTCCCTCAGTCACTCCAAGACAGAAATGTAAAGTTCATAACAGCACGAAGCAGAGAAAATCAGTGCAAACTGGCCTTTTAGGACATGAGTAATAAGTACACACAGGGTGGTAAACAAAAGATAAGTGGCACCAATGCAGTTGATTCTAGCCGATGTTGCAGCAAACCTAGGAAAACCAGTCTAATATTTAATTTAAAGGTACAATAAGTGCCTTTGTACAATAAGCTAATGATGTTATGATGTAGGAGATAAATATAAGATGAAAATAAAGATAAATACACAGGTTCATAAATAATAAAAATAATAGCTTTGATGCAATATCTGAACAGAATTTCATTGAGTAGCGAATGAAATAGAACCAGTCCAGCATTTAACAAAAGGCATGATCAGAAAACAAATCACAATATTGTAGCCAAGAAAACTAATGGCAGCCATTACATCATGTTTATGATTTACTTTGATATCTTCCGATCCTGTGGCCAACTCCCTAACCACTAGGCCACCGCTGCCTAACACAGCACAACAAGCAGTGATGGGGTCGGTATCTTGCTCAAGGGTACCTCAAGGCAACCTCCTGGTGAAGGACGCGAACCCACAATCTTCTGATCCAGGGCCAACTCCCTAACCTCTAGGCCACTGCTGCCCCCAAATAGAAGCACACCGTTCCTGGAAATACTGCAATACCAGGTCGATGCATGGAGCGGACAGAGCAAGCTCCTTTACCCTCTCCCTGTTCTAAAAACCTATTTAATATGCAGTCCTCATATAGAGGACCTGTCAGATATTAAACTGATAAGAACAGATACTACACTTGATCTTAGCCAAAAGGCCAGAGAAGCGATCATTGATATCATTGAACATTGATATTTTATTAAGAGCCACAGCAGTATACTATAGATTGCAAGGTCACCTGACCCCATTCAAGCAATAATAGTGAGAGAGAGAGAGAGAGAGAGAGAGAGAGCGAGAGAGAGAGAGAGAGAGAGAGAGAGAGAGGAAGCGAGAGAGGGCAGTGAGAGAGAGGCAGAGAGAGAGAGAGAGAGAGAGAGAGAGAGAGAGAGAGAGAGAGAGAGAGAGAGAGAGAGAGAGAGAGAGAGAGAGAGAGACAGAGAGAGATGAACTGACAGAGAGAGAGAAGAGAGACAGAGAGATGAACTGACAGAGAGAGAGAGAGTGAGAGAGAGAGAGAGAGAGAGCGACAGAGAGAAAGAGAGAGACAGAGATGAACTGACAGAGAGAAAGAGGGCAGAGATGAACTGACAGAGACAGAGAGATGAACTGACAGAGAGAGAGAGAGAGAGAAAGAGAGAGAGACAGAGAGATGAACTGACAGAGACAGAGAGAGAAGAGAGAGACAGAGAGATGAACTGACAGAGAGAGAGAGCGAGTGAGAGAGATAAGACAGAGATGAAAGAACTGAAAGATAACACAAGCTGAAGACTTACAGTTCCTCAGGTGACAAGTTCTTGAAGACATGGCAGGCAGCTCTGTGTTATTCGCTGAGGTCACTAAAGAAAGAAAAAACATCTTCGGTTACAGTCCCCATAAGTGCAAAGTTCCATATTCCATTCTGCTGCCAATAATAATTCATCATTGAGAATTGTTAAGCAGATTCCCATCTCACACCTGGAAAATCTCCTGCTAATTTAATGGTTCTTCAAAAAGAAACCTGTTTTCCATCCAGCCCGGGTAGACAAACACAATTTGGCATTTTCCCCAAACATGGACACATACTGAGCCATATTTCTCTACACTAAAATGCCCATTTATTTCTTACTGGGACTGTTTAATATAGACAAAAAGATGCTCCTGAGTGGTGCATGAGCAATTGTAGCCGGAAGTCCATGAGAGGATGCGGTCTCATTCTCGCTATGTAATCCCAACTTTATTGTAACAAATCTTTGACAGTTGTCCATTAATTGCTTACAGAATTCAGGTTATCATCAGGAAAAATAGACGGGCATGGGTTACTGCAGTAGCTGTGTAGCAGTTAAGTCAAGCTCAAGTTAAGCAGTAGCACTAACTTATGATTATTAGCTCACTTCCTTAGAAAACTGAAATGGGCAGTGGTGGTTTGGGACAGAGCCCAACGATCAGAAGATTAGGTAGGTTTGTAGAGTTTCCTAAGGGTATCTCTGAACCAGGTACTGTCCTGTCACTGCTCCCTGGGTGCCGGGTGTATGGCTACTGCACGTGCAGAGAAGCGAAGATAATGCTATTATCACAGCAAATGTAGTGTGCTGTCCCCACAAATTGTTTATATCAATATACCAGGCAACATGGCCTAGTGGTTAGGGAGTTGACCACAGGCTCGGAGGAGTGTGGGTTCAAACCCCTTACCAGTAGGTTGCCCTGAAGTACGGCGAGCAAGATACCGTCCCCATCACTGCTCAGGCGCTTTCATAGCTGAGGTCCAAATTTGTTGTGGTTCGCTGTGCTGTGACCTCGCAATGACAAGAATAGTCACTTTCAATATAGTGTCCTGTTACCGTCCCAATTAAATGTAATGATGCTACATTTTATGTCGTAACAGTTTGCGTCACATTATAAGGTCATGACATATGTTATAGGATTGGTCATAACCATTACTGGTCACTTATTTAGACTTATATTCATTTAATGTCATGTCATGTCATGAAAGGCAGTGTTAGGTCAGAGTTATTGATACGGTTGCATCAGCAGCATCGCAGAGTTAAATATTATCATTTGTGACTTTGATCAAAATAACGGTTGCGTTCCTTGAACGTCTCGATTCTCGAGAAGGGAGGCGACCTTCTGCGATATCATCTCAAAGACTGATAGCAATTAACAAGTGATGTATTTCATCCGTCTGTTTCTCACCATTATTTCAAAGGCTACTCAAACTGCGTGAAAGCTCAGAAAACATCTTTTCTTCATCTGCTTGGATCTCCGGCTGTAGCCACTCAATAGGCATGTAATGATTTGCTGAAACCAATGTGTCAGGGATTTTCTGGGCATGTTCCAAAACAGGACTGGAAAGATCTTGTTAGATGTGATTGGCTTGCTGTTAAGGTTTCCCAGGAGAAGATCAGAGTCGGTATCAGATACACAAGCAAACAGCTGGCTAAATGAAGCCTTGGGCTCTCCACCTTCCTGAATATGCAGCTGAATGTGTTGTGACTCAGTTAATCTTGGGTGTTCACACTCCCATTGCCGAGCCACGTCTGTAACCATAATCACGGGGTGAATCTACACTTTTCTCTTTCGCTCCGCTCCTAATCGCCACATAAATCACAATTAGGGCCTCGCCGTCCTCGAACAAGGCAACAATCCATTGTCCCATTTGATGTATTTGTATCGGATGTAGCCTGTCCTGCCTCCTCCGAGCTGATGTTCATGCTCTGCAGGTTCAAACAGAGAGCCGTATGCCTGAGAGCGCAGATAAGGAGGCCGATTACAGATCGCTGGGGGAGATGAAGACGCACGCTACAATAATAGAAAGGAATCCTAAATGAGAGCTTATCGCAGCCCCTCATCGCCGGCAATGAGCTGCTGCGTGATACTGTACCGCCATCGTTGAGTTCTCTTGTCATGCAAGTATGACATCAGAAGGCCCGTTATGGCGTGCAATCCCCTGTTCTTCAAAACCACTTGCTTCCTGCTTTTCGAATGCAGGTCACATGTTTCATCAGGATAGGCCTGCACTTGAGGGGCTTCAAGTCCCAAAAATATATCTAAACAAAAGCCCCGAGGTCTTACACTCCCTCCATACTGCTCATCTCCCTCAACAGTTTTTCTCACTCATTCCTTATTCTTTCTCTCTCTCTCTCACTCTTATTTACTCCTTGTTTTTCTCCTTCCCTCTCTTTCTCTTGATTGCTCATTTCCTTTTTCTCTCTCGTTCTCTTACTTCTCCCCCTACTCACACTTCTTACTCTCTCTTTCTCACTCTCCCCTCTAGTTCCTTTACTCTCCCTCTTTTTAACGCTTTCTGTATATCTCTCAACTTTCTTTTTTTCCATTCTCTCACTTCTTAGCCCTTCTCACACTTCTCCCTCTCTCTTTCTTCCCCACTTATTCCCTCATTCTTCTATTCCTTGTCTTTCTCGCATGTTCTCTATTTTCCTTTCTTTCACATTTGCCTTCTGTCACTTATTCCCCTCTAATATTCTCTCTTTCCCTTTCTCTTTCTCTAACCATAAAGAGAGACACTCGACAGCATGTAGCAGCATGACAAAAATGCACAAGTAAATGCACAAGTTCCTCTCGTTTTCTGTCTATCTGGCTCTTTATATCTCTGTTTTTCCTTCTCTGTATACTGTCCCTTCTTTCTCTCGCTCTCTCTCTCTCTCTCTCTCTCTCCCCCCCTCTCTGTTTCTCTGATGCCCTTAACTTTACAAACAGGCTGAAGTGGTTGGAGGTAGACATGTAAACATGGGAAATGCTCTGAAATAAATGCTGGCATGTAAACAAAACTGCAAAAATGCTGTTTATTATAGCCTCTGCTGTTGCCGGTCACAGGCAAAAGTAAAAACTGCATGAAACTGAAAGAAAAAGGCACACAGGTAAGCTTTCAGCTTTTTAATATGCAAACTAGAGCTGCCTTGGCTCCATGAAATTGCTGTTAATGGGGAGTTAAAAAAAAAAGAAAAAGTCCAGGTTAAAACTGTAGACTATCCTGTTTGAGCCCTGCTTCAAAAAGACTGGTGTTGCTGAACTGCGAAACATTGAGACCAAGATATGCCGCTCAGTCCATTAGAGACATTTGAGAGTTATGTAAAAGCAGAGATCACTAATCTGGAACTGGGATTAGCTAGGATACTCACAGAACCCAGTACAAATACACTATGATTGGTTAAAGGGCTCTTCTGTAAACTGCAGATTTTTCTGACATCAGTGCTGCAAAGGCAAATTTGCTCCGCTTCCTGCACACTAGAGGAATGCCTTCATCCTTCCAGGCTGGTGGACTTCTCATGCTTTTTCAATGAGAGACAAATGACAGAGAATGTGAAAAAGAAGGAAAAGGTTTATTTTTGCAGGGCCCATATTGGCCTTTGGTCTTGATTTGTGTACTGTTATTTCAATGTTGTCTGATTAGCTATTGTGGCAGATCCTAAACACAGAAGACCTAATATTCCATCGGCTTCCTGCGCAGTATTTTTCTCCTCTGTTGCGATGAGGGAGCATTGAGGAGGTCTCTGTGGCGTCTTGGGCTGTTGGGTCCAGGATCGTGATTAGGAATCCATTCTCTGGCTTCAAAAGCACAGCCCCGCGCGGTAGACGTGGAAACGGGGCACAACAGAGCTGAACAAACATCCTACAGTAGTTAATGAGCCAAATCACCCCAAAAGAAAAGAGAGAGAGAGAGAGAGAGAGAGAGAGAGAGAGAGAGAGAGAGAGAGAGAGAGAGAGAGGATGGAGAACAAGAGACAAAGACATAAAGACAGATAAAGAGAGAGAGATACAGAGGAATAAAGAGAGAAATAGAGAGCTAGACAGACATACAGAGAAACAGAAGCAAAGAAAGAGAGAATGAGAGAGACATAGACAGTGATAAAGAGAGAGCTAAACAGAGAAATAAAAGAAAAAAGAGAGACACACTGAGAAAAAGAGAATGGGGGCGAGAGACAGACACAGATTGAGAGACCAAGAAAAAGACAGAGAAGAACAGAGAGACATAGAGAGAGAGAGACATAGAGAGAGAGAGAGAGAGAGAGAGAGAGAGAGAGAGAGAGAGACATAGAGTGGAAGAAAGAAAGCGAGGAAGAATATTCGCCATGTTGGATTTCACTCGCAGGTTTTTCTCAGTTTTGAAAGTGTGTGTGTGTGTGTGTGTGTACGAGGGCCTCTGTTCCCCCCGAGAGTATCAGATTACCCCCGGTACACACCCCAACATACATACACACTCACACTGGTTTTTATGCAGTTGCAGGACATGACACAATAAATTCTCATGCAAATATGTAAATATTTGAGTGGAATTTGATTTTTAAGGATTAACCCTAATATTAAATTCACAAACCAAGAGAAACAATTTGTTCTTTCAGTTTGCCATGTGAAACATGAAGCTTGAGTGGAAAAAAGTGTTCTTAGTCTTTTTTCTTTGCTTTACCCACAAAGGCAGGTGATTTTTGTCCTGAAATTGGATAGAAGCACACACACACACACACACACACACACACAAAAAGCGGCTGCTGAAATAGCCCCCCAACCCCCCTGGAGCTTTGACCCCTGTCCCGTCTACCAACCCTTTTCTTCATCCGCAGGTCCACAATTACCCTTCAGTCTGCTTTCACTGGGCCATGTAGCACCAGTGCACCCCATTCTCTCTCTCTCTCTCTCTCTCACCTCTTCTTCTCTATCATGGTGGTGTCCCCAGACCCCTATTTGTGCAGCACCCCCGGTGGTCCACTGGATACATTTTGTCTTGCTGACAGTTCTCCCCCACTCTCTCTCTCTCTCTCTCTCTCTCTCTCTCTCTCTCTTTCCCTCTCTCTCACACACACACACACTTCAATGCCTGCTGCCCCTGCCCTGACTGCTATCGCTCTTATTCTGAGTGCTGGGGTGTCTAGGAGCAAGATGGGAAGGCTGTGCGCGCGTGTGTGTGTGTGTGTGTGTGTGTGTGTGTGTGTGTGCGTGTGTGTGTGACCGTGCAGGTCTGTGAATGCGATCTCGGGTCTCTGTAACAGTTTTCCTCATCAGGGCCTTGGGGCTGCAGCACAGTCACACACAGGGGACACACATGCAGAGGGCATGTATGGGTCATTACTGCACTCAGCTCTTTCACCTTCATATTCACCAACCCTCAAACAGGGATGAGCACTTAAAAGCTTCAGTCGAAATAAAAGGAAAATTAATAAATCACTCACAGAGGTTCGGTGTTTGACCTTTCTTACTTTAACGGGAGAATAAAACCCAACCAACTAACCTTGTGTGCACAAATCATCTATTTCCAGTTGCTAAATGATATCCCACAGAATTGCTTAAGTGGTTTCTGGCACAGTATCTTTAAAAGTTGTATCCAGAATGATTTGAATGTAGAGCTAGGAGTCTTCCCCGAGGCCTCTCTGTGATGGGGCATTGTGTGAATGGTGTGGGAGGTGGTGTTATCCACTATACTACTCACGAAATACAATAAAAAGCATGCAGTTGGTACATTTTGTTGCATAATGTGATATAATCTATAACAATAATTATGAAGACCTTAACAGTCTTACTGCAGCTGCATGAGGTGCCATGCTTTCCCAGCAGGTCTTAAGTTCCTACATATTCTGAGAACTTGTTTACAACTCTAAAGTCCTTTGGTGGAGATATACAAGGTGGATGGTGGGTGTTTTAAAGGAATATCAAATAAAACAATTATTTTGGACATATTTGAAGCTTGCTGGCCTGTAGAATTTGTACTCGTGAGCATTTGTGCCTAAGCCTTTCGCTCTAAATGTCTTACGAAAAATATTTTGTTTTGAAAACCACACATTTAGTCTGATTGGTCCAAACATTTGTCTGGCGTTCTACATTAATCATATCATGATGTGTGACGTGAAAAAGTACACATCCAGCGCACTGTGATGAGTTCAAAACAGATGCCCAAAACTCATTGATTACAGTCAGTAAACAGATAACTCCACTGCTCATTTGTCACAGCCTGGAAGCAAACTCCCCTGGACATTCACTCAATGGGAAAAAGAAAACATTGTGAAACCAAGTGTGATGTAAAATATAATTATAGGAAAATAATCATTTGTGAGTGCAAAATAACAACTACACACAACTACAAGCGCACTCGGGGCCAAAACCCTTGGACCTGCAACAAGATCTAGATCAGCAGGCCTTTGGAATCGCCACTATAAAAGGTGCTTTGCTTTTGCCCGTGGTCTTTAAACCAGGTCCTGTATTAGTGGAGCAAATTAAAACAGCCGTAAAGTATGTTTAAGCAACACATTTAGGTGTTTTCAGATCACTGGGAGTTCCAAAAGAGACAGCGGCCTTAACTTTAAATGACTACCTTTGCGAAATAAACAGGGACCACCCCAAGTGTTGTAGACGGGCCACGTCCGAATGCAAAATACACACCCCTGACGCTCAGACAGAGAAAATCCTCCTGTTAGTCTGGGTGGGAGAATGCATCAAGTCTCAACAGAGCCCATTCAGTTTTGCATGTTTTCCGGCCTGAGAAAGATAGCAAGAGGAGGAGGGGGAGAGGCCCTGCTACACTGCTGAACTGCAGTTTCTTACAATTAGAGAAAGCATGATGGCAACAAATAATAACTTTAGTTTATTTATCATCTCAACCTGAAGATTGGTCAAAAAACACCATCGCTCTAACATCATCGCTGTTTGGGAAAGCTTTGTAATGGTGGGGTAGTGTTGCTACTGCATTGCAGTGGCCTAAAAATGGGGATTAGATTGTGGGTGTGAGTCCCCGACCAGTAGGTTACCACGAGATACTGTCCCCATCACTGTGCCGCAGGTGCTGGATATAACTCCCCCTTGCTGCATGGTGTGCATGACAGTTAAATCATTTGTTAATCAGCTGTGTATTCACAAAGGCAAATAGTCACTTTCACTTCACTCTCATCATCTACTGTTTGTATGGTGTGCTAACTTGTGTTAAAATTATAGACATAAACAGACATAAACATAGACAAACAAAAAACATAGGAAAGCCAATTAGATCCTATTGAGGTATATCAGTCAGTTAGTTCAAACAGTTACTGTATGTGGCTAGTTGGGATTAACGACATTATTGTTGCAGCAATTGTAGAATTTGTGTAGAATAGGTAACCAGACTATGATACTATGGCACTCTAGTCTTTAGATTAAGAGTGGACTCTTTAGTCCAGAGCAGTGAGAATGCTCTAAAATGGGAGAAAGATGGTTGATATCCAGCCAGACAGAAGTTCAGGAACAGCTCTAAGATGGCATGATGTTTCTGTTTTTTCAGGAGGCAATGAACAGCGGATGCCTGGAGGAGGGGTCTGGGGCAACCTCAGCTGGACTACAAAAGGGTCTTCTGGCTGCCTGCGGCTCTCCACGGAGCGCTCACGATCACTACAGCCTGCAGTCATCCCCTGCCAAGCCCCAGAAGATGCCTGGCCCACACTCTAAGCCCAGAGATGGGTTATGTGCACAGGCAGGTCCTGCTCCCTGCTCGGCTCCTGGCCAGAAAAGGGCGGGGTGTTTCCGTACCAACAGCTAGATGACTGACAGGTCGTCATCAGGCTGCATTAAGGTAGTGAGAGGTACGTGTTGAAGGACAGGTGTGAACAATGGTTCTGAGGTAGGTGTTTGTCTAAGCAGGACCTCCACCCAACACACAGGAGCTCATTAGTCTCCACCATGGTGAAGAGCGCCTGACGCTTTTCTTTCATTACTGTGTCACGAATGGCACAGTGCATGAACCGTAAACACAGCAAATCTAGGGCCTATCTCTAAAAGCATATGATGTCACCCTTGCCACATTCCACTCTTTTTATCCCGAAGAAAGGATTGAGTCATTCCAGCTCACTCCCTACCATTCATAAGAGAAGAATACACAAACCATGCGAAGAAGCATACTAGTCCACTTCCATCCACTGGGAATTTCCATGAACTTCCAACCCCTCTTGATTCAGCACTAGATTCTCCCTGCTTCGGATGAGCGTGAGACATGGAACGCTCCTCGATTTGGGTGGAACTCTAAACAGCTCCATGCCTCGATTACCTTGCAGCGCATGGGAAAGCAGTGCGATTCAGTGAGAGAACAAATGTCATCACAATCGCTAAATCAGGCCGACTATTCAGCAGAGAAATCCAAGCCGCAATCGCAAACGACAAGGTCTAGAAATGAGCATGCAGTCCCACATTCTGAGTTTGAGTGTGTGTGTGTGTGTGTGTGTGTGTGTGTGTTTTACAGAGAAAAAAACAAACAAAAATGGTCAGAGTCACAAACACTGACAGCTTAATGCCCGCAGTCAGACTGAA